>CM066331.1:207367398-207712398 GCA_033807585.1 Hydrophis major | reverse complement strand
CAAGCTGGGGAAATAAATGAAAATATCTAGAAGCTGAAAGGCCGATATTTATTTAGAACGGGCCTCATTTCCCATCCAGCTGGAAAAGATGGTCTGGAAACTTACCTCATTTTTATTAACTTAAGTACGGGTCGTTCTTGACTGACAACCTTTTGTTTAGTGACTGTTCGAAGTTACAGCGGCACTAAAAAAAAAAAGGGACTTGCAAGAATTTTTTTTTCACTTACGATCATTATAGCATCCTTGAGGTCACATGATCAGAACTTGGATGCTCAGCCCCTGGCTTTTATTTACGATGGTTGCAATGTCCTCTTCTGAGAAGCCAAATCAAGGGAGAAGCCAGATACACACCACAAACATTTTACTAATTGAACAGCTGCAGGGATTTTAGAATGAGCCGGCATAGTCATACTCCACTCAGTAGCAAGGATGCAGCTGTAGAAGAGGTCAACAGTATTAAGTATCTGGGGGTGCAGATAACTAGCAGTCTGAACTGGTCTCTCCACACATCCTCCTTAGTGAAGCATGGAAACCAGTGTCTGCATTTCCCGTGTCGGATGAGGAAAGCCTATCTTTCTCCTCCTGTCCTGGCCACTTTTTACACAGGCATGGTTGAAAGCGTTTTAACAAACCACATCCCTGTTTGGTTTGGTGGCAGCAGCGCCTCAGATAGAAAGTGTCAAGATTCTAGGATTTTCAGAGGGAAGTTACAATATTTAATCAATTGGAAAGGCTATCCAATTTCACAAGTGACCTGGGTTAATAGCTGGAAAGTAAATGTTGATAGATTGGTGGGGAAATTCCAAATATCCACACAAGCCAAAACTGAATTCTGTGGGGTGGTCGAGGAGGTTAAAATGTACATTGTATGATTGTGTTTAACCTAATTTCAATCTTTGTGTATTTTATGTCATTGCAGGGGTTTATTTTCAAATGAGGGAGGGCAGCCTGTCAAGCCTGAAATTGACATATGTGTAGCCATTTTAGTTAGGCTTAGTATATATATATTCTTTTTCTTACTTTCTTTGTGGCAATCATGGGGGAAGGGTTTCAGGCTTATCACATTCTTAACTGGGGAGGAGTGGAGATAAAGAGAGCATTTTGGCTAGGTGATCTTTCTTCCCGTGGGAAATGAGCTGTCCATGCTTGGGCCCCTTGAGGTGAAGATTTATGACATCAAGCAACATTGAATTACTTCTATTGGAGAATGTGACTTTTGGGGGTTGTTCCTAACTTGTAATATTGTGCGGTAATCCCGGGTTGTATCAGATCCGGAATTACTATGGACTTTGCCAATTTGATGTTTTCCTAAATAAAAAATATTATTTTGGAAGATGGACTTTGTTCTTTTCTTTTTAAATGGATTTCATCACTTGGAAACCTGACAGAAAGTCCTTACAGAGAGTATTGAGGACAGTGGAGAAGATTATAGGAAGCTCACTTCCCATTATTCAGGATGCGGCTTACAAGCGCTATGTGCTTAGAGTTCAAAGCATTGTTAGAGACCCCAAACACTCACTTCACTGAAATCTTCTTCAGGAGATTTTGAAGTATTTCTAGCAGGACAATCAGATTCTGTGACAGCTTTGTTCCCCATCTGGTAAACTCACAAGATTCATTTTTCTCGCCATGTAGATGGATGTATCTGAACTAGACTGTGTTGTTTCCCTGCATCAGATAATATATGTGGGTATATGCATAATTTTGTATCTATTTATTTTGTCATGCTGATGTAGTGTATATGGGAGGTGGTGATCCTTTGAGAGTTGCATGCAGTGAAATGTGACTTTAAAGCAGGGGTGGGCAAACTATGGCCCGCGGGCCACATCCGGCCCGTTGGTCTGTCCAATGCAGCCCGCCCCTGAAAAAAAAATCGCTGCCATTGGTCTGTCCAATCTGGCCCACCGCTGAAAAAAAATCGCTGGGCGTGGTGTAGTGCCCTGTGCTGCGTGGCCTCCAAAGCTGCAAAAGGGTGCGGAGCGATCTAGGGGTAGGAAAGAAAAGAAATTTGCAAAGGCCTCGGCTGGGAGTTCGAAATCACCTTCGAGTGCAACCTCTCCAAAGGTGAGTCCCCGCCAATCCCCCTTTTTTTCCCGGGGCTTCAGGCTTAAACTTTGCAAAGGCAAAGCTTGCAGGCTGGAGCGTCTTCCTGCCGAGGAGCGGGAAGGGTTTCACCCGGCGGCTGGGGTGGGCTGCTTGGAGCCACCTAAAGCTAGGCCGCTGCTGGTGGAGCTTTGTCCTGCCTTGGTGCCCTGTTTCCCGGCTCGGCGGTCCTGCTTGGGCGGCACTTTAAAAGCCTGCTCCTAGCACCCGAGCAACTTCCCAGCAACTTTCGGCTTCATTTTAACTCGCGGGCGCTCACGCCTGGCCCCGAGCTGTGCGGCGGAGGGGAATCCCGGCAGGCGGGCAGGCTGCTTGGAGGAGGCGACCCAGCGGCGCTCTGGGCTTCCCCTCCGTGTGGCTCGGTGCGAGGCGTGAGCACCCGCAAATTAAAACGAAGCCGAAAGTTGCTGGGAAGTTGCTCGGTTTTCCAGGGCTTCCAGGGCTTTGCAAAGGCAAAGTTTGCAGGCTGGAGTGTCTTCCCACCGAGGAGCGGGAAGGGTTCTACCTGGCGGGCGGGTGGGCTGCTTAAACTTTGCTCGGGTGGCACTTTAAAAGCCTGCTCCCAGCACCCGAACAACTTCCCAGCAACTTTCAGCTTCGTTCTAACTCATGAGTGCTCGCGCCTGGCCCCGAGCCGTGTGGCAGAAGGGAAGCCCGGTGGGCGGGCAGGCAGGCTGCTTGGAGGAGGCTCTGGGCTTCCCCTTCGCCAGGCACTGTTGCTTTCCCTTCTCCCTTGCTGCCCTTCTCCCTTGCTGCCATGGTGTTTGGCGCAGCCACGTGGGGCCAGTCAGGGCTTCTCCTTGCAACCGGAACCTTGAGGAGACACTTGGCTTCAGGCGCTGCCATCTTCCCTTTGCTTTCGAAGGTGAAGCGAATTATTTTACAAAGCCTCCCCTGCCCGAGAGGGCAGCCCAACCCCACATGGGGAGGCTAATTTCCCGGGGCCTTTTCTGTTCCTCCCCAACCTCCCTACACTGTGCGCCTCTGACGTGCGGACCCTTCAGCCCAGTGAGCCTTTCCACCTCAAAGAAAGGCCAGGCGGGCAGCTGTGGAGGAGCAGCAGCGGGTCTGAGCCGCTCGCAGCAGAAACAGCCACCATCCTTAGCCCGACGCTGGGAGAACGAGCGAGGTTAGCGCCCGCCAGCCCTTCCTTTCCACCTCCGCGGCTCGGTTTCCCCTACCGGAGGGTCCTCCTTTCATGCAGAGGGCTGCGGGGGAAGGTGCTCACCTGAGAGGATCTCTCCCTCTCTCTCCCCGCAAGGTCAACGTCTGCGCTGCAGAGGAGAGGGCTGCAGCTTGTTCCTCCTGCTTGCTGAGAGGTGAGGAAGCCGTGGCTCGCCCAGCGAGATTTGGGAACGAGGGGCAGGAGGAGGCATGCACACACACGCGGTTCACTTTCCCAGCTCTGCCCAGCCCTCACGGCCCTGGCGGGCAGTGAGCGCCACCCCGCCGGACCCTCCGCTCATCCTGCCAGGGCCGCACCAGAGCCATAAGGGCTGGGCGGAGCTGGGAAAATGAGCCGCAGGTGTTTGCGTGCCTCGTCCTGCCCCTCATTCCCAGATCTCGCTGGGCGAGCCGTGGCTTCCTCACCTCTCAGCAAGCAGGAGGAACCTCCTGCCCTCTCCTCCGCAGCACAGATGTTGACCTCACGGGGAGAGAGAGGGAGAGATCCTCTCAGGTGAGCGACTTCCCCTGCAGCCCTCCGCACGAAAGAAGGACCCGCCGGGAGGGGAAACCGAGCTGTAGAGGTGGGAAGGACAGGCTGGCGGGCTCTAACCTCACTTGTTCTCCCTGCATCATGCTAAGGGTGGTAGCTATTTCTGCTGCGAGCGGCTCAGACCCGCTGCTCCTCCGCAGCTGCCCGCCTGGCCTTTCTTTGAGGTGGAAAGGCTCACTGGGCTGAAGGGTCCGGCGCATCAGAGGCATGCAGTGTAGGGAGGTTGGGGAGGAACAGAAGAGGCCCCGGGAAATTAGCCTCCCCACGTGGGGTTGGGCTGCCCTCTTGGGCAGGGGAGGCTTTGTAAAATAATTCACTTTACCTTTGAAAGCAAAGGGAAGATGGCAGTGCCTGAAGCCAAGTGTCTCCTCAGGGCTCCAGTTGCAGGAAGGAGTCCTGACTGGCCGCACATGGCTGTGCCAAACGCTGCAGCAGCAAGGGGGAAGGGAAAGCAATGGTGGAAGGTCTCCCGATATGAAGTGCCGCACCAACGCAGGCAGCACTATATCCCAACAGACAAAAAAAGTACTTCCTAACGGCAACCTCACCCCCCTTGCTTTCCCCATTTCGAATGTTTAATATGGGGCTTATTTGGGGAGAGGGGCTTAATTTGATTTTATGCCAATAAAACATGGTGGGGCTTCCTATTGGTGGAGGCCATATTGTTGGAGAAACATGGTAGAAAGGTCGACCATAAACATTCCATAGGGCAGGGGTGTCAAACTCACGGCCCTCAGGCCAGATGTGTATATGCTGGCCCCGCCTCCTCCCAGTTTAGCGAAGGGGAAAAAGTCCTGATATGTCATATGATGCCATTGTGACAATGTGAGTTTGATACTCCTGCCATAGTCTGACCACATATATCTCCTAAATAGAATGAGTGGCAGATTGTGGCTTTAATATTCAGCTAAGGTACTGATCAGGATGCTGGTAGTTACCCCCATTTAAATCATCTTGAGCCAAACTTCCAAAACTTCAAAAGGATTTATTGGGAGTTAACATGTCTGTTAGGAATAACAAGGATACCTAACGTAGTTTGGTGTAATAATATATATAAACTATGATAGTAAGTGTGTGTCACTTTAAACAGCAAAGCATGTAATTTTGGGTGCAGCTGTAAAACCACCATAAGAGGGAGCAAGAGAACTTGATTGATTGCTGGCTTACTGAATTGCTTGCTGACAGTGATGGATTGATGGTTCCCTGCTGCTGCTGCTTTTGCTGAGGTAAGAAAGCAGGTTTGATTTTCTTCATATTTCTACTGTGAGAAGATATATTACTGGACTGATATTTGTAAGTTTACTGACCTCTTTTTTGACACTGGACTTTGCAACTGAATAATCCCCGAACGAACTGAACTAGTGAATGATATATGGACTGTTTTGACTATGCTAAAACTCTTACTGGAATAAACTATTTAACTAGCACAGTTTATCTGTTTTACTGAGTGTAAGTTACAAAAACGTTTATCTCAAATATTTTGCCTGACTGCCTGACTGCCGTGCAGATTCTGCTAGGGTGTACCCCTAACAATGGTTATGGGCCCAGGCTGCACAGTCAGACTAACTAGGATATAACAAGCTTATACAAAGTGAGAGTTAGTGTAGTTACACAATACTGTAAACAGACAGCTGTGTTTTATTAATTATAGTTTAATATCCAGAGAAAGATGGCACAAGTCAATTTACAGTTTGTCTCTAATATCCAAACTGGATGGAACAAACTATGTTTCATGGTCTATAAAATGCAGCCTACTTCTATGCAGAGAAGGTTTGTGGAGTATAATTCAAAACCCACCAGAGGTAGATGCTTGGGATCCGGAGGATGAGGATGATGCCCAGAAAATACAAGAATATAAACTGAAAAATGAGCAAGCTCTCTGTATAATAGGACTGACACTTTGTGACCAGCAGCTTGTACATATTCGTGGGGAAGAAACAGTTGCGAAATGTTGGGAGAATTTAAAGATTTATGTTCGAGACAGTGTAGGAGCACATATAAATCTTACATGAAAGCTGTTCAGAACACATCTTCAAAAGAATGGAGACATGCTGACTCATTTAAACACTATGAAGAGAATTTTTCAGGAACTGCATGAAAAAGAACTTATCTTCACAGAACTACATCAGGTTTATTTAATTTTGTCTTCATTAAATGAGAGGTATGATGACTATGTAACTTCACTAGAAGTACTGCCAAAAGATAACCTCACATTAACTGACATTACTGGCAGATTAATTGAAGAAGCCAGGAGAAGGCTTGAAAGGGATCAACTGAGAAGGGAACCACAAGACAGCCTGTACAATTAGAAAATGTTTTAATTGTGGAGGAAAAGGACATTTGGCTAGATTCTGCAAGAAAGGAAAACGTCACAATGCCAGCCAGAATGCTAAAAAGCATCAAAAGGATGAAAAATGCTTAGAGTTAGCCATGTATAGCAATGAAAATGTGAATAAAAATTTATGGGTTGTAGATAGTGGAGCATCGCACTGCATAACGAAAGATAAGAAAAGATTTGTTAAGATGTCCACAAGTTCACAGCAGATATCGTTAGCTAATGGCTGGAAACTGAAAGCAAAAGGTGAAGGTATTGCACATTGTTCTTGCATAAAAGAAAATGTAAAAATGTTATATGTACCACAAGTTAAGTTTAATTTGCTTTCAGTTAGAGTTTTGGTTAAACTATGTTATGTAGTTACCTTTAGGGGAGAAAACTGCATAATAGAAAAGGAAGGTAAAAAAGTGACTGCAACTTTAAAAAGTGAATTGTATGCGTTAAATGATAATCAATTAGAGGTAGCTAACACCGTGTATAATAACGTTAAACCTCATGATGAATGCATACATTTGATACACAGACGTTTAGGGCATATAAATTTTAAAATGCTTAAGAAAACGGTTGAACTATCTAAAGGTATAAAACTGAAGCCTTGCAGTAATTATTTGCACTGCAATGCTTGCAGTCAAGAAAAAAGCAAGGTAATACCAGCAAATAGAATTAATGGATTTAAAACTAAGGAACCTCTAGAGGTTGTATTTGCTGATATTATAAGTCCTAAAAAACCAAGTGTGGGAGGTGCTCGTTATATATTAAGTATAATGGATCATTATTCTAGATATGGTTTCTGTTATTTAATGAAGAGTAAAACGGAAACATATCAGAATTTCTTGAATTGGTTGAAGTTTGCAGAAAGAAAAGCTAAAAGGAAACTAATGACTCTTGTAACTGATAATGGTACAGAATTTATAAATAATAAATTCCAAAATAGACTGAAGATGGCAGGTGTTGAACATAAAAAGTCTGTACCATATAGGTCACAACATAATTCCTTTATAGAAAGACGAGGCCAAACAATACAAGCAATGGCTTGTACTATGTTGTCAGATTCAGGATTACCTGAAACTTTGTGGGGAGAAGCAATAATGTGTGGTAATCATATATTGAATAATGTTGTTAACTCAACAAGAGGTGAATTACCATTCACATGGTGGCATGGTGGAAAACCTGACCTAAGCTACATGCACACATTTGGAGCACCAGCATGGGTGCATATTCCTACACAACTGAGACATAAGGGGCAGCATAGGGCTAAAAAGTTATTCTTTGTAGGTTATGAATCTAATCACAAATCATACAGATTCTGGGAAAAAGGTACATCTAGCGTTTACTGTAGTGCTAGTGCACAATTCCTTGAACATGTAGGATGGGAAAAACTGGAACAAGATTCAAGTAAGGATGTAATCATAGAAACCTACAAAAGACCAAAACAACATATCAGTCATAAGAAGAATACAATTAAAGAGGAAGTACAGGAAGAGCACATAGGACCAGAACAGGAAGAAATAGGTGAACAGGAAGAAATAGATAACCAGGAACAGGTAGTACATGAAAGTCCACCTGTAAGCCCTGTAATACCTAGACATTCAACACGTGAAACCAGACCACCTGACAGGTACCAAGCAAGTGTAGTTTGCCAAGTTAGTAAAGTTCCAACTACTGTTGAAGAGCTTAGAATGTATTCTGCAAAGGATCAAGAAAATTGGCATAGAGCAATGGAGAAGGAATTAAATTCATTGAAACAAATGGAAGTTTATGAAAATGTTAAATTACCTCCAGGTGAAAAGTCCATTGGCTGTAAATGGATATTTAAATTAAAAACAGGTAAAAATGGGACTGTTACCCATAAGGCTAGGTTGGTAGCTCAAGGATTTAATCAAACTGCATGTGATTATGATGAAGTATTTGCACCAAGTCAAAAAGCAACAACCTTGATAGCAGCTTTAGTGTGGGCAGCTAAGAAGAACTATATCATAAATCACTTAGATGTAGAAACTGCCTATCTGCATGCACCATTGCAGCACACTATATACTTAAAGAAACCTGTAGGAATTAAGGATGATAAAAAGAATAATGACTGTTGGAAGCTTAAAAAGAGTCTCTATGGATTCAAACAATCTGGTTACGAATGGAACCAATATATTGTTAAGGAGTTAAACAATATAGGATTTAAAGCAGGTTTAGCTGATCCATGTTTATTTTAAAAAGAGACAAATGGAACAGTGTCATTATTATTGTTGTTTACAGATGATATTGCCTTAATTACAAAAATTAATAATGAAGCTACTGAAATAATATCATTATTAGGTAAGAGGATAAAATTAAAGCAATTAGGAGAGATAAAACAATATCTAGGATTGACAATAAATAAAACCAAAGGTGGCTATAAGATATCTCAAGAAGATAAGATTTATCAATTACTAAAAACATACAAGATGGAACTTTGTAAGCCAGCAAAAACTCCAATGAGTAAGGAATTTGGCCACACTGATGCTCAAAATCCAAAATTCGATAAGACTATTTATCAATCGTTAATTGGTAGTTTATCACACATTAGTAATTGGTCAAGGCCAGACATTGCCTATAGCATTAATCAATTGGCAAGATTCAATGCTGAACCCACTGAACAACACTGGCAAGCGACAAAACGTATCTTAAGATATCTTAAAAAGACAATGCACTATGCATTGTATTTGGAGCCAAAAGATGATCTGATTTTAAGTGCATATGCTGATGCAAGTTTTGCAACAGACATAAACACTAGGAAATCAACTTCAGGTACGGCTATACTGTTAGGAAAAGCACTGATTAGTTGGAGGTCAATTAGACAGCAACACATAAGTATGTCTACAATGGAAGCAGAATTTTCATGTCTATATTTATTATGTACTGACTTAATTCTGTATAAACAGTTGTTATTGGATTTGGGAATAACTGTTAATGATTCCATTGTAGTTTATGAGGACAATCAAGCAGCCATACGGTTGGCTACAAATATTGCTGTGAAAACGAGATCTAAGCATACAGATCTCAGATATCTGAATGTAAGGCAATCTGTAAAAAAATGGTTTGATAAGACTGGAATATTGCATGACTGAAGAAAATATTGCTGATCAGTTTCCAAAAGCCCAAGGTTCAGTCAAACACAAAGAAAGTTGTGATGACTATGGTTTAAGGTTGTAAATAGATATATATATAAATTATTATATTACCCAAAAGGGGAGTGTGTTAGGAATAACAAGGTTACCTAATGTAGTTTGGGTAAAATAATATATATAAACTATGATAGTAAGTGTGTGTCACTTTAAACAGCAAAGCATGTAATTTTGGGTGCGGCTGTAAAACCGCCATAAGAGGGAGCAAGAGAACTTGATTGATTGCTGGCTTACTGAATTGCTTGCTGACAATGATGGATTGATGGTTCCCCGCTGCTGCTGCTTTTGCTGAAGGAAGAAAGGAAGTTTAATTTTCTTCATATCTCTACTGTGAGAAGATATATTACTGGACTGATATTTGTAAGTTTACAGACCTCTTTTTCGACACTGGATTTTGCAACTGAATAATCCCCGGACGGACTGAACTAGTGAATGATATATGGACTGTTTTGACTATGCTAAAACTCTTACTGGAATAAACTATTTAACTAGCACAGTTTATCTGTTTTACTGAGTGTAAGCTACAAAAACGTTTATTTAAAATGTTTTGCCTGCCTGCCTGACTGCTGTGCAGATTCTGCTCGGGTGTATCCCTAACAATGACACTGCCTGGGTGTAGGTGACTCTGAGACACATCATTCATTGTCACCCTTGACCCTGGTTTTCCTCTCCTTCAGAATACATTTCAAAAGTTAATTATGCCACCTTTCCATTTTCATGAATGAAAATTTGGGGGGGAAATGCTAATCTGTTGAGGGGAGAAAACAGATTTTGGTCTTGGTTTTGTGGTTCCATTACACACACATGCACACACTCCTACTAAAGCCATGCCACGCATTTCTATGCACAGAAGGTCTCTCTTTTTCTTCTTAAAAAACTTGCTATTTGTACGAGTAACAGAAAATTCTATATTCTCTTAAAACTGCCAAATATTTTGAAGGTAATGGCAATTTAGAAAAGGAGAATTATCAGATGCTTTTCAGGATTAATCGATGGAATGGGGACTCAGAAAGGCAACTGGCTTCTGCCCCATGAAATTGGCTGCAGGGGTGAAAATTGGATGACACAGTCTCAGCTGAATTAAATGAATATTGATCAAATTTCTGAAGAGGCTGCTTGGAGCAACCAAATGAAATGAACAATCTAATTTTGTTTTCCTATCAAGGAATAAAGACCTGGTCAATGGATTCAGATACAGTTGGTGCCCCCCGCCCCTGTCTGCAAATGCTTAGGTTTGCTGGGAATTCTTTGGATCCAGATTTTTTAAAGAAAGGAAGAAGGAAAACAGAGAGGAGGAGGAGGAGGAGGACGATGTGGTGGTGGTGATGGTGATGGA
Organism: Hydrophis major; assembly: GCA_033807585.1. Classification (NCBI taxonomy): domain Eukaryota; kingdom Metazoa; phylum Chordata; class Lepidosauria; order Squamata; family Elapidae; genus Hydrophis; species Hydrophis major. The sequence goes on along the minus strand of CM066331.1, from coordinate 207,701,749 downwards.
GAAGGAACAAGTAAAAGAAGAGGAAGTAGAAGAAGGAAGAAGAGAAAGAAAGAAAGAAAGAAAGAAAGAAAGAAAGAAAGAAAGAAAGAAAGAAAGAAAGAAGGAAGGAAGGAAGGAAGGAAGGAAGGAAGGAAGGAAGGAAGGAAGGAAGGAAGGAAGGAAGGAAGGAAGGAAGGAAGGAAGGAAGGAAGGAAGGAAGGAAGAGCTGGAAGGGACCTTCGAAGTCTAATCAAGAGACTATACTATTTCAGACACCTGACTGTCCAGTCTTTTCTTAAAAGCATCCAATGATGAAGCACCCACAACTTCTGAATAAGCAAGCTGTTCCGTTGGTTAATTGTCCTCACTGTTTGGAAGTTTCTTCTTAATTCCAGGTTGCTTCTCTTCTTGATTCTTTTCCATCCACGTTTCTTGTCGTACGCTCTGGAAAATAAGTATATTTTTCAAAACACCAGAGTAAGCCCCAAAATAAATATATATTCTTTGACAAAATCTCCTTTGTCAAAGTTGACAGCTTTTCCCCTTAAGCAGGAGCTTTTGAATTTGGTTGCAAAAGTTGTAGGGGTAGCCAGTTGATGTGAAACTTCAGTTTTAGCAGTCCTGGGCTGCATTAACAGAGCGATAGCATGAAGATCACTTAAGGTCTTAGTACTACTTTATAATATCTTGTTAAGATCACACTTGGAATACAGTATCCCGTTTTGGTCACCACGATGTAAAAAAGATGTTGAGGCTCTAGAAAGAGAGCAGAGAAGAGCAACAAAGAGGATTAGAGGACTGGAGGCTAAAACATACGAAGAACAGTTAAAGGAACTGGGTATGTCTAGTTAGTGAAAAGAAGGAGTAGGGATGTTATGATAGCAACGTTCCAATATCTATAGGGCTGCCACAAAGAAGAGTGGGATGGTGTCAATCTATTTTCCAAAGCACCTGAAGGCAGGACAGAAGCAATGGATTGAAGCTAAAAAACGAGAGAACCTAAGGAGAAATTTCTTGACAGTGAGAACAATTAATCGATGGAATGCCTTGACTCCAGAAGTTGTGGGTGCTTCATCACTGGAGCTTTTTAATAAGAGATTAGACAACCATTAAACTCTGGATGGCTTACAACAGTTCAAGGGCACATTTGGAATTTTGAGAACAACTTATGAGGTACTCTCTACAAAGGGGCTCCATGGCACCTATTACTCAGAAGACACACTGGCCAGGATGTTTCAACCAGTCTCTGAAGAAGTTCTTTACTGCTTGCTGATTTTATTTTTTTAAGGCAAATGGGAAATTAACAGTTAGAGCATTAAGATGTCACTATTCTCTATTTTTTTTATTTCCTATGAAATCCCTAGAGCCTATGCTGGGATTCAAGGATATTCAGATGAAAATGATGATGCCAGAAGTTGTTAGCCTGCTTTGTATCATCTCAGCTTCATGTTGTGTTGAAATTAAAAGAATAAAACAAAGAAAATTAGGCCAGGAAAGAACCCTGGCTGCTTTACTATTAATCCTCCCATCCTTCCTTTCATCCATCTCCTCCCATTTATGACTGTATGACTGTAACCTTATTGCCTGTATCCTAACTATTTTTATTGCCTGTTCCTAGTATGATTTGATTGCTTATTGTACCCTATGACTGTCATTAAGTGTTGTACCTGATGATTCTTGACTCTTGATCTTTTCTTTTATGTACACTGAGAGCATTTGCACCAAGACAAATTCCTTGTGTGTCCAATCACACTTGGCCAATAAAAGAATTCTATTCTATTCTATTCTATTCTATTCTATTCTATTCTATTCTATTCTATTCTATTCTATTCTATTCTAGTGTTCAAAACTAATATTTTTCACACTTGGCAGTTTTAGGATGTGTGGACTTCAACTCCCAGAGTTCCCCAGCCTGCATGCTTTTAGATGGGCGGACTTCATCTCCCAGAATTCCCAAAGCAGCATGCTATCTGAGGAATTCGGGGAGTTGAAGTCCACACATCTTAAAGTTGCCACGTTTGGAAAATCTCTTCTACAAACCCCTGGGGTGTTATTCTGGGGGCAAAAAAAATAAGCTGAGAAATGAAGAAGGAAAAATAATAGCCATAACAAAGTTGAAATAATATATTTTCAAAAAATCACATATCAAAGTCCGTATAATGCCTGATGCTGTGTAATGCATGATTCCTCATCAAAATGCAGTCAGGTGAAAATTAGGATTTAAAAAAAAAAAGCTTTTAAGATTCAGCTTTTCTTTTCTTTTTTCCTTGTAAAAGCTGAGCCAAGTGATGCATGTTGCTGAACAGCTTTTGAAAAGATGACAGAATTAAAATCTTCTGGAGTTTTCAATTATTTCAATCCTGCTTCTTTCGTCTTTCTGCTCGTCTTTTAATTAGCATACAGAATTGTCCGTATTAGAGGCAATTGTAGAAATAATGGACAGACTCCACCAGTGTGCTCAACCTGAGGACTGAATTAGACAGTTTTTCCCAAGGTTGTAAAAGATAAATTAATCAAAGAGCCTGAATTTGCACAGTCCTTTCTCTGAAAATACTATTTTGCAGGGGAAATTTTTTTTGAATCCCTCCAGGTCATGATTGTCCCAAAGGTGCTTTTTTTTCAAGAGGCAACTGGACTCTCTGGTTTTTCTTTGAAGACGTTTCGCTTCTCATCCAAGAAGCTTCTTCAACTCTGACTGAATGGTGGGAAATGGAAGGATTGATACTCCTTGCAGACAGAACTGGTCATTTGTGTTCTTTTAGGGAGTCACTGAGGCCGCTCCACACCCATCTGCACTACTCAGCTGACAAAGTTGAACCTCCTCTTAATGGCACCCTATACTGTCATTTGTTCTCTAAATCCACGTTTAGGTCTTACTATCTTGTCTTACAATGCTGAGGATGTATCTTTCCATGGCTCTTTGTACCACTTGTAGCTTAAAATGTAAACAGCCATCAAACCACGCCCACCAAGCTACACCACGCCCACCAAGCTACACCATGCCCACCAAGCCATGCCCACCAAGTCACACTACACCCACTAAGCCACGCCCACCAAGCCACACCTACCAAGCTACACCACGCCCACCAAGCTACACCATGCCCACCAAGCCATGCCCACCAAGCTACACCACGCCCACCAAGCCATGCCCACCAAGTCACACTACACCCACTAAGCCACGCCCACCAAGCCACACCTACCAAGCTACACCACGCCCACCAAGCTACACCATGCCCACCAAGCCATGCCCACCAAGCTACACCACGCCCACCAAGCCATGCCCACCAAGTCACACTACACCCACTAAGCCACGCCCACCAAGCCACACCTACCAAGCTACACCACGCCCACCAAGCTACACCATGCCCACCAAGCCATGCCCACCAAGCTACACCACGCCCACCAAGCCATGCCCACCAAGTCACACTACACCCACTAAGCCACGCCCACCAAGCCACACCTACCAAGCTACACCACGCCCACCAAGCTACACCATGCCCACCAAGCCATGCCCACCAAGCTACACCATGCCCACCAAGCCATGCCCACCAAGTCACACTACACCCACTAAGCCACGCCCACCAAGCCACACCTACCAAGCTACACCACACCCACCAAGCTACACCATGCCCACCAAGCCATGCCCACCAAGCTACACCACGCCCACCAAGCCATGCCCACCAAGTCACACTACACCCACTAAGCCACGCCCACCAAGCCACACCTACCAAGCTACACCACGCCCACCAAGCTACACCATGCCCACCAAGCCATGCCCACCAAGCTACACCATGCCCACCAAGCCATGCCCACCAAGTCACACTACACCCACTAAGCCACGCCCACCTAGCCACACCTACCAAGCTACACCACGCCCACCAAGCTACACCATGCCCACCAAGCCATGCCCACCAAGCTACACCACGCCCACCAAGCCATGCCCACCAAGCTACACCACGCCCACCAAGCTACACCACGCCCACCAAGCCATGCCCACCAAGCTACACCACGCCCACCAAGCCATGCCCACCAAGCTACACCATGCCCACCAAGCCATGCCCACCAAGCTACACCATGCCCACCAAGCTACACCATGCCCACCAAGCCATGCCCACCAAGTCACACTACACCCACTAAGCCACGCCCACCAAACCACACCCACCAAGCTACACCATGCCCCACCAAGCCACACCCACCAAGCTACACCACGCCCACCAAGCCATGCCCACCAAGCTACACCATGCCCACCAAGCTACACCATGCCCACCAAGCCATGCCCACCAAGTCACACTACACCCACTAAGCCACGCCCACCAAGCCACACCTACCAAGCTACACCACACCCACCAAGTTACACCATGCCCACCAAGCCACGCCCACCAAGCTACACCATGCCCACCAAGCCATGCCCACCAAGCTACACCATGCCCACCAAGCTACACCACGCCCACCAAGCCATGCCCACCAAGCTACACCATGCCCACCAAGCTACACCATGCCCACCAAGCTACACCACGCCCACCAAGCCATGCCCACCAAGCTACACCATGCCCACCAAGCTACACCATGCCCACCAAGCCATGCCCACCAAGTCACACTACACCCACTAAGCCACGCCCACCAAGCCACACCTACCAAGCTACACCACACCCACCAAGCTACACCATGCCCACCAAGCCACGCCCACCAAGCCACACCTACCAAGCTACACCATGCCCACCAAGCTACACCATGCCCACCAAGCCACGCCCACCAAGCCACACCTACCAAGCTACACCACACCCACCAAGCTACACCATGCCCACCAAGCCACGCCCACCAAGCCACACCTACCAAGCTACACCACACCCACCAAGTTACACCATGCCCACCAAGCCACGCCCACCAAGCTACACCATGCCCACCAAGCCATGCCCACCAAGCTACACCACGCCCACCAAGCCATGCCCACCAAGCTACACCATGCCCACCAAGCTACACCACGCCCACCAAGCCATGCCCACCAAGCTACACCATGCCCACCAAGCTACACCATGCCCACCAAGCCATGCCCACCAAGTCACACTACACCCACTAAGCCACGCCCACCAAGCCACACCTACCAAGCTACACCACACCCACCAAGCTACACCACGCCCACCAAGCCACGCCCACCAAGCCACACCTACCAAGCTACACCACGCCCACCAAGCTACACCATGCCCACCAAGCCACACCCACCAAGCTACACCATGCCCACCAAGCCACGCCCACCAAGCCACACCATGTCCACCAAGCCACGCCCACCAAGCCACACCACACCCACTAAGCCATGCCCACCAAACCACACCCACCAAGCTACACCATGCCCCACCAAGCCACACCCACCAAGCCACACCACGCCCACCAAGCTACACCACACCCACCAAACCACGCCCTTGGAACCAGCAGTAAAAATATTTTGAATTCCACCACTGCACACATGATGGCATATGATTAGCAGGCAAAAAGTGAACCACTCCTCTTGGATGCCCCTAGATTTAAGATTTATTTTCTTGGCCCTCTAAATATTAGCTTATGTCTAGACCCATTTAAGGATAGAAGCTTTGGGGTTCTACTGCATCATAAGTATCAGCGGCAGAGGGCAGCACTTAACCAATCTTGGAAAAAAAGAACACCTAAACCTAATCTGTTGGAAGTGATGATTGTTAAATGGGAGGCCATCAGAACATTCCAGGTCTGCAGGCTAGATTAGGGAAATAAACAAACAATCAAGCCAACAAAAGCATGAAGATACGAATGACAAAGCAATGTAATTTTGCCATGGAGATGACCCAGACATGTCAAGCTTACTCAAAAGAATCCTTTTTTTTTTTTAAATAAAAGAGAAACTTTCCAAGGAAAAAAAATATTAGCAAACAATTATGTAATTGTTCAGCAACTTTCCGTAAAAACACTTTAAATCTTCGGCTTCTTTGTTTCGCAAACTTGGTTCTCTTGAGAAATTCTCTTGCTATGGGAATAAAGACATGGGCCCAAACTGGCAAAACCATAAGAAAAGCAATTATAATCAAGATTATAAGGAAAACAATGTGAAGTATGAGTCAGGGAAGAAAAGCCTACAGTTTTAAAAGACATTCAAAACTTTTAAGAAACTTCCTGGGGCTTAAGTAACTGCAACAGATTACAAGAAATTCAAGGAACAGCAGGGGACTGACTGATGCCTTATGAATAATATAGATTCCATTGCTCTCCTTCAGAAAATAAAATCAGGGTGGCATTCTCAGCAAATCCCAGGCCCTTTTTTGAAAATTCAGAAAAATTCTTCTGACCTGCCTTGACTGCAACAAATATAATTGCAATACAATGTAATGAAATATGATGCAATACAACACAATGCAATACAATGCAAAATAGCAACAGCACATAGACTTACATACTGCTTCGTAGCGCTTTACAACCCCTCTAAGTGATTTACAGAGTCAGCATATTGCCCCCAATAATCTAGGCCCTTGTTTTCCTGAACCCGGAAGGATGTAACGCTGAGTCAACCTTGAGCTGGTCAGGATCGAACTGCTGGCAGTTGGCAGAATAAGTCTGCAATATTGCATTCTAACTACTGTGCCACCATGGTGTTGGAAGAAATATCCATCCGGTTCAGGTCCAAGCGGGGAGAAAGACACTGGAAACATGGAAGCTGTTAAGTCGCCGGCTTGAAGGAAACTCAGGAGGCAGTGACAAGTTCAGCTCTTTTATTAGGTTCCTGGATTGGCTTGGCTTGAACCAGATCGGCCCCGGCTTATATTCATTTGGCTGCACGAGCCGTGGCCAATGGCACCGCTTTGAATCTCCCTCGATTGATTCTTACCAATTGCGGGGATTCGCGGCGGGCCAATCAGTGCGGCTCACTCAGCCAATCCGGTTGCCATGCGCCCTGACCAATCAGGGCACGATGTTTACAAGAATGTTAATAAAGCTATAAAGAACAGAAGCTGATTGGAAAGATGGTTTATTGGTGAACAGGACCAGATGGGTTTTAAGATCCTGGGCAGCTGATCACATGGAATGGGGAATGAGGATTATTCTTGGGCCTCTCTTGGGCCTTGCCCTTGAGCTTCCTGTTCCTGTGCAAGAAATGTATTCTATTGGCTGTCGTCAGACTTCCACATGCTAGGAGTTTTGCTGAGATAAGTTTGGTTGAAGCTTGGAAGGTGATGCAATGTCCCTGGGGTGATTTTACAACGCAGTAAGCTCTGCTGATAGATAACCCTATTATTTCCTGGAAAGTCATGTCTTAATCCCATTATCCTGAAGCTGAAGGTTTTTTGTTTTTTGTTTTTTTTGTAGACAAGTTGGCCCAGTCCTTCTCAATGGGAACCAAATATCTGCTGGGGCAGGGAGCTGAAGCTATGCATTTCTGTCTCCCTTAAGATTTCTATTTCTCTTTAAGGGGAAATATAATATTCTACCTTTTAAATATTTCCTAAAATAGTTCATTCTTCTAGGGCAATGGTGGCTAAACTTTTCGGGCTCCTGTGCCAAAAGTTGTGTGCGCACTTGCACACTTGTACTCACGTGCCAGCACCCAGAAGGCAATGTGGCCCCCCCAACACCATCTACACATGGCACAGGCAATCCCCATCCCACCCAACCCCTGCTGCCCCCTTACCTGCACTGCACCTCACGGCTGATTTTCGGCTGGTTTGAGGCCTTTTTCGGCCTCCCAAAGGCTTGAGGAAGGCTTCTGCAGGCTTCTACAAACTTTGTAGGCTGAAATCTAGCCCTGTTTCGTCACTTCCTGTTTTTCCGAAAATACCGGAAGTGATGAAACGGGGCTAGAATTCGGCCTACAAAGCTTGTAGAAGCCTGCAGAAGCCTTCCTCAAGCCTTTGGGAGGCCGAAAAAGGCCTCAAACCAGCCGAAAATCAGCTGTGAGGCGTGCACATGCGCAGTGAGGTAAGTTTGCCTGCAGCTCCCATGCCTGCCCATATGGCTCTGTGTGTCACCTGTAGCGCGTGTGCCATAGGTTCACCATCACGGTTCTAGGAGGAGTGGGTGCTAACTTTCTACAACGGAATGCAATGAAATGTGATCCGCTATGATATAGTACAGTACAGTGCAATGCAATGCAATGCAGCTCTTCTCTTTCTTACATCTACCCAACCTACTATAGCAGGGAGTCAAGGAATCCCGTAGGCTCCCTCTCAGATTAATCTGCCTTTCACCAATGGGTAACCATGTTCTGAGATTGCCTTCAGGAGATTCCGGATGGTCATCCTCCATAGGAGGAGCTTTTGTCCTTTCGTTGTCTCCTGCTCACGAAGTGAGAGCAGTCAGAGAAGAGTAGGCAGAGCTAGTGGGCAGAGTTAAACAAGTCATTAGTCTAGAATCTTTGCAACCCCACAACCAATCTAAGTCCAACCCTGCTTGAATTCCACTGGCCCTCATCTGGCACCAATTTAGTGCTGGACTTTAGGCTTGAGCAATAAATTTGCTTGGGCAAAGCAATAGATGCAATCTACATAGACTTCTGTAAAGCCTTTGATTCAGTGGTACACGACAAACTACTCCTAAAACTAAAATCTTATGGTATCTCTGGACCACTGCATAACTGGAGAGAAGCATTCATGTTAAACAGACAACAAATGGTCAAAATTGGGAGCATCCTAACAAATTCTGTACCCATCAACAGTGGTGTCCCCTGAGGCAGTGTTCTAGGACCAACTCTCTTCATACTCTACATAAATGACCTCTGTGATCTTATTAAGAGCAACTGCATTCTCTTTGCTAATGATGTAATGCTATTCAATACCACAGACAATACTGCTACCCTTCAGAAAGACCTCAACTATGTATCAGAATGGTCAAACAAATGGCAACTTCAAATCTCAACAAATAAATGCTCTGTCTTACATATTGGCAAAAAAAATCAGAAAATAAAATACAGGCTGAATAGTCAAGACCTTGTTGATGATCCAAACTCTGTCAAGGACCTTGGAGTACTCATCCCTAATGATCTAAGTGCTAGAGCTCACTGTAACTACATAGCCAAAAAGGCATTAAGAGTTGTTAACCTAGTCCTACGTAGCTTTTTCTCTGGTAATATCACACTACTAACTAGAGCATACAAAACATTTGCTAGATCAATACTCGAATACAGCTCATCAGTCTGGAACACACATTACGTACCTGATATTAATACAGTTGAGAAAGTCCAGAAATATTTCACAAGAAGAGTTCTCCACTCCTCTACTCGTTGCAGTATGCCACCAGACTCGAAATTCTAGACCTAGAAAATCTAGAACTACGCCACCTTCGGAATTATCTAAGTATAGTATATAAAATCATACATTGCAATATCCTACCTGTCAATGAATACTTCAGCTTCAACCATAATACGAGAGTATACAATAGATACAAACTCAAGGTTAACTGCACCAAACTTGATTGCAGGAAATACGACTTCAAGCAAAAGTGATCAATGTCTAGAATACTCTACCTGACTCTGTGCTTTCTTCCCCAAACCCCAAAAACTTTAACTTTAGACTGTCTACTATTGACCTCGCCCCTTTCTTAAGAGGTCTGTAGGGGGCATGCATAAGTGTACCAACGTGTCTACCATCCCTGTCCTATTGATTCTTTTTATTTTTCTTATATGTATGCATTTCATGTATTCATAATTATGTTTATAATTATACTACTATCTTGTAAGAGATTGACAAATAAAATAAAATAAATAAATAAACTGCAACTTGACATATGATTAATCTAGTCAACTAATGCTCAACACTAACCTGACACCAGATAATGGAATGGGATCAACCAATTGATGGAATAGAGTCAGTAGAATTCAAGAGGAGTTGGAATTAGACCATTTTTGGGAACATAATGATTCTAGGCTAATGACTCCTTTAGCTCCTCCTCCTCCTCCAACTCTGCCTGCCTTCTCCTACATACATTTGCCTATGGAGGAAAAATAGATAATGTGAAATAACATGGGACAATATGGTATTCTGAAATGGGGCAAATTGGGACAAATCTAGGCTGCTGTGCGTACTTCTGTGGTAGCAAAGTTCCTGCCTCTCTCTCTTGTTTGTGTACAGTCATTTCCCTCTCTAATAAGAGGTTTATGGTTGTGTTTGTATGAACTACTCCTTGGAATTTGTGATCCCAAATAAGCAAAGGTTACAAAATTTGGGGCACAATATGATCCCTCATCAGAAAACTGAAGTTGCAAAAATAATTGGCCTATATAAATATCCACAGAATGTTTTTTTTTTGGCTCTCCCTCCCTCCCTCTGCCTCTCCTTCTCCTCCTCCCTCCCTCTCTCTCTCTCTCTCTCCACTCCCTCTCTCCCTTTCCCTCCCCCTCCCCTCCCTCTTCCTCCCTCTTCCCCAATCTCTCCTTCCCCTTCTCCCCTCCCTTTCTTTCTCTCATTCCCCTCACCTCTCTCCCTCACACTCTCCCTCCTTCTCTCTCTCCCTCCCTCCCTTTCACTGTCTCCCTCCCTCTCCCTCCCATTCTCTCTCCCCTCCCTCCCCTTCCTTCCCCCTCTTCCCACTTCCCTCTCCCTCCCTCCCTTTCTTCCCTTCTCTCTCCCCCTCCCTCCCTCCCTCTCTCCCTCCCTCTCCTCCCCTCTCTGTCCCTCCCTTTCTCTCTCTCCTTCTCCCCCTCCCTCCCTCTCTCCTGGAATGGAATTCAGTGTCTGTTCCTCCCCTGTTTTTTCATCAATTGGTCATCATTTAGAGATTTGACTTGGCAGACTTAAAACACAGATGCTGGTTTATGGAAGTGAGAAGTTGCAACAGAATGTTGCTAGATTTAAGATTGGCAGCCATGTTTAGTGAGAATTTCTCACTCAAGTTGCATCAATGATGCTTCACCATGTCTAATTCTTGTTGATTAAGATTATTCCGGGGGTAGACAACTTCTTTAGAATAAATTAAACACTCTTTCTTTTCCTGACAACTTCAAAAAACATTCTGGATAGCTCCTCTCATGGATGGCTATTTCTAGTTAAGAGCATATTCAAGGAGTGCATAGAAGAGCAACAAAGATGATTAGGGGACCAAAAGCTGAAATATGTGAAGAGCATTTGCAGAAATTGAGTAAAGGTAAAAGTTCCCCTCACACAGATGTGTTAGTCATTCCTGACTCTAGAGGGCAGCGCTCATCTCTTTTTCAAAGCTGAAGAGCCAGCGCTGTCCAAAGACATCTCCGTGGTCATGTGACCAGCATGACTAAACGCTGAAGGTGCATGGAACGCTGTTATCTTCCCACCAAAGTGATAAGTGAGTAAATGGACGGCTATCATTTACTCGGAGCCAAGCCACACTAAAAGCCTCCAATACAGGAAACACAATGTTGCCAGCCAATCAAGACACACACAAAAAAAGCCCCAAAACAGACAGAAGATATTAGAAACACCAATCAAGCAGAACACAGCAAACTCCAAGACCAATAAACACAGACCAAGACTCCCAACCAATCAGGATGAAGAAAAAACCATTCTGGCACAGCAGTAGGCTAGCCCCAAATTTAAAACTGAAACAACTGTAAAAGTCTGACTCACAGATGAACACAATACAGAAGCCTGATGATGGCAGATGAGAAACGTTGCTACAACTTTAAAAGTACAACTACAATGACGTGGGAAAATACCTGAACAAAGCTGAATACCATACATATATATGTTTATATATCCACTGTATATAAATTTCATTTAATTTTATATTACAAACATAATTGTGCATAATATTACCAATTTCCATCATGCCTTTTCATTTGACTTTACTTTGTTCCTTTCATGTCTATCTTCCAATCAACTATACCAAAAATTCCAGATCTCATAGTACTCTGATTTCTCTTTGTTTCTGAGTTCCCTTGGTTTATCTTTTCACAGGCTGTTTTCTATGACTTGAGGATGTAGCCATCAAAAACTCAAAGGTTCTGTGTCATTCCAAGAAGCATGGACCAAAAGAGTCAGTGTGTAAACACCACCTTATGTCCTACATCAAGAGGCAAGATGTCACTTCTAAATTCACCTCTATTCTGCCTGAGCATTGCCTGTAAGGTCCAAATGCTACCTAACATTGGCAGGCCTTCTGCAATCTGTCAAGACATATTTGAGTGATTTTGCCATAATTGGTTTGGCAGTTGCTTTAGTCACAGGTCCCTTTTTTCACAGATTGTCTCTGAACGAGTAAAAAGATTTGCTTTGAATTGCAATTAACGCTGCAAATCAGCTGTGAGACTTTCTCATGTTGTCAGAAAGAATTGGAAGGAGGTGGTGGGAGTTCAACCGAGTGATGAGATTGGAAGATAGGCTCCTACAACTTGATGGGACAAAAAAGATAATTTGTTTCAGTAACTGCAAATCAATGGTTACTTCACCCAACCTACTGACTCATCCAGGGGTGGGCTGAACTTTTTTTTAAACAACCGGTTCTCTGGCTGGGTAGGCATGACCAGTTGGTCATGTGACTAGGTGGATGATGTCACTCATCACACCCAGCCCTGCCTCCTGGCCACTCACCTCAAGGGAAGAGTTAAGATTCAGCTGGTTCAGGAGGCAACTGGACTTTCTTGTTTTTTCTTTTGAAGACATTTCACTTCTCATCCAAGAAGCTTCTTCAGCTCTGACATGATAGTGGGGAATGGAAGAATTTATATTCCCACACCATTCCAAGGGCATTCATCCCAAATTTGGGACAACCATGACCTGGATGACTGAGAATCTCTACAGACTTTTAGCTATACAATTTGGGAAGGACACCCTTGGAATGGTGTGGGAGCAGGAATGGATTTCCAGAGGGAAAAATTGCAGACTACAGGAACCAGGAGCACCACTCAGGTGACCCTGAAGACACAGATAAACCTCCAAGTGGCCTCAGCGACCCTCTGAAAGGATGCAAATGACCAGTTCTGTCTGCAAGGAATAGAAATCCTTCCATTCCCCCACCATCCAGTCAGAGCTGCAGAAGCTTCTTGGATGAGAAGCTAAACGTCATCAAAGAAAAAAAAACAGAAAGTCTAGTTACTTTCTGTTGAAAAACCACCTTTGGGACATTTAAATTGCATGTTGGGGAAAAAAAACCCTAGATAAATACAGTATGTATTTATCAGGAGTCAAACTTCACTCAAGGAAGCATAATGGCTTTTGAGGGCAAAGGTGTTTGGAGTTGAAAGTTTTTGAAAGTGGATGGTACTCTGTAGCCACCTCAGAATTAATCAGATGTAGACTCAATCTAAGTTCAAAATGAATTCAGGAATTTTAATGTTCACCAGTGTGCCAAAACCTGGTAGAATCCACCTTCTCCATCAACCACTTCTTTGTGGCTGTGTTTTAGTGGCCAGAAAAATGGGCAGCGGTAGAATTGGACTGTGTTTGTTAACACTGACTTTGCACACATCTACGGAGATTCTCAGTCATACAGGTCATGGTTGTTCCAAAGGTGCTTTTTCAAGAAGCAACTAAACGTTCTTTGTTTGTCCTTGAAGATATTTCACTTCTCATCCAAGAAGCTTCTTAAGGTTTGGAGTCACAAATCACTAAACAAATCAGAAAAGGAGGAGGAGGAGGAGGGGGGGAGGAGGAGGAGGAGGAGGAGGAGGAGGAGGAGGAGGAGGAGGAGGAGGAGGAGAAGAAGAAGAAGAAGAAGAAGAAGAAGAAGAAGAAGAAGAAGAAGAAGAAGAAGAAGAAGAAGAAGAAGAAGAAGAGGTCTTCTAGTAGTCCAACCCTGCACCCCTTCAGACAAGTGGTTATCCAATATCATCTTCAAAACTTCCCATGTTGAAGCATTCATAACTTCTGAAAGCAAGTTGTTCTACTGATTAATTGTTCCAACTGTCAAGGAATTTCTCCTTAGTTCTAAGCTACTCTCTCTTTGAAGAGTTTCCACCCTTTGCTTTTTGTCCTACCCATCAGTGCTTTGGAGATAGGTTGACCCCCCTCTTCTTTGTGGCAGCCCCTTAGATAATGGAGCACTGCTGTCATGTCACCTCTAGTCCTTTTTTTTTTTCATTAAAATAGGCATACCCAATTCCAGCAACTGTTCTTGATATGTTTTAGCCTCTAGTCCCCTAATCATCTTTGTTGCTCTTCTCTGCACTCTAGAAAGAGTCTCAACATCTTTTGTACATCATGGTGACCAAAACTGGATGCAGTATTCCAAGAAGAAGCTTTTTGGATAAGAAGCAAAACATTTTCAAGGACAAACAAAGAAAGTCCAGTTCCTTTCTTGAAAAAGTTCATTTTGCTTGCTTGTGGAAGGATTAGTGAGATACAACCTGCATCATCTGAGGCTGATTGACACTTGACAGGGCATGTTTTGAAGAGAGAGGAAGGGAAAAATGCATCATTCAACTACCATATATATCCTAAATCTGCTCTCAGTAAGATTGTGAACATGTTTGCACATTTCCACACGGGAGCAAGAGCAAACAGCAAAATGCCATTCTCCATTCATCATAACATCATGGCTTGTACTAAAATGTCTGGAGGGACTCGGGGGAAGAACGGGAAGAAGGCATGAAAATGATTTTTTACCTATCACAATCCTTTCTGAACCTTGAGCTCAACATTTTTGGACAGTGAGCCCTGGGAAAAGTCCTAAATAAACACCTGCTTCTCAGAAGGAAATAATTTAGAAGAAGCAGTGAATTTGGGTTGAACATCTGTTGAAATACAGATGGGGTACTTTCTGATTGATTCTGCCTGAGAAATAAATGCTGGGTTTGGCATGTTTTATCCCAAAGAACCTGGCTAGACAGATGTGGTTGTTTGATGGCATTACAGAAAGCATGGGAGGGTGTGTATTGTCATTGTTATTTGTCTATGGACAGGGGTGGAATCCCCCTGGTGTAACAACTAGTTCGGTGAGCACACACAGCGTTTTAAAACACCCATTTTCAGGTCCAACACTTACCTTCTACTGCAGCCCCAGTGAGTAAATCAACTGAGTAAAAAACCTGGAAATAAAGGACAGAAAAGAGCAGGGATTGGTGAGCGGGGCCAAACCATTGCCATAACTACCAGTTTGCCTGAACCAGTAGAATCCCACACCTGTCTATGGAGATTCTCAGTCACCCAAAGGTGTTGTACCAAAGGTGCTTTTCCAAAAAGCAACTGGACTTTCTTGTTTTTTCCCCCCTTGAAAACATTTCATTTTTCATCCATGAATTGAAGAAGCTTCTTAGAAAAGAAGCAAAATATTTTAAAGGGGGGAGAAAACAGGAATGTTCATGTGCCTTTTGGAAAAAGCACCTCTAGATATTATTACTATTGTTGTTATTGTTGTTGTTGTTGTGGTTGTTGTTATTGTTGCTGTTATTGTTGTTATTATTATTCCAGTTTTTAGTGTTTGTAAGCCACCCATTATTACCTCTAGGCACCACATAAACCTAACAAATAAACGAACAAACTTTTTTGGTTGTTGAGTTTAGTAACTGAGTTTGTTGCAAGAGTTAAGCTGTATTTTGGTGAAGCAGAACAAATTTGGAGATGTAAGGGTGTTTTTGGCAGAGAAATTCTCCTACTTCCTTTCCCTAGCTGTTGTAAATCCAGTTTGATGAAAAAAAGAACTTGGTTAACAAAGTTGTCTGAAGGTAGAGTCATGACTTATTTTCTTGTCGTTATTATTACTTTTACCAATTTTTAATGTTTGTAAGCCACCTGCTGTTACCTCTAGGTACCACATAAATCTAACAAATAAATGAACAAAGATTTTTGGTTGTTGAATTTGATAACTGAGTTTGTTCCCAGAGTTTGGTGACCTAATTGAGTATGCTCATATAATGTAATGATCCAAATTGGCAAAATAATGAAAAATAATGTCAAAAATGTGAAACAGCAGGTACCCACAACAGTGTCCTCTGTTTTCCCTCATAACGATCGGACTCATTGTCTTTTCTACCACTCAAAAAAGTCCATGTCAGAACATAGAAGAATAAAGTTGGAAGGTACCTTGGAGATCTCCCAGCCCAACCCATGCTCAAGCAGGAGATCCTATACCATTTAAGATCAATGGTTGTCCAGTCTTATTTTGAAAGCCTTCAGTGATGGAGCGCCCATTTCTGAAGGCAAGCTGTTCCATTGGTAGATTGTTCTCATCATTAGAAAATATCTCCTAAGTTTGGGTTGATTCTCTCCTCGGTTAGTTTCTATCGATTGTTTCTGGTCTTGCCTTTTGGTGCTTTGGAAGATAGTTTGACCCCCTCATCTTTGTAGGAGCCCCATAGTTATTGGAAGATTGCTATCATGTCTCCTCCAGTCCTTCTTTTCATAAGACCAGACATCCCCAATTCATGTAACATTGTCAGTGTTGCTCACTTCCAATGCACCAATTAGATCATTTAAATATTCATATGGACATTTAGCTTACTTAAGGATTGTTGTGAAGATAAAATGAAAGAAGCAAAACCTTGTAAGTCACGTGAGGATTCTTAGAAGAAAAGTGACATTAGTATTAACACAATCAATACAGGTTGTTGTAGTTATCTGTAATTCCTGTAATGTCACGGGATAGAAAGCTTGCTCTTTGAGTCTTCTGGATATAGGCTAGCTTTCTAAGTTAATTTTCTATATGTGTGTATCTCTATGGGTGAGTGCATGCTTGTTTCAATCCCAAATGCAATTTCTTACAGATTGGTTTGACACATCTGCAGGAACTCAACCTTCAAAGCTATCCATCATCCTGGTTAATAGTTCTCTCCAAGCGTTAAATGTGTTTATGGCGGGGCTATATCCATTTCAATGTTTCAACAGCTCTATTTTCTTTGTTTTCATCCTTTATCTCTACAGTCTATAATTACAACTGAGTACTGAAGATCCAACACGGCTTTCTCTTTCTCTCCAACAACTTCAGCCTTCAGCATTAAGTTGCAGCCATGTAGCCCTCTACCAAGAAACATCAAGGATGAAACTCTAGTCCTGTGTGTTCATTGACACTTAATGTTCTCAAAATCTAGTTCTATGTGTTTATTGAAACTGAATAGAATAGAATAGGAAAAAACAGAGTAGAGTAGAATAGAGACAGAATAGGAAAAAATAAAGTAGAGAGGAGAGGAGAGGAGAGGAGAGGAGAGGAGAGGAGAAGAGAAGAGAAGAGAAGAGAAGAGAAGAGAAGAGAAGAGAAGAGAAGAGAAGAGAAGAGAAGAGAAGAGAAGAGAAGAGAAGAGAAGAGAAGAGAAGGGAAGAGAAGGGAAGAGAAGACAGAAGAGAAAAAAGGACAGGACAGGACAGAACATAGTAGGAATGGGGAATAGAGTAGAGTAGAGTAGAGTAGAGTAGAGTAGAGTAGAGTTGAGGAGAGGAGAGGAGAGGAGAGGAGAAGAGAAGAGAAGAGAAGAGAAGAGAAGAGAAGAGAAGAGAAGAGAAGAGAAGAGAAGAGAAGAGAAGAGAAGAGAAAAAAGGACAGGACAGGACAGAACATAGTAGGAATGGGGAATAGAGTAGAGTAGAGTAGAGTAGAGTAGAGTAGAGTAGAGTAGAGTAGAGTTGAGGAGAGGAGAGGAGAGGAGAGGAGAGGAGAGGAGAGGAGAGGAGAGGAGAGGAGAAGAGAAGAGAAGAGAAGAGAAGAGAAGAGAAGAGAAGAGAAGAGAAGAGAAGAGAAGAGAAGAGAGAGAGAAGAGAAGAGAAAATAGGACAGGACAGGACAGGACAGAACATAGTAGGAATGTGGAATAGAGTAGAGTAGAGTAGAGTAGAGTAGAGTAGAGTAGAGTAGAGTAGAGTAGAGTAGAAGAGAAGAGAAGAGAAGAGAAGAGAAGAGAAGAGAAGAGAAGAGAAGAGAAGAGAAGAGAAGAGAAAAAAGAATAGGAATAGAATAAGATAGAATAGAGTAGAGTAGTAGAATAGAACAGAACAGAACAACTTTATTGTCACTTTGAATGCACATTAATCAGCGTACATTGAAATGAAATTTTGCTTCATACAGCTCTCAAAGGGTCACCACCTCCAATATGTACTACATAAACATGACAAAATAAGTAAATAAACAAACAAACAAATACAAATTATGTATATACAAAATACTCTCGAATCTGAAGACTGTCTATGTTAGCATTCTGTCCTCAAATACTGGAGTCCATCATCAATACTGAAAACACTTCTAACATGTGTAGAAGTTAATCTTTGCTCAGAGCTGGAACATCTTGTAGTGGCAATGCAGAAGGCCATTGTTACTGCATTAGGAGTTAATGACCTATCTTGATTCCTCCTTCCTATTATGAAAGGGATATTTCCCTTCATTGTGAGGGAACCTACTTGTTTTTCACCCTTGCTTGCTGAACAAAGAAGAAGGGCAGCTTCAAAGCTTCTCTTGCTATCTCAGACTTTAGATTCCCATCTCAGAGTCATGGTCAACTCTCACTGTCTCCTGGCCATAGCAGGACCATGAAGTCATGGTGACAGGTTTCAATAAAAACTGGGGTGTTTTTGCAAGTGGAGAGCTTGTTCCAGGAA
This sequence comes from Hydrophis major, assembly GCA_033807585.1. Classification (NCBI taxonomy): domain Eukaryota; kingdom Metazoa; phylum Chordata; class Lepidosauria; order Squamata; family Elapidae; genus Hydrophis; species Hydrophis major. The sequence continues at coordinate 207,683,327 of CM066331.1, read as the reverse complement.
ACTAGCATTAGCAATAAACTAGCAATAAAATTGGCACCTCTGCTGTTATTGGTAAGGAACTCCTGGCAGCCGATAAGAGATTTGGGTATTATCTTGCTGGTGTAGGAGAAAGACAGGCAGAGCCTAGGGGGCAGAGTCAAGAGAGGAATCAGCCTGGAATCATTATGTTCCTATAAGTAGTCTAAGTCCAACCTCTTTTGAATGGAAGTGGGACAACTCACCACAGCCAACTCGCCATGGTCAATTCGCCATGACCAATTCACCATGGTCAACTCACTACAGCCAACTCACTGTAGGACAACTTACCACAGAACAACTCACAGCAGAATAATTCAATCATTCAATTTGATTATCTGTGCTTTCCCAAAAATAAGACCCTGTCTTATATTTTTTTGCCACCCAAAATGGCACCAGGTCTTATTTTTTGGAGGGTGTTATCCACTGACCCACCTCACTTGCACATGTCGCCCCTGGTCTCCTTTTTTTGCTGTCAGAGGCCTTCAGGAACTTCTTTGGCTCTAGATAGTTTCAGCCAGGCCTTGAACACCTCGGGGCATTTCTTCTGCAGCCAGAAGGGCTTTCCTGAAGGCTTCAATCCAGAGCTCTGTTATCGGCTACAGAGGCCTTCAGGAAAGCCTCGCTGGCTGCAGAAGAAATGGGCTGAGGTGTGTGAGGCCTGCCTATAACTGTCCAAAGGTAAGTAGTAGAGCAACTCCACCCCCCATCTCCACCCAAGATTAATTTTTACCAGTGCAACCCTGGCGTGGGCGGGGTCTGAATTAGGGCTTATTTGGGGAGTAGAGCTTATATTGGGTGCACATGTAAAAATTAAGCTAGGACTTATTTTCTGGGTAGGTCGTATTTTCGGGGAAACACAATATTTAAAATAGTTTAAAATTATTTAATTCTGGTCACTCACATTTCATTTTGTCCATCCTTTGGCATCCTTTCTTTAATGATTCTATTCCACCATTTCTTTGATATTGGTGTAACTCTTGTCCCGTGTTGAGTTGGCCATGGCAAGTTGGCTGTTGACGAGTTGTCTTAGATCCCCCTTTTTAAATCTTTTACCTCTTATCTAGGGACAATTTAGAGTTGATCATCAATTGACTAGATTTTTATATATAGGCATGAGCAATAAATCCACTCAACTGGAACTTAATGTGTGGCCCTGATTCTTCACACCTGACAGCTTGGTATGTATGATTTTTATGTTATGCTGTTTTCTTAATAATAAAGGTTAAAGTTGCTTTATTTACTGCTGCATTTATTATCTGTATCCAAAAGAACCAATTGCCTGGGCAGTTGATCCCTGCCCTGATACTTGGCAGAACACGGGAGAAGATTTTTATGACTGAAAATAGCCTGTTGTTACCTTCTTGCTAAAGTTCTCTCATAAAAGAAAGTGGATTCAGAAACTAGAGGGTTGTGAATGGGTCAGGAGACACGTGTGGGCTTCTTACGAGCAGAGCTTTGGCTATAAGCCACCATGTCACCACAACTTCCTCAGGAGTTTCTGTGCATTCGATGCTAACGGTAGATCCCCTTAAATGTGGGGAATGCAAATACTTACATTTAGAGACCCCGCAAGTTTTTACTGCAAGGAGAAGGAAGGGAGGCTCTCCAGCTCTGACAAAACATGCAAGGATCTTTGAGGGAAAAAAATGAAAATTGGTTCACCGACCAAAGGTATTTCTCGGGATGTTTGTGTGTGTGTGTGTGTGTGTGTCATTCCAAACTCAAAATGGAATAGTGCGGTGGCCTAGAGGTGCAGCTCTCACCTCACAATCAAGAGGCTGTGAGTTCAAGCCTGGGTAAAGGCAGATATTTCTTTCTCTCTGGGCACAATGAGAATATATCTTCTGGACAAAAGTCCTCATTGGTGACAGGAAGGGAATCTGACCAATAAACACTCTGCTAGCTCCATTCAGTTGCCCAAGACTCCACCCCACAAGGGATCATGGGGTCATTAAACGATGATGATCCCGAGGTCGGGATGAATAAAGCAGAAGTCATTGCTGGATTAGTCAAGATGTGCTTTGAGAGACATCACCTTCCTTCCAGCACTGTGTGTATCTTCCAAGGCTCTCAACCGTTGGAAGCCAGCCGGTTCGGAAGAGCCATCTATATCCACCTGTACATCTTCAGCAAAGGCCCTGCATTGAATTTCCTTCCCATTGAAGATGTGCTTGAGAATGCAGGCTAGATGTTCAAACTGGCTCTCTGAAGGAGCCTAGAGGATGCCTTCCCTGATGGTTTGTTGGCAAATTACACAATCATGTTTGATTCATTAAGCATTTGGTTTGATTCGAGCGCATTCCACAATGGACTCCTACCGGAGCCTGTTCCAAAACAAATCTTACTATATTCAAAGGGATTTATGTTCAGAAATGGGAATACCAAAGTAGAACAGAATAACAGAGTTGGAAGGGACCAAATTTGAATTTGAAGTCTTTATTGACATTGTACGTATATACACATTATACACATACAATGAAATTCACATAACACCTAGAGACCGGAGCCAACATGCACACATACACATGACAATCCCCAAACACCCCCTTCCCACCTACCAAAATTCCCTGTCCCCTAAAAACAAACAAGCATCCACACAACAGACCAAGTAATACTGTCCAACAGCTCACTGATGGTGGTCCTTAAGTTCATTGTTAAGTGTAATAATAGCTCTGGGATAAAAACTGTTCAGAAAAATGTGTGGTCCGAGTTTTAATTGTTCTGCATCTTCTGCCAGAAGGCAACAGTTCACAAAGATTGTGAGCAGGATGGGAAGAGTCTCTGAGAATGTTGTGCAACTTCCTCAAACAGCGAGATGCGAAGATGTCATCCAGGGCTGATAGCCGGAGCCCAATGATATTCTGAGCAGTTTTAGTGATTCTCTGTAGACCTTTTTTTGTCTGCTACAGAGCTGCTCCCATACCATGCAAGAATGCCATAGGTCAGGACACTATCAATGGTGTTGCGGTAGTAGGACAGAAGTAGAGATAGATTTATATCTTACTGAGCATTCTCAAGAAGTACAGCCTCTTCTGTGCCTTCTTCACAAGCATGTTCACATTCATAGTCCATGAGAGGTCCTTCAAGATATAAGTGCCCAGAAATTTAAAACTACCAACCCTCTCCACCTCCTCACCATTTATGGACAATGGTAAATGTACATCTCTCTTCTTCCTGAAGTCAATTATAAGTTCTTTAGTTTTTCTAGTATTAAGTGTAAGATTATTTTCATTACACCACATTGTCAGCCCTTGTACTTCTTTTCTATAATCAGACTCATTGTTCTTATTAATGAGACCCAACACTGTCATGTCATCTGTACATTTAATAATTACATTGGTGTTATATAATGGGGTGCTGTCATAATGTCAGGGCTCCGGTAGTTACCCCCCCCCCCCCCATTTAAATCATGAGTCTCTAGCCATTTTTTCAAAGCTTAAAGAAGATTTATTAGAAGAAGACATGCCGGTGCTGCCTGGATGTAGCTGACTGAGACACATCATTCATTGTCACCCTTGACCCTGGGTGTATCATAATTCATATTCTCCAATGGGACAAATCCATAGCCAAGAGTCATCAATCATGCTCTCCAGTTGCATGGCAGAAAACTTCAGTCGCCTGGAAACTATCGATGAAAACATTTATGGAATGCAGTTTCGGTTTTGCAAGCTGTTACACTACTCCCCCCTCTCTTTCTGATGGCCACTCTAACAGACCAGAGAAATATTTTATAAGTTGACACATGGAGTCTTCTAGACTAACCCTGGCCCAAACAGGAAACTCTATGCCATTTCAAACAGGCAGCTGTCCAGTCTCTTCTTAAATGGAGCACTCACATCATCTGCGGGCAAGCTCTTCCACTGGTTAATTCTTCTCACTGTTAGGAAGTTTCTGCTTCTCTCCTTGATTAGTTTCATTGCAGTGGGGTTACTGTAATGGTCGTAAGTGTGAAAAATGACCATATTTTCACAATTACAACCATTACAGTAGCCCCACTGTGATAAATATGAATAAAATTTGGATGCTTGGCAACCGACTCATATTTATGACGGTTGCAGTATCCCAGCTACACATGATCCCCTTTTGCAACCTTCCGATTTAACCGTTAGGAAAATTCTCTTTAGTTCTAGGTTGCTTCTCTCCTTGATTAGTTTCCACCCATTGCTTCTTGTCCTGCCCTCAGGCGCTTTGGAGACTAGCTTGATTCCCTGTTCTTTGTGGCAGCCCCTGAGATATTGAAACACTGCTATCATGTCTCCCGTAGTCCTTTTTTTCATCAAACTGGACGTACCCAATTCCTACAACTGTTCTTGGTATGTTTTAGCCCCAGGTTCCCCTAATCTTTTTTGTTGTTCTTCTCTGGACTCTTTCTAGAGTCTCAACTTTAGAAATTCATCAGGATCTAATTATCCTACTTCAGAAACTAGGACCCCTTCAGATACATTGAATAATCACGATTGATAATTTAACAAAATATATCTACTAATATCAAATTTTAAAAGATTGTCAATGGTATTAAATACGAAGAATATTGTTCTGACCCAACCGGGTTCCCAAAGAGCAAACACAGACAAAGGCAGCAGCCCCAACCTTTTAAGGATTAATAACAAATTCTGTTCTGAAGGCTGCTTTCCACTAATTAGCTTTGACAAGAAAGAACCTTGCCAAGTTGTTTGTCAATGATGCCAAAAACTCAGAGATAAGAACTAATTTACAAGTTTCTCCAAACACAAACTAAGATGTCCACCAGTTGAGTTTCAGAGCTTCTTTGCTGTCTGCAAAGAACGCTTTTCCAAACCTGGCTTTTATCCTCTTGAGGGAGGGGTCATTATTTTGCAGCCTTACAGCCGAGTCGCCTGTGCTGCTATAACTGCTCTCTCCTACGATCAATCCTGCATGCATGCGCACTTGGCACAGGCTCCTTGGGAGCCTCCTCGTCGCTGCTGCCAGCCCCCACAATCTCTGAAGACAGCAGTCCACTCCCTGATGGTCCTGGCCCCTCATCAGAGTCCTTGCTTTCCTCAGCCATCTGCACCTGCTGCCAGCTAACCACAACTAATATTGTCAAATTTGTAAGACACTCCGGAACCACACTGTTCTCACAATGATATATTTGTTGAAATAAAAAAAAAATTGCAGAAAAAAAAGATACAGGACCTCTTGGGAGTAAGCAGTAATGGTGGGAAAAGTGGGTTCTACCCAGGGCTGGGCTGCTGGGGATTCGCAGGGGTTCAGGGGAGCCCCTTGCTAAGATTCTATGCAGTTTGGAGAACCCCCAAATTCCACTCCTGGCTGGCCTTGCCCCTCTGCCCCTCCCCTCCCCGGAGTCCCTATGCGGCCTGTTTTGGATGCAAGTAAGTGCAGGGCGTACACGGAGGCTCAGGAAGGGTGAAAAGCGAGCCTCCAAGAAGTTCCAGAAGGCTGGAAATGGACCTGTTTCTGTCTTCCAAAGAGCCTCTGGAGCCCGGGGAGGCTGTTTCTGCCTTCCTGAAGGCTCAAGGAAACCCTCTGGAGCCCAGGAGGACAAAAACACCCCCTCCCACTGTGGTGCAGGAGGCTGACTAGGCCACACTCACCATGGCCATGCCCAGAGGTGGTATTCAGCAGTTTCTGACCAGTTCTGGAGAACCGGTAGCGGAAATTTTGAGTAGTTCGGAGAACTGGCAAATCCTACCTCTGACTGCAGATTTTCCATATCCTTCCCCTGCCATGCCCACCAAGCCATGCCCACAGAACTGATAGTAAAAAAAAAAAGTTTGAAGCCCAACACCGGTCATGCCACCCAGCAACTGGGCAGAGAACCCGTTGCTAAAATTTTAATTTAAAATTTAAAAGCCCTCCCCTGAGTGTTAGGGATACACCCTAGCAGAATCTGCACGGCAGTCAGGCAGGCAGGCAAAATATTTGAGATAAATGTTTTTGTAGCTTACACTCAGTAAAACAGATAAACTGTGCTAGTTAAATAGTTTATTCCAGTAAGAGTTTTAGCATAGTCAAAACAGTCCATATATCATTCACTAGTTCAGTCCGTTCGGGGATTATTCAGTTGCAAAATCCAGTGTCGAAAAAGAGGTCTGTAAACTTACAAATATCAGTCCAGTAATATATCTTCTCACAGTAGAGATATGAAGAAAATTAAACCTCCTTTCTTCCTTCAGCAAAAGCAGCAGCAGCGGGGAACCATCAATCCATCATTGTCAGCAAGCAATTCAATAAGCCAGCAATCAATCAAGTTCTCTTGCTCCCTCTTATGGCGGTTTTACAGCCGCACCCAAAATTACATGCTTTGCAATAAAGTGACACACACTTACTTACAATCATAGTTTATATATATTATTTTACCCAAACTACATTAGGTAACCTTGTTATTCCTAACACTGGTTCTACTTCTTAGTTAAGTAAAGTACCAAGGAACAAGATTTTAAAAGAAAACTTTTATAAAAATAATAATAATAAAACAAAAATATTATCTGGGTGGAGACAGGGAGGAGGGCTTCAATTAAATCTCTTGCATAACCAGAATCTGTCTCATGTATTTTAATGGCCTTCATTGCTCTTTCCTTGTATCTTGGTGACATCTCTGTTATCCGAAGAAGTGCTTTTCTTTGAATAACATTGTTATGAGCTTTTAATAATTCTCCAGGGCCATATAATTCTGTCTCTAACTGCACATTAGGCATTTCCAATGCAAGAATATTTCTCTCTATATTTTCATGACCAAACTCTACATTTTGCATTGCATTACCATAATGGAGCCGAATATTTCATGCTTTTGTGGTACCCCTCTCGCCTGCTGTACTATTTAGAAGTCGGTTGGGGCTGGTAACAAATGCCTGGAAGATAGAAAACTGTATCATCACTTTAGTTTCATGCACAATCTCAGGTTTAGGCATACAAGTTAATCTTCGACCTATGATCATAATGGAGTCTGGAATTTCAGTCATAGGTCATTGTGGGTCATAAGTAGAGAGACCCTGGAACTGGATTAGAGCTTACCAATGTTCTTTTTTTTTTTTTTTTACAATGATGGTAACATGAGTCAGCACGGTCGTAAACCAAATCACGTCACTGTTAAGCAAACCATACAGCCGTTAAGCGAATCTATTCTTCCAAATGGGCAGAAAAGCCAGATATTACCAGTGAAAATGTTCACAAGTAGCAGTCCCATGACTGTGGGATGTTGCAACTGGCCATCAATGCAATCTGTTAGCCAAGCATCCAAAATAAGATTGTGTGACCAGGGGGCCATGACAGTCGTAACTTTGAGGATAGATCGTAAGTAGCTTTTTAAAAGTTAATTTTGAATGATTGTTAAACATAAGAACTCCCTGCATTGTTTGGAATTACATTACATCTCTGCTTTGGTCAAAGGTTTCCAAGAGATGCTTGGAGATCAGAAAAGCAGGATGAAATATACTTTTTACACAAATCGTCTAAAATTCTTAAGTAAACAGAGCCCGTTTGGTATAGTGATTAAAGTGCTGGCTTAAAAACCAGGATACACAGATATGAAAGCAGGCTGGGTGACTTTGGGCCAATCAGCCAGAGGCTGTGAGTTCTAGTGCCACTCCAGGCATGAAAGCCCACTGGGTGACTATGAGCCAGTTACCAGGAGACAGTAAGTTCTAGTCTCACTTAGGTGTGAAAGCCAGCTGATTGGGCCAATCACCAGGAGATGGTGAGTTCTAGTTCCACCTCAGGCATCAAAGGTGACTTTGAGCCAGTCACTCTCTCTCTCTCTCTCTCTTTGAACCTAACTGACCTCACAGGGTTGTTGTTTTGGGAAAAAAAATAGAACGAGAAAAGAATATGATGTATATTCAGCACCTTGAGCAATGCCTAAAGTAATAAAGATGGCATAAAAATCTAATAAATAAGCAAACAGCTATGAAATATGGTCAATAAGTACCGACATGAGGAAAGGAAATAGAGATTTATATTCTTCTTATGTTAAGATCCTATATTTTCCTGAAGAAAGAAATATGTCTCTTAATAAAATATTTTTGCATTTTTCTTCTCTCTCTCTCTCTCTCTCTCTCTCCCTCCCTCCCTCCCTCCCTCTCTCTCTCTCTCTCTCTCTCTCTCTCTCTCTCTCTCTCTCTCTCTCTCTCTCTCTCTACCTACCTACCTACCTACCTACCTACCTACCTTATCTACCTACTTACTTATCTTATCTATCTATCTATCTATCTATCTATCTATCTATCTATCTATCTATCTATCTATCTATCTATCTATCTATCATATTTATCATATCTATCCATCATCTATCTTATCTACCTACCTACGTATGTAAATGTATATGTGTCGTGTGTGTGTGTATGTATGAGAGAGAGGGAGAGAGAAAGATGGGGGTGGAGAGATGAGGGAGTTGTGTGTAAGGAGAAAAGAATGTGGGAACACACAACTGTGACCATGGTGACTGAGATCTCTTGATATTAAAAAGAAAAAAAGAAAGCAATATTTGACAAATGTCATCTGGTGCCCTACAGTTATTGTGTTTGGAGTACTAGAGAATTGGGTTTTTTTTTTTTTTTACATGCACAATTTTCAAATCGCTTTCATTATTGCGGATGCAAACAGATTAGATGTTTTGTTATTATTGCAATAATATAGTGAAACGGCAAAGATATCGGTGACGAGAGAAAAGGGGGTTAATTAAAAAAATGTGATTACAAATGAGGTTCCAATTGATTCACTTTATAGCTAGTAAAATAAAAATTTTAAAAATCCCTACACCTTCTCGGCTTATGATATTGTCAGACTGTGACCTATGCTAAGGGATAATAAAAAACATTATTATTCTGGGGGGGGGGGACGGGGACGAGAGATTAACTTTATAAGGGCTTGGAATGTCAGTTTGCACTTGTCTTCCCTGGGAAAATGTCACCACCATTGTTATTATCATAATTGATAGGGCTTTAAATATTCCATCAAATAAGATAGAAGGATGTCTGTTCAAATTCTGGGCCTCTCCACAAGTAAGACAGCGAGGGGTGGAGATGTGGGGGTTCGCAGGGTTTCAGGGGAGCCCCTGGCTAAGTTTCTGTGCAGTTTGGAGAACCCTCAAATCCCACTCCTGGCTGGCCCTGCCCTGCCCCTCCCAGGAGTCCCCACGCAGGCCGTTTTGGATGCAGATAAGAGCAGGGCATGTGCGGAGGTTCAGGGAGGGGAAAAAAACGGGCCTCCCAGAAATTCAGGAAGGCTGGAAATGGGCCCATTTCTGGATTCCAGAGAGCCTCTGGAGCCTGGGGAGGCAATGTTCACCTTCTCAGAGGCTCGAGGAAAGCCTCTGGAGCCCGTTGAGGGCAAAAATGCCCCTTCCCCCATGGTGCAGGATGCTGATTAGGCCACACCCACCATGGCCACGCCCACCCAGCAACTGCACAGAGAACCCGTTGCTAAAATTTTTGAAGCCCGCCCCTGAAAACAGCTGCGAATATTTAACCTTCTCTCCCAAGTTCGGCAGCCATTTTATCACACCACAATATTCACAAACTACTTTTAATTGATTGAGATGACAGGTTGTCCTTGATTTACAACCATTCATTTAGCGGCCATTCAAAGTTACAAAGGCATTGGGAAAAGTGACTTATGACCGTTTTTCACATTTATGACCACTGCAACCTCCCCGTGGGTCACGTGATCAACATTCAAACCTTGGCAACTGGCTCGTATTTATGATGGTGGGAGCATCCTGGAGGCACATCATCAATTCCCTTTTTGTGGCCGTCTGACAAGCAAAGTCAGTCGGGTAGCCAGATTCCTTTAACAATTCACTCACTGAACAACTTTTGCGATTCATTTAACAACGGTGGTGAAAAAGGCGTAAAATGGAACAAAACTTGCTGAACTTGCTTAGCAATGAAAATTTGTGGTTCAGTTGTGTTTGTAAGTCAAGGTCTACTCATATATATTGTGTTGTGTATTTTTGTTCAGTACCCAGATTTCCACCAGTGAAATGAAACACCAAATACGTCTGTGAAATCTAACCAACCACCCAGAAAATGCATTTTATTAGAAGTAATTTACATAACTTGCCATTTTTTTTGCCCCATCTGGAAGTCGGTTTATACTTGACAAATTTACAAGTAAAGTCGTTTGTTTTTTAAAATATTAACTCAGCAATATTTAGAAATGGCTAAATTGCCAAAGGTAAAACATTATTTTTTCTATTTACAAAATAATTTTTTTTTCACTGATAAACAGCCTCCTTGCAATTTATGTAACCTGTTCAAAGGGTTAACATTCAGAATGATTGACAACCAAAAAAGCAAAATTTTAGGGAGCAGAAAAAGATTCCTAAAAGTGATCAGATATTTTAAACTTGTAATAAACCATGGTTTAACACAAGGCTTCCTTTTTAAATATTCATAAACACACATACATTAAAAATTTTTTTTTTTTTTTTAAAGAAGAGTGCACAGATTCACCAGTTTGCATCTCCCAAAAGCTTCTTGGAAAGTTCATCAAAGTATCCCAGATATTTCAATCAAAGGAACAAAAATATTGATACAAATAATATTTATGCATTCTAGTGTGGATGGATGGGAATAAAGCTCTCTGAACTCATGTCAAACCCAGACGACTAATATATTTTCTGACTAGAATTCAATAGGGAAGGGAAGTCAATGTGTTTTGGAACTGTGGTACTTGACACTTCTTCAGTTGATGAGAAGATGGGTCCAAAACATCAAAGGATTTTCTTTTATTTAGAATATCTGGATTATTGATCAGAGAAAGGCTTAAAAGAATGGCCAAGACAAAAATATGAGAGTTTCTGGGAAAACAGCAAGCATCTTTGATTAAAGTCATCTTAGGTTATTGAGTTTAGCAAACAGAGGAACCATCTGTTTTGTTGTGATCCAGCTCGATGTTGGGGCTTCTTACAACCAGGAAATGGAGAACATCTGTATAGGGCTTTCCAAATTGGCTGTCAGGAAGCCATCTCAAATGTATTTTTTCCATCCTTAAATAGAAATTGGACCTGGGCAGACAAGGATACTGTGGAGAAAGATTGATGATCGGGCTTCCATCATTCAATTCGACAGATGCTGAAATGATTTGTGGCAACCCTTCAAAAGTATTTGAGAGGCTGCCACGAAAAAGAGGGGGGGTCCACTTATTATCCAAAACACCAGAAGGCAGGGCAAGAAACAATGGGCGGACACTCATCAAGGAGAGAAGCAACCTGGAATTAAGGAGAAACTGCCTCACAGGGAGGACAATTAACCAGTGGAACAGAAGTTGCCTCCAGAAGTTGTGGGTGCTTCATCACTGGAGGCTTTCAAGAAGAGATTGGATAGTCCCTTTGGGTGAAATGGTATAGGGCTTCCTACTTGAGTAGGGGGTTGGACTAGAAGACCTTTAATAGTCTCTTCCAGCTCCATTCTATTCCTATTCTGATTCTATTTCTTTTCATTCTATTCCTATTCCTATTCCTATTCCTATTCCTATTCCTATTCCTATTCCTATTCCTATTCCTATTCCTATTCCTATTCCTATTCCTATTCCTATTCCTATTCTATTCCTATTCCCATTCCACTCTATTTCTATTTCTATTTCTATTTCTATTTCTATTTCTATTTCTATTCTTATTCTTATTCTTATTCTTATTCTTATTCTATTCCTATTCCTATTCCTATTCCTATTCCTATTCCTATTCTATTCCTATTCCAATTCCATTCTATTTCTATTTCTATTCTTATTCTTATTCTTATTCTTATTCTTATTCTTATTCTTATTCTTATTCTTATTCTATTTCTATTCCTATTCCTATTCCTATTCCTATTCCTATTCCTATTCCTATTCCTATTCCTATTCCTATTCTTATTCTATTTCTGTTCCTATTCCTATTATTCTATTCTATTCTATTCTATTCTATTCTATTCTATTCTATTCTATTCTATTCTATTCTATTCTATTCTATTCTATTCTTATTCTGTTCCATTCCATTCTGAAACTAACCAAGGAGAGAAGCAATCTAAAACTAAGGAGAAATTTCTTACCAATGAGAATAATTAACCAGTGGAACAGCTTACCTTCAGAAATTGTGGGTGTTTCATCACTGGAAGTTTTTAATAAGAGGCTAAATGGGAGCCATTTGCCTGAAATTGTATAGGGCCTCCTGCTCGAGGAGAGGGTTGGACTAGAAAACCTCCAAGGTCCCTTCCAACACTATTCCGAATTGAATTGATGATCAGTCCTCATTTCAGGTTGGTGTCCTAGAATGGGAAACTAAAACAGAAGAAACTGTTGATTTTTCTCCTAAGAAGATCCTTTGATCACCTTCCAGGAGATCTGAAATGATGCTTTGCAGGAGAAGATAAAGAGTTCAGAACATTGAAAGTAGCCAAGTTTTCCCACTTTCTGGGAATCTTCTGAAACTTTACCTTCCTAAAGCTAAGATGATGTTTTTGGGTGACATCCAAGAAAAGGTGCAGGCGAATTAAGAGATGTATCCAGGAGTGGAATGCTGCTGGTTTAACAATCGGTTTGGTGAGCACATGCGAAGCTTGGGAGCAGTGCTGAAAATGGAGCATTGAGAAGCTCAGCTGCTTCCAAACTGACCTTCCAAGTCAGCAGTGGTCAGTAGACAAGTGAGACGGAGGGAATCGGCTGTGTCGAGCGATTGAGATGAACTAGAAAGCAGGAAATAAAGGACAGGATTTGCCAGAACTACGGGTTATTATTATCACCCTTATTGTCAGAGTACAACAGGGGTACAATGAGATTGGCTGAGCACCCTCCCAACACAGTTCCAACGAGGACAGAACCTAACCCAATCCCAATCTTATTACACTAGGTGACTTTGTTGCACAACGTGCCAGCCTCACTGTTGTGGTTAGCTGGCAGCAGGTGCGGATGGCTGAGGAGAGCAAGGACTCAGATGAGGGGCCAGGACCATTAGGGAGTGGACTGCTGCCTTCAGAGGTGGTGGGGGCTGGCAGCAGCGATGAGGAGTTTCCCGAGGAGCCTGTGCCAAGTGTGCGTGTGCACGCAGGATTGCTCACAGGAAAGAGCAGCTGCAGCAGCACGGGCAACTCGGGAGTAAGGCTGCAAGGTAATGGCCCCTCCTTCAAGAAGATAAAAGCCAGCTGTGAAGAGAACGTTCTTTGTAGGAAGCAAAGACGTTTTGAAACTCAGCCTCGTAGACATTGCAGTATCTTAAGTTGGTATTTGAAGACTCTTGTGAAATATTTCTTATCTGTTATTCTTGGCAGACTCGCCCAGTTTTGGCGAGGCTCGTGCTTATCAAAGTTAATTAGTTTGCAGCAGCCTTTTAACTGGGGATTCGTAAGTATCATTAAAAGGTTTCTGTTCCCTTTGGTTCATGTTTGTGTTGTTGGAAAAGAGTTTCGGTCAGAACAATCACAAGTCTATCATACTATGTTGACATAAAGTTATTTTCCGTTCAGAAGTCTGACAGCCCATGGTAGAAACTGTTCTTCAGCGTGTTGGTACGGCTGGCTATGCTTCTCTATCCCTAACGGATGGTAGGAGAGTGAAGAAATGCTGACCGGGGTGTGAGTCGTCCCTGAGGGTTTTGCTTATTCTTCTAAGGTAGTGATCCCTAGAGAGGTCATCTAGCGGTATCACAGAACAGCCCACGATGGTTTGTGCTGTGCTCACCATCCCTCTGTAATGTCTTTCTATCAGCAGCTGTCAAGCCAGCATATCACACCATAATCCAATATGTGAGGATGCTTTCTATTGTGGACCAGTAAAAGGAGGTCATCGGCCATTGTTCCACTTTATTCTTCTGCAAGATCCCAAGGAAATGGAGTCTCTGTTGGGCTTTTCTGGCCACCTGGGTTTTCCTGAACCAGTCTGAACCAGCAGCATCCCATCACTGGATGTATGAAAAAAGAGTTAAGATAACCACCTGCCCAACAAAGGAAAACTGTGGAATCAAGTTCCTTTGTAACTCTCTTCTAGCACCTGACTGCCTGACTGCAAAAACAGTTCATGTAACAGAACTATATGCTCTTGGCTCATAGATTCTACTTTAAATGTAAGCCAAATACTGGAAGGGAAGGGAAGGGAAGGGAGAGGAGAGGAGAGGAGAGGAAAGGAAAGGAAAGAGAAAGGAGAGGAGGGGAGAGGGGAAAGGAAAGGAGTGGAGAGGAGAGGAAGCAGTGGTTGGATTCAACTTTTTTTACTACTGGTTCTGTGGGCGTGGCTTGGTGGGTGTGGCAGGGGAAGGATACTGTAAAATCTCCAGCCAGAGGTGGAGAACTACTACGAACTACTACGAACTACTCAAAATTTCTGCTACCGGTTCTCCAGAAGTGGTCAGAACCTGCTGAATACCACCTCTGAGAGGAAGGGAAAGGAGAGAGGAGGGGAGAGGAGAGAGGAGAGAGGAGAGAGGGGAAAGGGGAAAGGAGAGGAGATGAAGGGAAAGGAAACTTTTCAGCTCCCTGGCTTAATCACTCTTACAAGGAAGAGAGTTTTATAATGTTCGGAGCTTGAAAGAAAGACATCCTGTTTGGTTTCTTTTTTGTCTTTTGTCATTATGCTTTTCGTTTCCCTGCTTGCAACCAGCTCCTATCCAATAATAAGCAGGTTCCATACTAGATTAAAATAAGGTTGAATTAAGGCCAGATTCATTGAATGACCATGTGATTCACTTAACCGAAGTGATTCGTTTAATAACCCTGGCAAAAGAGGTCATAAAATCAAGTGCGATTGATTTAACAATTCACTTAACTCAACCTATACTTGATTTATGCCCTTCAATTCTCAGAAGGAGGAGAAAGGTAAATTAATGTAATAAAACAGCCTTTTCCTGTCTGTAGCTGATGGCAATCTGGCTTTGTCATTTTACACACACACACACACACACACACACACACACACATTTTCCTCAGCTAAAGCAATAAAAATGTCTTAGTCACAGAAAAGTATGTAAAAGATTCCAGAACTTCCTTTCAGAGTGCTTTTTTCCTTTGTTCTCTTTCCATGCCCCAGACAGTTACATCAAATTACCAACCTTTTAAAATGTATGAATCATCTGCTTTTTAAGTGTTTCATCTGTTTACTGGGGATTACATTTTAACAAATGTGTCATCTTATCCGATCTTTTGTAGTGGCTGCTTGTGGAAAGTTTTTGTTGAGTAGGAAGTACACAGTCTTTTACAAGAAGTGAACTTCAAAACTCCGAATAACACACTTGGCTGTGATTTGCTGAGTTGGGTGCTATGACAAACCCTGACTGAATGAACTGGAGATCAGAAGTAAGGAAAGGCACTCTGTGTGCAAAGCAAACAAAAAAAGAAAGCGCAGTTGTGACTATTCTTCCTGCATGTTATGAACTAATAAAACACTTAAATAAAGTTTATCAAAACCTTTAGAAAATAGCAGGGTTCTAGTCCTGCACTTCTGATTGGCCGATAAATAGCGATATCGGATTGGTCCGTTCAGGAGAATCTGATTGGCTATTAATGAGCCACTCTCATTGGTTAAAGGGGTTAACACTCCACATTTCTTATTGGTTACTAGATCAGCAGCTTGCCTATAAAAGGGCTGCTGCTGCCCTAGGTTTTTGCTCTGTTCAGAATGATAAATAAAGAGTTGAAGTTCACTGTTCACCGTCTCATCTCCGTTCCTTGCACCCATGCGCAGAACTTAACACTTCCCATCCTTCCAAACTAATATTACAGGTAAAATATTTGTAGCTCAGGGTTGAACTGTGGGACCCTTGATGCTCTCTGAGCTTGATTGTTTTCTTGCAGACATTTCATTATCCAACTAGCTAACATCATCAGTGCAAGAAAGGAGTGAGTATTCTATTCTATTTCTATTCTGTTGAATACTAGCTCGATACCCATGCTTCACTATGAAACTATGTGGTCGGGCTTAGTTTTTGGGGAAGAAAATAAGGGGAAAAAATTATGCCTCTGCCTACCAGCATCCATTGGTATTCATCTGGCTAGCGTCCTGTCAGTGTGTGAGAGAGTTGAGGGCTATTTGGAAACTGAAACAGCATTCGCTCTGAGTTTGGTTGTTTGCTTGCAGATGTTGTCACTACCCAACTTGGTCAATCATCAATGCTACCTAACACAGATCATCATCACCGCTCTGATGTTACTTAGCTAGGTAATGAAACTTCTGCAAGAAAACAAGGATGCTTAGAGAATTCCAAGGATATGATACTCCAAAATGCTGTAAGATTACATTCTCTTTGAGAAACACTTCTTTCTGTATTTATACCTCCTTTTGAGAATTGTCAAACTTTTATCTTGATGGTATTGATGTTGATTTGGTTTTAGAAGTGGTGAAAAATGCAACTTCTATAGGAAATTTCTATATTAGCAACAAAGATGATTACGAGACCAGAGACTAAAACATGAAGAATGGTTTCAGGAATTGGGTATGTCTAATTTAATGAAAAGAAGGACTAGGGGTGACATGATAGCCATCTTCTTATATCTAAGGGGCTGCCACAAAGAAGAGGGGGTCAACCAGTGGTGGGATTCAATTTTTTTTTACTATCGGGTCTGTGAACATGGCTTGGTGGGCGTGGCAGGGGAAGGATACTGTAAAATCTCTATTTCCACCCTACTCCAGGGGGAAGGATACTGAAAAATCCCATTCCCTCCCTACCCCACTAACCTGCTTTCCAGCTCCGTTCTCCTGGGCAGGGCAACCAAAGAAGACCCAGCTGACCAGCTGGGATTTGGGAGGCAGAGAATAGAAGGGGGAGGGGCCAGTCAGAGGTGGTATTTGCCAGTTCTCCAAACTACACAAGATTTCCACTACCGATTCTCCAGAACTGGTCAGAACCTGCTGAATACCACCTCTGGGGTCAATGTATTCTCCAAAGTACCAGAAGGCAGGACAAGAAGCAACGGATGGAAACTCATCAAGGAGAGAAGCAATCTAGAATTAAGGGGAATTTTCCTGACAGTTAATGCAATTAATCAGTGGAACAGCTTCCCTCCAAAAGTTGTGGGTGCTTCAACACTGGAGGTTTTTATCAAGAGATTGGACAACCATTTGTCTGGAATAGTTTCATGCCTGAACAGGGGGATTGTGATGACCCAGGGTGGGATACAAAACAAGCACAGTCATAGAAAACAGGTGAAGCCCCTTTTATTCCTTCACTTTGTTTCCAAGCTCTAAATATCCTTGACTAAAGGCAAAAACACAAACAGTTACAAGAAGAAGGAAAAAAGCAACACAACCAGGCAAGATAAGGGCTGGAGGACATCCACAGATAACACACACTGGGAAGGACACCAAACTCAGAGAGGAACCATAAACTAGAGGTATTTCCACGCTTTGTTTTCAGCGCTCACCCATACGCATGTCCGTCCTCTTATTCAGTTGTCACAGCTGCAGCCCATGAAGAGGATCAAGGCCCTCTCCACACGAGTAGATTACATCTCTCCCTTATCTCTTCCCTGCATGCCCTAGGATGGAGAGGGGATGGGCCTGGGTCCTCCTCTGACTGCCCAGCCGGCCTCTGCCCTTCCCCAGCCTCTTCCACAACTTCCAGAGCCACACCTCCACTGCCTGTCAACTGTTCCTCCTCTGACTCAGAGTCAGTCATGACAGGGTTGGACTCGAACACCTACAAGAGACCTTCCAAATCTGTCATTTTGTTATCTTTATATCTCTCCTTATGGATCACCAAGGGGGAAAATGTTATTTGTTAATTACCCCTGCCTTATTCAAAAGTCTTCCAGACTTTTAAAAATGGGAGGAACTCCATTGGCTCACTCAGTGAGCCAATTCTTAGAAATTGCAAGCCATATTGACCCTAATTGGAATATATTTCTTTTTCCTTCCTGAAAAAATGTGACTCCTAAGCAGTGAATATATTCCTGTTTGCACTCATCCCCGACTGGAGATTCTGGGGGCATGAAGCATCCAAATTGACTCCCAGCGGGATCCATGAAGGGAATGATACACTTCATTTGCACTTTTCAGATGAAATAAGCCGATTGTGTTATGTCCTTAATTTACATACTCGAAATCCCCGCGCTTTGATTGGCTAAAGCGCGGGGATTTCTGATTGGCCAGGCGAGCCGCGCCGATTGGCCCGTTTTAAGTCTCCCGCGATTGGCTCACTCCAAGAGCGGGAGACTTGAATCGCTGCCATTGGCCGCGGCCGCCGCAGCGAAAAGGATAAAAGCCGCGGGCTTTTTCCTTTTCGCCGGTTCGGTTCACAACTGTTAAATAAAGAGCTTGAAACGTAGTCACCGACTCCTGGCGTCTTTTTGCGGACACGATACTGGCGACGAGGATGGGATTCCGACCCTGAACCGAACCCCGTGTCCAACAAGAGCCAGTTTCAGCATCGAAATGGCGAAAATCGCACCGCCCGCCCCCTTCAACCCCGCCACCGAGGACTGGGAATCGTTCTCAGACCGTTTCCGCATGTACCTCGAGTGCACCGGAATGAAGGACGCCCCGGGCCCGCTAAAACGTGCCGTTTTCCTCACCCATTGCGGAACCGAAGTTTTCCAGATGGCCAAAGCTTTGGCCAAGCCGGCCGACGCAACCGCCATGGACTAGGACGTCCTCGAACCTATCCTGCGGCGCCATTACGCCCCCGAGGTCCCCATCCTGATCCGGCGCAACGAATTTTACCGGCGGGACCAGAAACCGGGCGAAAAACTGAGCGATTTCGTCGCCGAGCTGCGGCGCCTAGGAGGACTCTGCGAATTTGAAGGTCTGAACAGCCTCCTAAGAGACCGATTCGTACTCGGCCTATGGGACCCTGCACTCCAGAGCCGGCTTATGGTTAAGGGCGACATCAGCCTAGCAGACGCCCTCACCGCAGCCGCAGCCGCAGAAGCAACCCGCACTTCCGCTGACAGCATGCGAAAATCAGACGCGAAGGGCGGAAACAACAACCCGGCAAGGTCGGCCGACCCAAAAAACGAATCAACCGCACACTACGGAGAATTCCAGTCTGCATCCAGCACGTCAGAAGATGAGGAGGACATACATCGCGTGCAGACGGGGCGCGGCGACCAACGGAACCGAAGAGGTCGTAGGTCGAGGACCAACTGTGCCGGGTGCGGCGGCGACCACCCCAGATCAGAATGCCGATTTTTTGACTCTATCTGTAGGCATTGTGAAAAAAGGGGACACATCGCTCGGGTTTGCCGCCAAAAGAAGACTCGCAGTCCACCCAGATGGGACCAACACGATCGTAAAAAGGAAAGCCCCCCGCCCAGGACCAGAGATCGCCAATCGGATGGCCGGTGGGACCGAATCCAGCGACCCTCAAGAGGCGGCGACAGTCGGCGCAAGGAAGAAACCCACCAGACGGTAACCATCGGCCACGCTATCTCCGACGGCGCCAGAAAGGTACACGTAGAAGTCCATATTGAAGGCCAACCATGCAAGATGGAGGTGGACTCCGGGTCCTACCTCTCCATGATTGCATGGCACGAGATAAAACGGTTAGTGCCCACCCTCCATAAGAGGAACATAAATGCCCAAAGACTTATTATAAAAGACTACCAGGGAAACCGCGTCCCGGTAGTGGGCACCAAGAACTTTAATGTGACTTATAAGGGCCGCACCGAACAACTCCCACTCACAATCGTCGATCGCGACTGCCCAAGCCTGCTGGGCCTACAATGGTTCGCCCCGCTCGACATCGCGCTAACAGGAGTCAACCACGTCGCCGACGACGGCTGGGAACAGCGGCTAGCCCAGGAGTTCCGGGAGGTCTTCGACGGAAGCCTGGGCAAGTACCAGGGGCCCCTTATCTCATTTGACCTAGACCCTAGGGTTCCCCCCAAGCGACTAAAACCTAGGCGGGTACCATTCGCCCTAAGACCTAAGATTGACGAGCAGATTGACAAGCTCGTCAAACAGGGGGTGCTGCAGCCGATAGACCATGCCCGATGGGAGACCCCTATAGTGACCCCGATCAAGCCAGATGGGTCCGTGAGAATTTGTGGGGACTATAAGGCCACCCTAAATGGCACGTTGCAACAAAGCGCCTACCCCGTCCCAATTGTGCAACACCTACTGCACTCACTGGGAGGGGGCAGGGTCTTTGCCAAGCTCGATCTCGCCCAGGCATACCAACAGTTGCCGGTCGACGAGAAAACAGCGGAAGCCCAGACCATCGTTACCCATCGGGGGGCCTTCAAGTGCAACCGACTCCAGTTCGGAGTCAGCGTGGCACCAGGCATCTTTCAGAGCCTGATGGAATGTTTGCTGCAGGGCATCAAGGGGGTGGTGCCCTATTTCGATGACGTGTTAGTGGCGGCGCCAAACGAAGCCAAATTAGAAAACCGACTCAGAGAGGTCTTAACAAAATTTAAAGTAACGGGACTTAAAGTAAAACGGGAAAAATGCCAACTGTGCACGGAGCGAGTGGAATTCTTGGGCTACCTTCTAGACCGGCATGGCATTCACCCTACAATTAAGAAAGTGAAAGCTATCAAAGAGGCCCCCACCCCTAGGTCTAAGACTGAATTACAGGCTTTCTTGGGGTTGCTGAACTTTTATAATGTTTTCCTACCCCAAAAGGCAACGGCGGCGGAGCCTTTGCATAGGCTCCTGGATAAGGCGGCAACCTGGACTTGGGGGAGACGGGAGCAAGCCGCCTTCCAAAAAACCAAAGACCTCCTCACCTCCGACGCCGTCCTGATCCAATTCAGCGAAACCTTGCCCCTGGCCGTCACTTGCGACGCATCACCTTTCGGCGTCGGCGCTGTCCTCAGCCATACCCTCCCTGACAAAAGAGAAGCACCCATCGCGTTCTTTTCCAGGACTCTAACCAAACCGGAGCGGAACTATAGCCAGCTGGACAAAGAAGCCTTGGCTATAGTTGCCGCCGTTAAACGGTTCCACGAATACCTTTACGGCCGCCCTTTTATGATTGTGACAGACCATAAGCCGTTGCTGGGCATCCTTGCAGGAAATCGAGCCACCCCGAACATTTTGTTGCCCCGGATGACAAGGTGGTCCGAGTTCCTGGCAGCCTACAGCTACGAACTGATACACAAGCCGGGTAAGAAAATTTCGCACGCGGATGCTTTAAGCCGCTCGCCTTTACCAGACTCTGATCCTGACTCAGCACCAACGACAAACACCCTTAACATCGAAAACCTGCCCAACCTACCCGTTACCGCGTCAGACATTGCCCGGGAAACTATTAAAGACAGGCGTCTGGCGCGGATTTTACATTGGGTGGAAAAAGGTTGGCCTGAAAGGGACAATGACGAATCCGTTAAGACATTCAGAAACCGCCAGACCGAACTCTCGCTACTTAAGGGGTGTATCTTATGGGGTGACAGGGTGGTCATCCCGGACAGGCTGCAAAGGAAGGTTTTAGAGATGTTGCATGAGGGGCATCCTGGCATCGTCCGAACTAAAGCCCTGGCCAGGAGTTACGCTTGGTGGCCAGGGATGGACAAGCAGATAGAGGTATGGGTAGCTAGGTGCCAACGATGCCAGGAGACCAGACCCAGCCCACCCGCAGCACCCAGCCTGGAGTGGGAAACACCAAGGGGACCCTGGTCCAGAATCCATTTAGACTTTGCCGGTCCCACGAATGGGCATACCTTTCTAATAACAGTTGACGCTTACTCCAACTGGTTGGAGGTAAGCGACATGAAATCTACTACCACGGAGGCCGTAATCAAAGAACTTTGCAAAATCTTTGCAACACACGGCCTCCCAGACGTCGTCGTCTCCGACAACGGGCCCCAGTTTACTTCCCTCGACTTCGAGAGATTTCTGGCGGAAAGGGGCATCCGCCACGCATTAACAGCACCGGCGCATCCGGCGGCGAACGGTAGGGCGGAACGGATGGTACAATTTACCAAAAAAACCATCCAGAAAATGGACCACGGGGAGATCAACGACAAAATCAATAAACTCCTCTTTATACAACATATCACCCCGAACACCACTACCAACAAAAGCCCAGCCGAGTTACTAATGGGAAGGAAGCTGAGGTCCCCACTCGACAGGTTACACCCAACATATAACCCGGAGCGACCCCCAGACTCAAGTACAAAATACCGAACATTCGCACCCGGCGACTTAGTGTACGCGAAAAACCTGACGGGGGACCCCCTATGGATCCCAGCCGTCATCACCCAAATCACAGGCCCACGGTCGTACCGGCTCCAAACCACAGATGGGCGAGCCTGGAAACGGCACATTGACCAGCTCAGGTCACGAACAGCAACAGAGCCCAACCCCCAAAACACGAACCAAGGGGGGAGGGAATACCCGAATAAGCAAACGCAAGAAAAAATAAACCAGCAGTACTTACCGGAATGCAGCCATCGCGATCCCCCACCGGAGAAGAACCACCTAGCCAGCTCAACCAACTCGGAGAAACCAAGCGGGAGCGGCGAAACCCGTAGCTCAACCAACCCGGAAGGCCCAGGTGGGACCCACGGAGAAGGAACCGGCCCGATCATCCAACCGGTTCGCACGGAAGAGGGAGCAGCCAAAAACATGACCGCTCCGGCCGAAATCCAGCTTGCAACTGAGTTGCGCAGGTCAAGTAGGACTAGACGGAGCCCCGCCTACCTACGTGACTACGCAACGTAAGGACGATACCAAGAGGGGAGGGGTGTTATGTCCTTAATTTACATGCTCAAAATCCCCGCGCTTTGATTGGCTAAAGCGCGGGGATTTCTGATTGGCCAGGCGAGCCGCGCCGATTGGCCCGTTTTAAGTCTCCCACGATTGGCTCACTCCAAGAGCGGGAGACTTGAATCGCTGCCATTGGCTGCGGCCGCCGCAGCGAAAAGGATAAAAGCCGCGGGCTTTTTCCTTTTCGCCGGTTCGGTTCACAACTGTTAAATAAAGAGCTTGAAACGTAGTCACCGACTCCTGGCGTCTTTTTGCGGACACGACAGATTGTATCCTCGTAATTTTTTAAAAAAATTATTATTTCCCTGTTTGGCAATGCGATTTGAACGGTAATTGTGGGAAAACCGTATACCGAGGCAAACATATAAAAATTGCAGACAGGGAAATGGGTTTATTCGGTGAGCCAGTGTGAGGCTGTCATGGATCAAATATGGATTGCCCTCACCATCGGTGAATTGTAACATGGAGCCGTATGGGAGCCTCTTGGTTCTTGCACAGGGAGGCATGTGAATTTGAAAACTGCTAGGATTGTAGCGGCAATGGAAGTAAAAACAGTCCACGTAATTTCCTCATTAGCAGGTTTCTCTGTCTTTGCTGAAAAAGAAGTCAGCAATTTCAGACAACCATGAGCTATTTTTATAGCACCGCGATCCCCCCTCTGTAATTAATATGCGAATATCAGTCATTTATTCTCTTTGCCATGGATACATTCACCCCTTCTGGAATGGGAAACAGAAGAGGTATTTTAGAACTTAGAATAACAGATTTCACAGATAATCAGAGTTGGAAGGGACCTTGTAGGTCATCTTGCCCAGGAGACCCTCCACCATTTCTGACAGATGGGAGTCCAATTTCTTTTTTTTTTTTTTTGAAAAAGATTTTATTAATTTTCTACAAACAAGACAAACAAAACATAAAAACATCAACTGTCATATGTACATCCAGTGTGTCAGTTGGTTCATCATTTTTGTGCATTCATTCTGTAGTCTCAATTAAAATTATGCTACATAACAACTCATATTGTCAATCCAAACTTATATATCCTAATATCACTAAAAAAAGAAGTTTTTGACTATATTTTTAATCATTCATACTTTATGAGCTAACAATACTTTAAACCAGTTTATTCAATACAAATCATATAATCATATCAAATCAATCCTAAAAAACCCTTCATAAATATAATGTCAAATAACAAAATAATAGCAAAATAGCAAAATAAAGATATTCCTTACTGTCTAGCATTCTAAATATTCTATTATCGTATTTTATCATCTAGCCATTGATAAAAAAGATCCCAAATTTCATAAAATTGCTTATCCTCTTGCTCTCTAATTTCAAATGTCAATCTACTCATCTCAGCACATTCCAATATTTTCTTAATAATTTCTTCCTGTAATGGTATTTTCTCATTCTTCCAATTTTTAGCAAATACAATCCTAGCCGCTGTTAATACATTTACAATCAGGTATTTCAAATCTTTTCTATATATATCAGGTAAAATTCCCAATAAGAAAATCTCTGGTTTCAAGTCTATGTGTTTCTTTGTCATTTTTTCCAACCACATGCGAATTATAGTCCAATATTTTCTAGCATCCTCACAAGTCCACCACATATGGTAATACGAGCCGGGTATCTGATGACATTTCCAGCATTTTTCAGATTTGTTCTTAAACATTCTTGCTATTCTTGTCGAGGGAAAGTGCCACCTGTAAAACATCTTATACAAGTTTTCTTTATATGCTGTTGACATTGTCATTTTATAATTTTGAGACCACAATTTCTGCCATTTCTCTAGATCAATCCCATATCCAAAATTCTTCCCCCAAACAATCATAGTTTCTTTGACTTGTTCTTCCTCTAATTTCATTTCCAGTAAATAACCATATAATTTTTTAATCACCTTCTCATCAGTACAGATGGGAGTCCAATTTCTCCTTGAAAGTCTCAAGAGATGGTGGCCCCACAACTTCCAAGGGCAAATTCTGTTCCATGGGTTGATTGTTCTCACTGTCAGAAAGTTTATCCTTATTTCCAGGTTGAATCTCTCCTTGTTCAGTTTCCATCCATTATTCCTTGTCTGGCCTTCGGGTGCTTTGGAAAATAGCTTGACCCCTTCCTCTCTGTGGCAGCCCCTCAAATATTAGATATTAGATTAACAGAGTTGGAAGGGGCCTTGTAGATCATCTAGTCCAACCCCTGCCCATTTTTGACAGATGGGAGTCTAGTCTCTTCTTGAAAGCCTCAAATGATGGTGCTCCCACAATTCCCAAGGGCAAGCTGTTTCATGGGTTGATTGTTCTCACTGTCAGGAATTTTTTTCTTATTTCTAGATGGAATCTCTCCTTGTTCAGTTTCCATCCATTGTTCCTTGTCTGGCCTTCGGGTGCTTTGGAAAATAGCTTGACCCCCTTTCTCCTCTCTGGGGCAGCCCCTCAAATATTGGAAGACCACTATCATGTCTTCCCTGGTCCTTCTCTTCCCTAGACTAGCCAGGCCCAGTTAATGTAACCGTTCTTCATATGTTTTAGCCTCCAGTCACCTGATCATCCTGGTTGCTCTTTGTTGTGTATGCAATATAATTAATAAAGTGTGAGCTTGGAGTAAGTGCAGGGTTCTGGCTCTGCACTTCTGATTGGCTGTTAAGTGGCCGGACCGGATTGGCCCGTTCCGAGGAATCCGATTGGCCCTTAACAGAGAGTTCTTATTGGTTATAAAAGCTAGCGTTCCTAGCTTGTTATTGGTTAAACATTACAAGGTTTGCCTATATAAGGCGGGTTTTACTGATATTAAATGAGCAAGTCACGATGTAAATAAACAGCTGAAGTTCACCGTTCAGAAATTTGTCTCCATTCTTTCTCGCGCATGCTCAAACTTAACACTCTTCTCTGTACTTTTTCTAGAGTCTCAACATCTTTTTCATAGTGTGGTGAACAGAACTGGATGCAGTACTCTAGGTGAGGTCTTACTAAGGCTTTATAGAGTGGTATTAGTATCTCCCTTGATCTCAATTGTATCGCTCTGTTAATGCATCTATATATAACTTTATTGTCACTTTGAATGTACACATTAAAATGAAATTTCGTCACCTTCAGCACTCCAAAGGGTCACCACCTCCAATACACACTACATGGCCACGACAAAATAAATAAATAAATAAATACAGCTAGTCCTCGACTTACAACCACAATCGAGCCCAACATTTCTGTTGCTAAGTGAGACATTTGTTAAGTGAGCTTTGCCCCATTTTATGATGCCCCACTTTCTTGCCACAGCTGTTAAGTGAATCACCTCCTGTGTTAAATGAGTGACACGGTCGTTAAATGAATCTGGATTCCCCATGGACTTTGCTTCTCAGAAGATCGCAAAAGGGGATCACATGACATGGCAACCATCATAAACGTTTTTGGGTTTGGGGATTTAAGATAACACAGGTAATGAAACCAGTTTAATGACAGAATCTTAAAGCATGGAAGTGCTAGAAATAGTCCTTGACTTATGACTACAATTGAGCCCAAAATTTCTGTTGGTAAGCAAACTAGTTCTTAAATGAGTCCATTTCTGCTGAGAGAAGTAGAATTTTGCTCTCTCATATACAATCCCCCCCAAAAAATAACCTGGAAAGAAAAAATATGATAATGTTTTCAACAAACCATATGTGTGAATTCTCAATGGATGTCTGGTGTTTCCTAGTCTAATCAAACTAGCTTACATCAAGGCTAGGATTTCCGGCCATAATTTTGAGTACATTTGCAGTTCTGTTTGGATGATAACGATAAATAATTGACTCTGGTTCCTATTTGTTGGGCATAGGGGCTCCATTGGGAGGTACAGCCAGCTGCGAAACACCCAATTTATTTATTAAATTTACATGCCACCCATTTCCACTTGTGGTGACCCTTGATGGCTTACAACCAAGTACTCATTTAGTGAGCCTTGGTGGCGCAGTGGTTAGAGTGCAGTACTACAGGCTACTTCTGCTTGACTGCTGGCTACCTGAAATTTGTCAGTTCAAATCCCACCAAGCTCAAGGTCGACTCAGCCTTCCACCCTTCTGAGGTGGGTAAAATGAGGACCCAGATTGTTGGGGGCAAGAGGCTGACTCTGTAAATCGAAGTGCTATTGCTAGTGCTATCTGACTTTTGATCCCATGTCCATCGGACACTGCTATGGTTGTACGTATGACAAACAGTCACGAAGTCACTTTTTTCAATGATGTTGTAACTTCGAATGGTCATTGAATGAACTGTTGTAAGTTGAGGACAAACTGTTAAATAATTATGTATATACCCACATATATGAGATGACACAGAGAAATTTGATACCGAGATCAAACTCAGGTGAAATAGTTGTAGTTATGTGTTATTACAGCATCCGTCCTCTATCGCTGCTTGGAAGATGGATCCAGAAGTACGTGATAATGATATGATCCATTGAGTCGTATCCAATTCTTGGAAAGAATTCCTGCAATCCTTCTTTGAGTTGCTCTGTGCTATGGTTGGTATCAGCTTTGATGGTGTCCAGTCACCATGTTCTTTCCTGGATGGCTTTCTCTTTACCACTAACTCTTCCCAACATAACTGCTTTCTCCAGTGAATTTCCCCACATGACATGGCCAAGATGTGAGATGCAGTTTTGTGATTTTTCCTTGCAGGGTCATGTCTGGTGTTAGGCTCTCCAAACTGGCCACCAAAGTGGTGGTGAACAGAATTGTTCATAACAATAGCACTTTGTCACGCCCCTGGTGGAAACTGACTCTGAGGGAGAGGAGGAACAACCAACAGGGAGTGGAAGTGTGGCTTCGGAGGTTGTGGAGGAGGCTGGGGAAGGGCAGAGGCCCACTGGGCAGGCAGAGGAGGACCCAGGGTCATTCCCTCTGCATCCTAGGGCATGCAGGGAGGAGAGGATAAGGGAGAGACATGGTCTACTTGGAAGGAGAGGGCCATGATCCTCTTCATGGGCTGCAGCTGTGACAACTGAATAAGAAGCCGGACACGCGTATGGAGGAAAGCTGGAAACAAAGCATGGAAATATCTCTAGTTTATGGTTCCTTTCTGAGTTTGGTGTCCTTCCCAGTGTGTGTTCTGTTATCTATGGACGTCCTCCAGCTCTTATCTTGCCTGGTTTGTGTTGCTTTTTTCCTCCTTCTTGTAACTGTTTGTGTGGGAGTATTTTTGTCTTTAGTCAAGGATATTTAGAGCTTGGAAGCAAAGTGAAGGAATAAAAGGGGCTTCACCAATTTTCTGTGACTGTGTTTATTATGTAGTCTATCCTGGCTCATCACACACTTAGACTTACTGTATATATCACTTCACAGTGCTATACAGCCCCCTCTAAACAGTTTACAGAGTCAGCCTCTTGCCTCCAACAATCTGGCTCCACGTTTTACCCATCTTGGAAAGATGGAAGGCTGAGTCAACTTTGAGCCAATCAGGATCAAACTCCTGGAGCAAGCAATGAGTTAGCTCTGCAGTACTGCCTTTTAAGCACTGCACTACTGCAACTCAATGCAATAGAGATAACTTATTAAATGTATGGGAAGCACAGAGGATATTTTATGAATGCAACTGGATTTAAATTCAGCTGTGGGATCTGAGAATATCTGTAGCTCATGCTTGAACTCTGGGGCCTTTGGTTGTTTTCTTACCTACCCAACTAGGTAACGTCATCAGTGTTAGATGTGGGTGGGGGTTTGTCTCTTTATATAATAGAGGCTTACCTTGTCAGTGTTGGTGGGAGTGGTCTTGATGGTTACTTGATTAGATTCTTGTTTACTGTTTGATAGTTTGTCTTGAATTGGTAGTTCTTTGATTGGGGTGTTGTTTACAGCTTGGTTGTTCACCTAGTATTAATCTTGGTGTTAATCTCAGCTTATCTGACTAATTGTTAATTGCTGTTTTGGTCTTTTTGTTTCCTTTTTAGCTTTTGGGTTGTCTTTTTTCAAAGGCATGTAGACATTGTTATCCTCTGTGTACCTGAAGATAGCTGTTTTGTATGAATTTCCAAGAATTCTCTAGCATTTTTAGACAAAAAAATAAGCTAATAAATTTGGACAAAATAAATTAATTCAACTTTATATTTTGTTCAACTTTGTCCCCCTGTCCACTCAATTAATCCTATCCCTTGCTTTTTCTGGAAATTAATTTTGTATATCACCCAGAGAGTTTGCTAGGTTTCCCCCATCACATGGAAGTATCTGTAGCTGAAAGAAACAAGGTGGGAAACACACCTGAAACATTCAGAAGAGAGAACTGTGTAGTTGGGTGATTCCCAGTCTTCTTCTTCTTCTTCTTCTTCTTCTTCTTCTTCTTCTTCTTCTTCTTCTTCTTCTTCTTCTTCTTCTTCTTCTTCTTCTTCTTCTTCTTCTTCTTCTTCTTCTTCTTCTTCTTCTTCTTCTTCTTCTTCTTCTTCTTCCCCTCCTCCTCCTCCTCCTCCTCCTCCTCCTTCTTCCTCCTCTATTAACAACCCCAGAATCTCTTGTGGGATGGAGTCTGGCCAACTGAATGGAACTGAGTGTTTACTGGCCGGATACCATTCCTGTTGCCAATGCGGAGTTTCATTCAGCAGATATATTCCCAGTGTACCCAGAGAGATAAATATCTGCCTCTACCTAGGATAGAACTCACAGCCTTCTGGGTGAATGCTAATTAAAGCCATTGGAGAGTTTGGAATATTAAAGTCAAGAGACTTTAATATTTCCTCTTGAGTTAATGACCAGCCTGATTTAATGACCTCTCTCTTGAACTAATCACTACCATGGGAGTGGATTTGTTAATTTCAATTTCTCACTTTCTTGCTCTTTAATATAGTTTACCCTATTTCTGAATCAGTTTGATGTGTATTTTTAAGAAGTCAGTACAGTTTCACTTTTTTTTTTATTCGCTTTGTGTGAGTAACAGAGCAAACATTATTGCTAGATAAATCCTGAAGGGCTATGAAATTTCAGTCGGAAAATAGATTTGAACATGAACAATTCTGCAACTTCTAACAAGGCTCAAGGGGTTTCTTGGCCTTCTTTTATTAATTTTATTGAGATTATCCTAATATAAAATACAAATGAAAAAGATAGAAGGGGAAATAGGGAAAGAAAGGGAGGGACATCTCTCTGATGAATGTAAATATAGACATTAATTCCCTTTTTGTTAATTATCCCAGGACTAAGGTGAGCATTCCAAAGGGTGGGTTGATGGGATGATTTTCTACGTAGTGCCCACTTTGTTCAGCAATAGAGTTACTGGTCCTAATTTGCAATCAATAAATGAGGACTCCTTACAAGTTAAAGCAAAGAAAATGGGGATCCAACTTATTTAAGGAATTAGCAGGAAACAGGTCAAAGACACACTAGGAATTTTTCAGTGGCATTTTTTGGGTG
Source organism: Hydrophis major (assembly GCA_033807585.1). Lineage (NCBI taxonomy): Eukaryota > Metazoa > Chordata > Lepidosauria > Squamata > Elapidae > Hydrophis > Hydrophis major. The sequence goes on along the minus strand of CM066331.1, from coordinate 207,653,347 downwards.
TGCACTCCAAAAGTATGGAGTTGGAACAAGGAAAAATGACTTACTCAGATAATGTACTGATGTACTTGCAGGATTTGTAATTTGAATTCATTACAGATGCAGATTAACAGAGTTGGAAGGGATCTTGTAGGTCATCTAGTCGAACATGCGCCCCCCCCCCCAAAGCAAACTCTACACCACTTTTGACAGATGTAGTCCAGTCTTTTCTTGAAAGCTTCCAGTGATGGAGCTCCCACTACTTCTGAAGGCAACTTCTGTTCCACTGGTTGATTGTTCTCACTCTCTGGAAATTTCTCCTTATTTCTAGGTTGAATCTCTCCTTGGTCAGTTTCTATCCATTATTCCTTGTCTGGCTTTCAGGTGCCTTGGAAAACAGCTTGACCCCTTCCTTTCTGCAGCAGCCCCTCAAATATTGGAAGTCTGCTATCCTTTCTCCCCAGTCCTTCTCTTCACTAGACTAGCCAGGACCAGTTCCTGCAACTTTTCATCGTATGTTTTAGTGCCCGGTCTCCTAATCATCTTGATTGCTCTTCTCTGCACTCTTTCTAGAGCAGGGGTCTTCCAACTTGACATCTTTAAGACTTGTGGACTTCAACTCCCAGAATTCCTCCCCCAGTCATGTTAGCTCAGAAATTATGGGAGTTGAAGTCCACAAGTCTTAAACTTGCCAAGTCTCAACATTTTTTTAATCGTGTGGTGATCAAAACTGGATGCAGTTTTTGAGGCATGGTCTTACTAAGGCTTTATAGGGTGGTACCTCTCTTGAAATCGATTGAATCCCTCTGTTAATGCAACTAAGCATTGCATTGGCTTTTTTGGCTGCCGCCACACACTCTTGGCTCATATTTAATTGGTTGTCCAGTAAGATTCCAAGATCCCTCTCACAGCTATTGCTATTAAGCCTGGTTTCTCCCAATCTATATGTGTCCTTTTGGTTTCTCTTGCCTAAGTGTAAGACTTTACTTTTCACTACATTGAATTTCATTTTGTTAACTATGCTGCCCTTTAAAACACTGTGTTTTCCCCCAGTGGCTTGCAAATGTTTGAAAATTACATAGTAAAATTCATATTAAAGCAGCAGGAACAAGGTATTCTTTTACAGGTAATAAGCACAAGAATTAATATAAACCAGATGGAAATAATGACAATTTTTTAAAAAAATAACTAAGGTCAAGCTAACATAGAGTTTGAATGTTTCAAATTCAGTGTGTTGAGAGCTGCCTTTAGAAGGTTGTGGAAATCAGATGATGATTTAGAGCCACAATATGTTTCACTTTGTTGGGACTTGGAATTTGATCTAGAAGGCAGGAGACCATGAGTTTGAGTCCTACCTTGGCCATGAAAGTCAGCTAGGTGATTTAGGGGCAATCACTAGGGAATGATGAGTTGTAGTCCCTCCTTTACTATGAAAGTTGGCTAGGTAACTTTGGGCCAATCATCAGGAGACAGTAAATTCTAGTCCCGCCTTAGGCATGAAACTGGGTGGGTGACTTTGAACCAATCACTGAGAGACAGTGAATTCTAGTCCTGCCTTAGTCATAAAAACCATCTGGGTGGCTTAGGACCAGTCATTTTCTCTCAGCCAAACAACCTCAGATGGTTGTTGTTGTGAGGAAAGTAGGATGAGGGAGCTTTTTGGCAAAATGTTCTGCCCCTTGATGGTGCCAGGGGCCAGTCAGAGGTGGGATTTGCTGGTTCTCTGAATTACACAAAATTTCCGCTACCAATTCTCCAGAACTGGTCAGAACCTGCTGAATACCACCTCAGCTACAGGGCAGCCCTTGAAACAGTGAAGGACTGGCCTGCAGTGCCTCTGCCAGTGAAAACGGAGGGAGGGCCCTCCCGAGCTCCATTTTTGCTGTCAGAGGGCTGCAGGATGTCGAGCTGACCATTCCCACCACATCTACAGTCACCTGCCTCCACTCCCTGAAATCAATCACAACACTCATTCAGTTTGACAATTCTGGTTTAATGTTACTCTGTTGGAGAAAATGCCAGCTGTGCTTGGTATAGAACGAAACCTTCCAAACAGTGAGATGAAACAGTGAGACTGGTTACAGGGTGCCTAAAAGCAACCGCAATACAAAAGGTGCATTTTGCTTCTGTAAATTCTTCTTTGAGTCAATCTCAGTTTTTAAGTCTGTAGAGATTTTTAGTCATCCAGGTCTTGGTTGTCCCCAAGGTGCTTTTTCAGGAGGCAACTGGACTTTCTGTTTTTTTTCTTGGAAGACATTTCGCTTTTCATGCAAGAAGCTCCTTCAACTCTATTTACGTTTTCAAAATAATTCTGTTTAGCCCCTCAAATCTTTTGTGCCAGTTCTTCTTTTTCCATTAGTCCAATGTTGTGTTTAATTAAATCCATTTGATTTTTGATAGTTTTGTGCTATGGATATCTTTGTAAGTCCTTCTCCAATTTCTTATGTTCTTGTTCTAAAATTTGTTGTGTTTGTCTCTTTTTAATGTTCCTTCTTCTTGTAGAGGTTATAATCACACACATATGCTTTCATAGTGTCCCACATATTTTCCAATGAGGTTTCTCCTGTTTTATTTTCTTTAAAGAAGAAAACCAATTCTTTTTCCAGGTTATTAATAAATTCTTTTTCTTTCAAGATCAAATTATTCAAAGTCCATCTTAATCTTTTCTTCTGTCCCTTCCAGTTAATCCTTATTGGGTTGTGACTGGCCCAAATCTTTGTGTCAATATTTGCTTCCTGAATATTAGGTATTAAATCTGTTGACATTCAAATCATATCTATTCTTGACCATGATAGTTGTCTATTTGCGTAAAATGTAAATTGTCTATTTTTGCTATTCAATTCTCTCCATATATCTTTGATACTCAGCTCCTCCACCATCTTAAAAAAAGTTTTGGGTAATATTTGTCTATTTTTCTTATTTGTTTTCTGTGTTTTATAGTCCAGTTCTGTGTTTACAATTGCATTAAAGTCTCCAAAGATGCATATCTTATCATATTCCAATTCAATTATTTTATTGTGTAACTTCTTATAAAATTGGTCTTGCTGATTATTGGGAGCAAAAGTTGAAGTTTCTTCAACTCTGACAGGATAGAGAAGAATGGAAGGGTTGATATTCCTTGCAGACAGATGGTCATTTGCATCCCTTTAGAGAATTGTTGAGGCCACTTGGAGGTTTATCTGTGTCCTCAGGGTCACCCGAGTGGTGCAAATGGTTCCTGAAGTCTGCAATTTTTTTCCTCTGGAAATCCATTCCTACTCCCACACCATTCAAAGGGGGTTCATCCCAAAGTGTATTGCTAAATGTCTATGAAGATTCTCAATCATCCAGGTCATGGTTGTCCCCAAGGTGCTTTTTCAGGAAGCAACTGGACTTTCTTGTTTTTTCTTTGAAGATGTCTCTCTAACATTCTTTAGACTTCCCAAGATAGTCTACAGCTCTGTATTTCTCCAGTGCTGAATGGGACAACTACCCATGAACAACTTATTGCTGCTAACCATAGCCAACATGCCATGGAATACCTCATTACAGGACAATTCAAGGTAAATATTAAAAATAATTTTAAAATGATTTTAATCTTCGTCATTCTCATTTCATGTTGTCCTTCCTTTTGCATCCTTTCTTTAATGATTCTGTTCCACCATTTCTTCTATATTATGTAAGTCTTGTCCCACAGCGAGTTGGCCGTGGTGAGTTGGCCATGGCAAGTTGGCTATGGCTACTTGGCCATGATGAGTTGGCTGCAGTGAGTTGTCGCACAGCAATTTGGCCATGGTGAATTAGCCATGACGAGTTGGCTGTGATGAGTTGGCTATGGTATTGGCCATGGGTAGACCCTCTCCAGTAGTCCTTATCCATATTGTCTACTCAGGTTGGTAGGTCTCAAACTCCTGGTTTCTAGCTTGATGCCTTAACCATGTGACCAATCTCGATCATAATCTTTCTAGTTTTTTTTCCATGTTTTTCAAAATAAAGAAAACAGCTTGATTTCTACATCTTCTTTAGACACATTGACCTTTGTTCATAAGAAGATTGAGGTTCAGAGGATGTATTCAAATGACAGGAGAGCATTATGGACTATCCTTGCTTTAAGAATATTATAAAACTCAGAGCCGGCTTGCTTCATGGGCTCTCCTGAACAAAATAATATTTTATAAATAGAATCTGACTTTCTTTGGGGCTGACAATACTGCAACCCTTCCTCCTTCTCCTCACTATTTCAGTCAATATATTCAAGGCCTCCTTGGGGAATATGCTTTACTTTAATAGCAAAACATTTTACAGAAAGGGGATGAAGAAGAGAATTGTCAGATAATTCATGGGAGATTTTTCTAATATATATGATGGCTGATTTGCAGGGGAACTGAAGTTTTTATGTCTAAGCATTAATAATCTGGACATACCCCCCAAATCACCATGACAACCCTAAGCTTTCATAATTTTACACTCAGAAATAGGATCAAGAAGTAGCTTAGGTTGTTGTTGCTGGTTAGCAAGTGGCCCTTTTTTTGCCTCACTCAATAATAACTAATACAAAAGTGGTTATTGGAGATCCACAATTCTGAATTGGTATGTACCAGTATCTAAATTCTGTAACTGAAATGTGTGATGGATTTAAATACCATTAGAATCAACTCAACACAGACATTCTACAGAGTTTGCCAAACAAACAAAACCATGATCTGTAAATAAAGTATCTTGCCAAAGTTGACTTCAGGTTTTGTGGACTTCCCAACAATAATTTCTAAACTAAAACAATTAATTGACAGTTAGAACAATTAATCAGTGGAACAGCTCTCCTTCTGGAGAATCTGTCCCAAGGAGGCCTGATTATCATCGGAATGCTACTAAAAATAGTCAAGTCTTTGCAAATTTCACTAGAGAACTATTTCAACATTGAATTAGAATGAAAGGACAAGACTTGTATTGTGTTCCCATATCTAAGGGGCTGCCACAAAGAAGAGGGAGAGTCAACCTATTATCCAAAGCAGCTAAAGGCAGGACAAGAAGCAACAAATGGAACCTAGTCAAGGAGAGAAGCAACCTGGAACTAAGGAGAAATTTCTGACAGAACAATTAATCAGTGGAACGATTTGCCTCCAGAACTCCCGACACTGGAGTTTTTTAAGAAGAGATTGGACAATCATTTGTCTGAAATGATGTAGGGCAGGTTTGTCCAACCCGCGGCCCACAGGCCGCATGCGGCCCAGGTTGCCTCGTAATGTGGCCCAACGCCCACCCCAACCTTCGTGAAAGATCCAGTGAGGAGGAGGAGGAGAGGCAAGCGCGAAGCGGGGCGAGGCAAGCAACAGAAAAGGCGGGCAGCCGCAGCCCAAAAGTCTCGCCCCGCCACCTCCTGCTGTTGCTGCCACCGCTGCATTTGCAGGAGGAGAGGTAGGTGTGAGGCGGGCGAGCTTTCTTCCCCCCCTCTCCCCACCCTGCAAAATTTGGCTGGAAAATTATAAAATAAAAAATAAATAATTTTTAATAAATGATTAATAATAAATAATAAAAATTTTATTTTATTTTATTTTATTTTATTTTATTTTATTTTATTTTATTTTATTTTATTTTATTTTATTTTATTTTATTTTATTTTATTTTATTTTATTTTATTTTATTTTATTTTTTTATTTTATTTTATGTGCGGTGCAAACCAAATTTTCATCTTCTAATGTGGCCCAGGTTGGACACCCCTGATGTAGGGTCTCCTGCCTGGGTAAGAGGTTGAATTAGAAGACCTCCAAGATCCCTTCCTACTCTGTTATTCTCCCTCCCTCTCTCTTTCTCTTTCTCTCTCTCTCTTTTCTTCCTTCTCCTCCTGCTCTTCTACCCTGCTCTGCTGCCTTCTCCTCTCTCCCGCCAAAAAGGCAACAGTCAGCAATTCCAAGAAGGCTCCACACCCATTTGCACCACTGTGACCTAAGAAAACACAGTTGCCTCAACGACTTTCTAAAAAGAATACAAATGACCAGCTGCCAATCCTTCCATTCACCACTATCCTGTCAGAGCTGAAGAAGCTTCCTGGATGAGAAACGTCTACAGAGAAAAACCAGAAAGTTTCGTTGCCTCTTGAAAAACCACCTTTGAGACAACCATGACCGGGGTGGATTGAGAGTTTCCATAGGTGTTTTTTTTAAGGAAGAACAGGAACATCCAGCATTTTTTAAAGGAAGAAAGTCGACATCTTCTCTGTCCTTTTTTTTTTTTTTTAAATGCACTATTAAAAATGCATTTAAAAATGCACTATTCTTTTTTCATGTGGATGTTATTCAGTGACAAATTCAACTTGTTCTAGAATGATTCACTGGCAATTTGACTTGAGTTTCCATCAAAATGTTCCTTCATTGTGGAATGAGCCTGGCCCATCTTGTTATTTATGTTCAGTAAGAAGAAATTATTCTCATCATTTGTTCCTGGCCTTCGTTTCATTAATTAATGTCTGGATGTGAACTGCCTAAATGTTAAGCCGCATACAAGCTGTTGGGAACAAATGGAATTTCTGTATTCTCCCTCCCAAAAACAGAAACACAGAAAGGGGGTCGTTTTCAGAATATGGCATGTTTTTTCTTCTTTTTTCTTTCTTTTCCCAGCCTAGGAGGACAAACTGGTCTTTCAAACTGAATTTGTGATATCCAGCAGCGCTGAATATTTTGGATCTCCCCAGAGAACGTGTGTATTCTGGAGAGCTGGAGGGATGGTGCCAACTTCCCCGTGCTCCCCTACAATCAAAAAATGCATTTTGACTTAAGCTGCAAGATTTAATTGGCAGATTAATCATGGTGTGCTTTAATTGCAGATTAAAATTAAAAATTCAGCACTTTTAAAGGGAAGGATTATACCCTTTGCTGAGTCTTTGGCACCGATTTCTGCAGTGTTTGGTGGTGAGCGTGGAAAGCACTGTGTGGGGGAGAATTTGGCTTTTTATTCTCGTTAACCCAACAGAATGGGGCAAAGAAATTATGGAAATTATAGGACTCTCTGTTTATCGATCCCTCACTGTAAGAACTCCCCAAAAGCTGAACGGAGGGGACCCCATTTGGTACAGGAGAGTGTGAAGGTTATGTATTTATTAAGAAAATTGATAGGATTATCCAAGTCACTCTCAGTGACTTGGATGGCTCACAAAGATCAAACCTCAGTACAAAAACCAAGAAATCCCTAATTACTCTGGTAACATAGTTAGACCAGCCACTAGATGGGATCTATATCACTCTGGGGCCAATCAGAATAGAGCTGGGTGGTCTTGCTCAAGCAGGAGAGACCTTATTCCATTTCAGACAAGTAGCTGTCCAGTTTCTTCTTCAAAACCTCCAGTGTTGAAGCACCAGAGGTGGGATTCAGCCAGTTCTGACCAGTTCTGGAGAACCAGTAGCAGAAATTTTGAGTAGTTTGGAGAACCTGCAAATCCCACCTCTGACTGGCCCCACCCCCATTTATTCTCTGCCTCCCAAGTCCCAGCTGATCGGCTGGATCTTCTTTGGTTGTCCTGCGCGGGAGAATGGAGTTGGAAAGCAGGTTAGTGGGGTGGGGTGAGGAGGGAATGGGGATTTTACAGTATCCTTCCCCGGCCACGCCCACCAAACCACGCCCACAGAACTGGTAGTAAAAAAATTGGAATAGCACCGCTTTGAAGCACCCACAACTTCTGGAGGCAAGTTGTTCCACTGGTTAATCACCCAGCCAGCTTTCAAGCCTAAAGTGGAACTAGAACTCATCTCCCTGTTGCTTGGCTCAAATTCACCCAACCGACTTTCATGGCTACATCTGAACTCACAATCTCTTTCTGTCCAGCCTGGGGCCTTCACCACTAGACCAAACGGTCTTTCTATACCTCGCCTCCCTATTTTGACTGGCTCGACTGGAATAAAGTTGCATACTTTGCTAAGAAATTCCTGTTCTTTGCAAAATATCTTCATAAACCAGATTGGGAGTTGGAGGGAAACGGAGTTTTTTTTTCTTTAATGAAATTGCTTGTGGGGGAAAGCATATCCAAATGGATTCAGCCATTCTTTTTTGTCTCACAGGATTTCCTAAGTATTTAAGGGGAATTTCCCTCCCCCCCCCCATCACTCTGTTGCATATTTATAACTCCATTTCTAGTCATTTCGTTACGATTTCTTGCAAGTCTGTTCCAATGTCATGATTTAAGTGGTAAATTCCTCAGGGACAAAGATTTCTCTCTATTTTTCTCTTTTACCTGATGTAGTTCTGTGAAGGTATCTTAAGTGGTGATGGTTATGATTACCCGAACAGCTTGTATTCTACTTTATTATTATACAGGTAGTGACTATTCAAAGTTACAAGGGCCCTGAAAAAAAGTGACTTTTGATCGTTTTTCCAGTTTGAATCCCAATTCAAACATTTTTTTTACTACCGGTTCTGTGGGCATGACTTGGTGGGTGTGACTTGACTTGGTGGCCGTGGCTTGGTGGGCATGGCGGGGGAAGGATACTGCAAAAGCTCCATTCCCTCCCCCACCCCACTAACCTGCTTTCCAGCTCTGTTCTCCTGTGCAGGGCAACCAAAGAAGACCCAGCCAATCAGCTGGGACTCAATGGGAGGCAGAGAATAGATGGGGAGGGCATTGTGAACAACATGAGGTAGTGAGGGGAGGGGGGGAAGGGCAGAGGGGGGAACTAGCCCCACATGCCCCACGCGCCTCGCCTGACTGCTTTTTTCCGCTTCTTTCTTCTTCTGACTTTGGCTGCATGCAAGGAAAGCAGTAAAAGTCTTTCTTTCTCTCCCCCAAACTCTGCCAGAAATGAGTCTTTGGGACCCTGCAAGGCCTCCTGCTCCAAGAGGCTGCACTGGCATAACAAGTCTCACAAAGATTCATTTCTGGCAGAGTTTGGGGGAGAAAAAGAAAGACTTCTGCTGCTTCTGCTGTTTTCCTTGCATGAAGCCAAAAGTCTCTCCCCTCCCCCCCCAGAACGGAGGTGGAGACAGTATCCTGCGATCCCAAATAAAGAATGATCAATCAGTAGGAAAATGGGGAGGGGGGAGGCATTTTCCTGCAGACTTTTTTGGAGATTTTTTTCCCCCAAAGTCTCTGCTGCTTTCTGCAGAGAACACAGTGAGCTTCCATTTCCACCTTCCTTTTATTTTTGTCTTTCCTTTCCTGGACTGCGAGTTTCTTTGTAAAATATCTGCATGCATTTATTGCCTTCTTGTGTTACCCGCAACAATCCACCCCGTATCTTGCTGCTATATGATTCATTTGAAACCGCACGTCTGTCCCATTTTTGTAACTTTCCTCTCCTTTGGGAAATTTCAAGAATAAATTTGTGACAAAAAAGAAAAAAAAGGAACCACCAAAATCTCACCTACTTTTGCACTGTATGAAGTGTGAAAGAAAGGGTTGAGCCGAGCAGCTTTGATAACTGATAGCGATTAAATCGTGTGTACAGGATGCGAGGATGCATATACAATGTTTTAAGGCATTTAAACACCCTCTGTAATGATGGAATTTCACAAAATGAAATTCTGCCTCCATTTTGGCTGATCTATTTGATAAGAGATACAACAGAGCTGGGGGGAGGGGGGGAATGAAGAATACGGCAACCGAAATGACAAGAGAAGAACGAAGTGGGAAGAGACCCTTGAAGATATTCTACTCCAGCCTCTTGCCCAAGCAGGAGACATTATACCAATCCAGACAAATGGCTGTCCAACCTCTTCTTAAAAACCTGCAGTGATGGATCACTTTGGACAATTTCCTCCTGAGAAAAGGCTCCAAAGTTGACGAGTCCTTAGCTTGAAAGAACATAACCAGGGGTGGGATTCTACCAGTTCGCACCTATTCGCTAGAACCGGTTATTAACATTCTAAGCAGTTCGGAGAATCGGTTGTTAAAAGAAATTACTGGCCTAATCCTGTAAGGAAGGCAGGAAGGAAACATTCTGGTGTTGCTTTCAGAAACTGCCTCTCTGTTAACCCTTATTACATTCTTGGCAGGACTAGACTTCCTGTCTCAGAAACTTCTCTGGAGTTTTTTCCCCCTCCTTTGCTGGTACTTTGCTTGTGTGGAGTGACCATTCAAAGTTACAATGGCACTGAAAAAAGTGACTTATGACCATTTTTCACACTTACAACTGTTGCAGCATCCCCACAGTCATGAGAGGCCAGGGTAGGAGATGCATGCCTCGATGTAAGTGATGTTGAGTTGGCCATACCCAGCCAATAACATGACCACCAAGCCATGTCCACTCAGTCATATGACCACCAAGCCACGCCCACCACCTAAGCCACACCCACAGAACCAGTTGTTAAAAATTTGAATCCCACCCCTGAACACAACCGACATAAGATCTTGGAGGTTTTCTTTATTTAAGAAAAAATATATGCCCACCCAACTCATTCTCAGTATCTCCAAGTGGCTTACAAGAATAAAAACCCTCTATAAACCCAAAATGAAACCCAATAAACCCTCCCACCTCGCTATGAGCTGTGATGGCACAGTAGTTAGAGTGCAGTACTGCAGGCTACTTCTGCTGACTGCCAGCTGCCTGCAATTTGGCAGTTTGAATCCCACCAGGCTCAAGGTTGACTCAGCCAGATTGTTGAGGGCAAGAGGCTGACTCTGTAAACCTATTAGAGAGGGCTGTAAAGCACTGTGAAGCGGTATATAAGTCTAAGTGCTATTGCTAGTGTCTTTTTCCACATACTGTGTATGCTAAAATCATCTTTTGCAAGTATTTTGGTCGTAAAAAATAGCAAGAGGGAGAGAGCCACCATGGAGAAGACCCTTCTTCTTGTCTCCCTGCTCTGGTGTGTCAGGTAGCTATGACTGGGAAATATTCATTGAGTTTCTATCTGTTTCTGTCCATCCGTCCATCCACCCACCCACTCTTTCACCCACCTATCCATCTATCCATCCATCTATCTATCTTTCCATCCATCCAACCAAGCATCTATCCACTCACCCATCCACTCATCCATCCATCCATCCACCCTTCTATCTATTCACCCACCCACCCACCCACCGATCCATCCACCCACCGATCCATCCACCCACCGATCCATCCATCCCCCCACCCATTTATCCATCCCCCATCCTTCCCCCCACCCATTCATCCCCCCACCCATCCATCCACCCATCTATCCATCCATCCATTCACCCATCTATCCATCTATCCACCCACCCACCCATCAATCCACCCCACCCTTCTATCCATCCACCCATCCTTCCATCCACCCACTCATCCATCCATCCATCCATCCATCCACCCTTCTATCTATTCACCCACCCACCCATCCACCGATCCATCCACCCACCGATCCACCCACCCACCGATCCATCCATCCCCCCACCCATTTATCCATCCCCCCATCCTTCCCCCCACCCACTCATCCCCCCACCCATCCATCCACCCATCTATCCATCCATCCATTCACCCATCTATCCATCTATCCACCCACCCACCCATCAATCCACCCCACCCTTCTATCCATCCACCCATCCTTCCATCCACCCACTCATCCATCCATCCATCCATCCATCCACTCATCTATCCATCCATCCAACCAACCAACCAACCAACCAACTAACCAACCAACCAACCAACTAACCAACTAACCAACCAACCATCCATCCATCCATCCACCCATTCATCCATCTATCTACCCATCTATCCATCCACCCATCTTGCTTTTTTTGTTTGTTTGTTTGAATGCTCCCATTTCTTCTTGTTTCCCTACCATTCCACCTCTACAAGAACATTATTTTTTCCACTTAGGGGAACATCTTTTTCTCTCTTCCTCCCCCTGCCTCCAAACCTTCTAATTTGTCCTTGGCATTCAATCACCATGATTTTTTTAGAAGACTCCACTGCCAAGAGACACCTCAGATTCTGCCTCCAACACAGTTCCTACCTCTTTCTTCCCTGCCTCCGTTCAACCTCCCTACCGTCTTCTTTGAAATGCCTTCCTTGGTTTTTTTTTTGCAAGAGGCATCACAACAATAAGAAGAAATAAAAACTTGGCCGCAACGGTGTACTCACAACAGAGTGGGTTTGATATGATCAAGATAATTGTTTCATTAAAATATTTGCTCTTTGGGCACCTGACAAGATTTCCAGCAGGTAGAGAGATTTTCGCTCAGCCCCACGCCAGCCATTAGTGCTTTGATTTCCACAATGCCTTTCTTTATTTAATAGACCTGAAATATTGATTAACATTTACAGATTCAATTCCGAGTGCTCGGCAGAGGTGTGAGAGAGCTGCCTGTGCCAGTCAAATCCGGAGGTGTAATGAACCCCCCCCCCTGTGCCTGTCAACGTATCCCGCCGTATAGGTCATTTCCTACTTGTTATGCCGCCTTGCGAAAGCAGCCATTTTCACTTCAGAGGTTTGGTAAGCAACAAGAGAAAAATCTGCCTCCCGCGATGAATTTTCCGGCCTTTTCAAAGAAATTGCATAGGCTCATTGTGGCAAATATTGCTCCAGGTTCTAAAAAGAAAAGAAAAAACAACCAGAACCAGATTGCTTGGGGATTAAAAAAAATGCTATTGAAACAGACCCAGGCTGTATTTTTAGCCTAAATGTTTTATTTTTGCCTCTGGATGAAAGTCAAGAAAATAAGAGTAGACACAAAGCAAAGCACAACCAAAGCAGAAAGTTCTTCCTCCCTCCTCTATTCTTGTTTCTTCCTTCTCTCCCTCCCTTCCTTCTATTTTCTTCTTCCTTCCTTCCTTCCTTCCTTCCTTCCTTCCTTCCTTCCTTTTCTTTTCTTTCCTTCCTTCCTCCCCTTCCTTTCTCTATTTTCATTATTCCTTCTTCACCTCTTTCTCTTTCCTTTCATTTTTCCTCCTTCCATCCCTCCCATCTTTCCTCCATCCTACCCTCTCCTCTCTCTCCTTCCTTTCTTCCTTCTTCCTTTCTTCCTTCTTCCCTCCTTCCCTTCCCTTCCCTTCCTTCTTTCTTCCCTCACTCCCTCACATCTCTTTTCCTTCCTTCCTTCCTTCCTTCCTTCCTTCCTTCCTTCCTCACTTGCCTCTTTTTCTCTCATTCCTTTCTTCCTGTTTTCCTCCTTCCCTCCCTTATTTCTCTTTTGGTTTCTGTCCTACCTTCTTTCTTTCCTTCTGTGCATCTCTTTTTCCCTCCTTCCTTTCTTCCATTTTTCCTCTCTCCCTTACCATTCCTTCCTTCCTTTTTTCCTCCCTCCCTCCCCATCTGTTTCATCCCTCCCTCCCTTGGTAAGACAACATATATAGGTTCACCATAAAATTATAATGTACTTGATGCCACTTACCTCTCATGGGCAACCATGATCTTAGATAGTTTTGAGTAGAATGAAAAAAACTTATAAACATACAAGGGGGTTATTATTTTTAATTAAATATTTATTAGATTTCAAGATTAAAATACATTTTAACATAAAAGGGAAAGGGAGTAACGACACAAACTGTAAGGGATAGAAAAAATATAACCCAATTTATATAAAGGATGACCTCTGACTTTCTTTTAGTCCAGAAAAAATAACTATACAACAAACTAAATTTACAGACAGTTTGTGGAATAGTTGTTGTTGTTATTATTGTTATTATTGATATTATTATTATTATTATTATTATTATTATTATTATTATTATTATTATTGTTGTTGTTGTTGTTATTGTTATTGTTGTTGTTGTTGTTGTTATTTGGAGGATAATACCAATTTTTGCTTCCAACAAGCAAAAGTCAATGAGGGAAGTCAGATTCGCTTAACAACTGCATGATTCACTTAAGAACCACAGTGATTTGCAAAAACAGTCATAAAGTGGGGTTCAAGTCACATAACAAGTGTCTTGCTTCACAATCAAAATTTTGGGTTCAATTGTGGTCAAGGACTATATATACAAAACCTTATATTTATAAAAGCTACCACATATCACCCAATCTAATCCTCAAATCCCAAATTCAAAAGTTGGTTTTTCTCTGTTATTATGGCTGGGCCAATCCCTTATCTTTGAAAAGATACCACATTTCTCTAACTCAGCCCATTCTAACACTCAAATCCCAAATTCAAAAGTTGATTTTGAGCCTCCAGAAATTATATATACTCCAACACTGGAAGTTTTAAAGAAGAGATTGAATAACCATTTGTCTGAAATGGTATATGGTTTCCTGCCTGAACAGGGGGTTGGACTAGAAGATCTTCAAGGTCCCTTCAAACTCTGTTATTCTATTCCTATTCCTATTCCTATTCCTATTCCTATTCCTATTCCTATTCCTATTCCTATTCCTATTCCTATTCCTATTCCTATTCCTATTCCTATTCCTATTCCTATTCTGTTCTGTTCTGTTCTGTTCCATTCCATTCCCACTCCCATTCTATTCCTTTTTTTCTTTTTCCTTTTCCTTTTCCTTTCTATTCCTATTCCTATTCCTATTCCTATTCCTATTCCTATTCCTATTCCTATTCCTATTCTATTCCCTATTCCTATTCCTATTCTATTCTATTCTATTCTATTCTATTCTATTCTATTCTCTATTGTTATTCTATTCTATTCTTATTCCAATTCCTATTCCTGTTCCTGTTCCTGTTTCTATTCCTATTCCTATTCCTATTCCTATTCCTATTCCTATTCCTATTCCTATTCCTATTCCTATTCCTATTCCTATTCCTATTCCTATTCCTATTCCTTTCTCTTCTCTTCTCTTCTCTTCTCTTCTCTTCTCTTCTCTTCTCTTCTCTTCTCTTCTCTTCTCTTCTCTTCTCTTCTCGTCTAGTCTATTCTCTATTCTCTATTCTCTATTCTCTATTCTCTATTCTCTATTCTCTATTCTCTATTCTCTATTCTCTATTCTCTATTCTCTATTCTCTATTCTCTATTCTCTATTCTCTATTCTCTATTCCTAGTCTAGCCTAGCCTAATCTAGTCGAGTCGAGTCGAGTCGAGTCGAGTCGAGTTGAGTCGAGTTGAGTCGAGTTGAGTCGAGTTGAGTCGAGTTGAGTCGAGTTGAGTCGAGTTGAGTCGAGTCTATCCTTCTCTGTTATTACATCTGGCCCAATCTCTTATCTTTAAAAATCTACCACACTTCTGTAATACAGCGCAATCTAATCCTCAAATCCCAAATTCAAAGTTATTTTTTAAAATCTATTATTAAGGCTGGACCAATGTTTCCCTTTGTTGAAGATTTTATTGATTCTCAGAAGTCAAGATGTCTCCTTCCTTCAATTCTGAGAATAAGTCAAGTGACTTTTTTTAAAATTCTGTTTCTCAGACTCTCTTCAACCGTTGCTCCAAAGGAAGATGCTGTGGCACTTGGGTGGCTGTGACGCAATATCCTCTTGACTTTGGCAAGTGTTAGCAGAGAACCTATCTATCTATGAAGAACATTGCTGCAGAACGTGTTCCTTACTTCTGTCAGAACGAACCGTTGGAGCTGTCCCTGCCTCCCTTATATATACCCTGTCTGTCAGCCTTGGAAACCAATGATGTAAGCCCCAGAGCTCACTGTAACAGCATTGCCAAAAATGCATTAAGAGTTGTTAAACTTATTTTGCAAAGTTTCTTCTCCGGCAACATTGACTTGCTAATTAGGGCATACAAAACCTTTGCCAGACCAATTCTTGAATACAGCTCATCTGCCTGGAACCTGCACTGTATATCAGACATTAACACGATTGGGTGAGTTCAGAGGTATTTCTCAAGAAGAGGATTCTACTTCTTTACTCACAATAGAATTCCCTATGCCTCCAGGCTTGAAATTTTGGGCCTGGACAATCTAGAACTGCCTGTGGTCCGATCTAAGCATAGTACACAAAATTGTCTGCTATAACTTCTTGTCTGTCAACAACTTCTTTAGCTTCAACCACAATAACACATGGGCAAACAACCGATACAAACTCAAGATAAACCACTCGATTGCAGAAAATACGATTTCAGCAACAGAGTGGTCAACGCCTGGAATGCATTGACCACCTGACTCCGTTGTCACAGCCTCAACACCTTGCAGCTTCAACCTCAAATTATCTACCATGGAATTCACCCTGTTCTTAAGAGGTCCTTAAAGGGGGTGTGCATAATAGAGCTTTATAGCTCCTGCTGTCTTAAGAAAGTTCAAAACTTTCTCAAAGATCTATCTCATCCTGAGAACCCTTTGTTTTAACTATTACCATCTGGCAGATGGTACAGAATAATAAAAATGAAGACAAATAGGCTGAAAAACAGCTTCTATCCCAGGGCAGTAGCTCTTTTGAATTCTGCTGTATAGTGCAGCGTTGGTGTGGTGTCGGGGGTTTCCGGTTCAATCTGTGGAGAGTGAAGGATGTGTTTTTGTGTTTATTTTCATGATCATGGTCATGATGTGCCCTGAAGATGGTGTTTGATTTTGTTGTACGAGGTGCAGTGACAATAAAGTAAACTAAGTAACATAAGTGCATGAGCACACCTACCATCCCTGTCTTACTGTCCTCATTTATCTGTATTTACTCAAGGGGTAGGATTCTACCAGTTCGCACCTATTTAGTAGAACCGGTTGTTAACATTCTAAGCAATTCGGAGAACCGGTTGTTAGAAGAAATTACTGGCCTAATCCTGTAAGGAAGGCAGGAAGGAAACATTCTGATGTTGCTTTCAGAAACTGCCTCTCCATTAACCCTTATTACATTCTTGGCAGGACTAGACTTCCTGTCTCAGGAATATCTCTGGAGTTTTTTTCCCCTCCTTTGCTGGTACTTTGCTTGTGTGGAGTGACCATTCAAAGTTACAATGGCACTGAAAAAAGTGACTTATGACCATTTTTCACACTTACGACTGTTGCAGCATCCCCACAGTCATGAGAGGCCAGGGGAGGAGATGCGTGCCTCGCTGTGAGTGATATTGAGCCACACCCAGCCAATAACATGGCCATGTCCACCGAGTCACATGACCACCAAGCCACACCCACCATCTAAGCCATGCCCACAGAACCGGTTATTAAAAATTTTGAATCCCACCTCTGATTTACTCCCTTTGTTCTTGTTTATGTTCATACTTATACTTGTTATCTTGTATGTGTTTGACAAACAAACAAACAAATAAAGTAATATTTTATTTAGAAGCTTTGAGGGTGCCACATTTAGTGGCTGGGAAAATGGGAAGGGGATTTCATAGAGAGATGGAAGATTAGACTCAACAACATTCTTCTCATAGAGTCAACGACATGTTATCCTGTACCTGGAGAGGAATGGATGGGAGGAATGTCTCCAGTTGGGACGATGGTTGATTGGACCACGTGATGGACTCATGGGTGCAGGGGATGGGTTTTGAATTTTCAGTTGGGAAGGAAAAACCCAGAACTTTCAGATTTGGGTTTTCCAAAATTTGCCAATATGACTTCTTTAATAAATTCTGACTTTGATAAACTTTGTTTCTGAATGCGAAATGAAATGGAGAGTTTCATCAGAACACGGACACTGTCATTTTATGCAAGCAATTTGGACTAATGTGGGAAGCCACCCCCTTCCTAGAAGAATGAAATATTTCGACAAATATTAAAAAGGCAGAATATTATATTTCCCTGGATGAGAAATGGAGAAACATGCTCTTGGAAAGCAGTCCCCACCTTCCTTAATAACCCACAGCAGATGTCAGCACTTAAGAGATAAAGAACTCATTGAAAGAAGCCAAGTAACTAGGTAGCTTTATTCATAAGAAATAGTCTTCACTCAAGAGCCCAAACAGGGAAAAACCATTAATTATTGCATCACCCTCAGAAACTTCAACCAAACTTAGCTCAGACAACCTATTGAGCCAGCTATGACCCCTACATAACCCCTACAAGAGCCAATAAATACATGTTCTTGCACAGGAACAGGAAGCTCAAGTGCAAAGCCCAAGAGAAGGTATAAATACCCCTCACTCTCAACTCCATGTAGTCAGTTGCACCAGAACCACAAATATGTGGTTCTGCTTCATCATTAAACCATCTTTCCAGTCAGCCTCCAGCCTCTATTTTGTCTCCAGTGCCTTTCTCCCAGTTTGGAACTGAACCAGATGGATATTTCTTTTAACACTAACATAATTTTCCCCTGAAAGAAAAAAAAATGGGTGAACGACTTTTATTATCATGATTATGATGATGATGATGAATATTATTATTGTTGTTGTTGTTGTTGTTAATATTGAATTCATTGATCCACTCTTTCACTCAGGCTTTTAGGGCAAAAGCACAATCAGTTGTTAAATTTTGGAATAACCAATATATAACACAACTGTTTCTGAGCCACAGCAGCTGCTGCTGTTTCTTCTCACCAAACATATGCCTGACATCTCTCTTTTCAAACAGAAACTTCTGTGTCTGTGTCTGTGTGCCTGTGTGCATGCGTGCATGTGTGTTTAAGATGAAGGACTTTGCCTGAGTGGAGAAGCACAACAAACAAAAGCAAAAATTTAGATCACTATTGTTAAAGCGTATGCCAGATACTTTCCCCCTGCAGTCTCTCATTACATCATACCAGTTGGACTGCTGTGAACAGTATAATAAAAATAAAGAAGTCTAGGATGATTGCTTGTCATTATCATCCAATAATGCCTGATTGTTGGGTGTACAAACACACACACATACACACATTTTAACTTGCATTGTTGTTAAGGGATCTGTTAAGGAGTTGAGCAGTGCATGATGACTATTTATGAACACAACTGAGCTGACTATATTGTTACATCCAGAAGATATCCAACTTGCTTCTGGTCAAACTGTCTTCTGCCCCATGATGGAGATTATGAAGTCAGGGATGATGGATTCCTTTAACATAGAGTGACATAGACTAATAGAGTTGGAAGGGACCTTGGAGGTCTTCTAGCCAAACCCCTGCTTGAGAACTTATAGCATTTCAGACCCTAACCATTTTTTCTTTGGAAGATATTTCGCTTCTCATCCAAGAAGTTCCTTTAAAACATCTTCAAAAACAAAAACAAGAAGGTCCAGTTGCTTCCTGAAATGGGACAACCATGATTTGGATGCCTGAGAATCTCTACAGACTTTTAGCTATCCAATTTGGGATGGACACCCTTGGAATGGTGTGGGAGCAGGAATGCATTTCCAGAGGGAAAAATTGCAGACTACAGGAACCGTTTGCTTCCCTCAGGTGACCCTGAGGACACAGATAAACCTCCAAGTAGCCTCAACGACTCTCTGAAAGGATGCAAACGACCAGTTCTGTCTGCAAGGAATATGAATCCTTCCATTCCCCGCTATCCGGTCAGAGCTGAAGAAGCTTCTTGGATGAGAAGCAAAACATCTTCAAAAGAAAGAAACAACAACAAGAAAGTCCAGTTGCCTCTTGAAAATCGCCTTTGGGATGTCCAGTCACTTCTTGAAAACCTCCCACAACGTCTGAAGGCAAGTTATTCCATGGGTTGATTGCTCTCCCTGTTAGGAAATTCCTCCTTAGCTCTAAATTGCTTCTCTCCTTGGCCTCCTCAGTTCCCATCCATTGTTTCTTGTCTTGCCTTTTGATGCTTTTGTATTTCATGGAAAGGCCTAGAGTATCTCCCTGTAGAGGTCCATGGGGTTGGGAAGCAAAGACAAAGGGAAGAAAAGGATCATTATCAGCAAAATAGATAAGAGTTGATTCCAGAAATGGTGGGTACTTTGGAAGGACTGATAGAAGAGAATATGTATCACCAGGGGTGGGATTCTACCGGTTCAGATTGGTTCGAGCGAACTGGTTGTTCCGGTGATTATTTGGCTCCACTCACCTGCCCCTGCTCTTTCCTGTCCTTTATTTCCGGTGTTTTGGAGCAACGCTGATGTGCGCGGCACAGTGGTTTTGCTGTGCTTCAGCCATTTTACTCACCGGGGCTGCCGTAGAATATAAGTATTATAGCTGAAAATGGGGTTTTTTAAAATGGAGTGTGCACACGCAAAGTGCACAATCACTGAACCGGTTGTTACACCAGTTGAATTGCACCACTGCATATTATTCGGGGTTGAAGTGTGGAGTGCTTGGCCTCTCTGAACTTCTTGTTTGCTTGCAACCATTTCATTACCTAAGTAACACCCTCCCTGCACTGATGATGTTACCTAGTTGGGTAATGAAATGTCTGTGAGCAAATTCCAAAAGGCAACTGGACTTTTTGTTTTCATTTTTTCCTTTGAAAACGTTTCGCTTCTCATGCAAGAAGCTTTCTCAGCTCTAGCTGACTGGCGAGGAATGGAAGGATTTATATTCCTTTCAGAAATGCCAAGAAGTTCCCACACACGTTTGCACTCCGATTCGTGTGATTCTGAGGATACAGATAAGTGGCCTCAATGACTCTCAGAGAGCTAACAACCAGATGACAGCAAGGAATATAAATCCTTCTGTCCTCCACCAGTCAGTTAAAACTGAAGAAGCTTCTTCGATGAGAAGCGAAATGTTTTCAAAGGGGAAAAAAGCCCAGAAAGTGCAGTTGTTTTTGGAAAAAGCACTTTTGTTTCAACCACTTCCTTCTCAAAGCCTTCCTATTTATCTCTTCCCATATGAAAACCATTTTTCCTTCCATTATTATCTATAAAAACAGGCCGAAAACATCCTGAAAACATCTACAGATACTCCTTGACTTATAACCATTAAGTGTTGTACCTTATGATTCTTGACGAGTGTATCTTTTCTCTTTATGCACACTGAGAGCACTTGCACCAAGACAAATTCCTTCTGTGTCTAATCACACTTGGCCAATAAAAAATTCATTCATTCATTCATTCATTCATTCATTCATTCATTCATTCGTTCGTTCGTTCGTTCGTTCATTCATTTGTTTGTACATTTGTTCGTTTGTTCGTTTGTTCGTTTGTTTGTTCGTTCGTTTGTTCATTTGTTCGTTCATTCGTTCATTCGTTCATTCGTTCATTCGTTCATTCGTTCATTCGTTCATTCGTTCATTCGTTCATTCGTTCATTCGTTCATTCGTTTATTTGTTCATTCGTTCATTCATTCATTTGTTTAGTGAGCGTTCAAAGAACTGCATTGAAAAAAGGGACTAATGACTGTCTTTCACTCTTATGGCCATTTTTCACACATGACATTGCCATATCCCCATGCTCATGCTATCAAAATTTGGATACTTGGCACCTGGCTCATATTGGTTGCAGTGTCCTGGGGTTGTGTGATTCCTCCTTTGTTATTTTCAGACAAGCCGAGTCAATGAGGAAGCCAGATTTACTTAACAACTGTGTTACTAACTTAGCAATTCAGTGATTCACTTAACAACAGTAACCAGAAAGGTGGCAAAATGGGATAAAACTCACTTAACAACAGAGTCTTGCTTAGCAACAGAAATTTTGAGCTCAATTGTGAGTTCAAAGACTGTCTGTCAGGACCGTGCTACTAAATTAACCCCTGCAGTTTATTCACTTAACAACTGTGGCAAGAAAGGTCATAAAATGAGGCAAAAATTCTCTTTCCAAATGTCTCACTTAGGTCCCATTAGAGAATATGAATTATGATACACCCAGGGGGTGGGGGGAAACCAGGGTCAAGGGTCAAGAATACTCTGAATGTCTCAGAGTAGGCTAGCTGTCAGGATTCTGGCAATTATCCCATTTCAATCATGAGTCTCGAGCCAAACTTCCAAAATTTCAAAAGGATTTATTGGGAGTTAACATGCCAGCACTGCCTGGGTTAGCCGACTCTGAGACACATCATTCACTGTCATCCTTGACCCTGGTTTTCCCCCACTGCCTGGGTGTATCATAATTCATATTCTCCAATGGGACACATCCATAGCCAAGAGTCATCAATCATGTTCTCCAGTTGGAATTTTGCACAGCAGAAACTTCAGTCACTTAGTTATTATCTTTGAAAAACTATTTATGGAATGCACTTTCGATTTCCAAGCTGCTGCTCCCCCCCCTCCCTTTCTATTGGCAACTCATGAGTTGACACTGTCTGTGTCTATAAGGTCAACACCAACATTGACTTAGATGGCATAGGGCACATAGTCAGTCAGTCATGACATGTTAGCTGGAATTGAGCAGCATAAAAAGTTCACAAAATTAAATAAATCTAATTACATTAAAAATATAAAACCAAAACGAGTATAGTTAAATTGGGTCCAAGGAGGGGAAAGCCCAATGTTATTTAAAGGTTGGAGCTGCTCAAGTCACTTCATTTGCTTTCCGAATTTATTCATTTTTTGGCATTCATACAGTGCAGTGAATCATAAAATAATTGAGGAGGTAAGGCCACCCTATAGGCTAAGCTATAAAACATCTCATATGGTACACAGGCGTTTAATTGCTTTAACTTATCTGATTTGAGATATTAATGTCAGCCTGTTTCTCTAAGTTTCATCCAATTTACCCCTCAGACTTTCTCACCTTCAAATCACAAAGATTTAAGTTGTGAAATTGGGGTTGAGGGAACTGTAGATTGGGGTATATAGGGTAGATTTTGGTCTTAAGTATTTAAAGCACAGCGCAGAGATAGAAGAATGGAAGCAAAAAGAAACAGATGGAGGTCAAAGAAGAAACAAACAAACAAAAACCAAACTGGATAAGTTTATTAAAAAGAGAGGAAAACTTATTTGGGCATAAGGCCTAAAGATGGGGAAGAAGATAATAATGATAATTATACTGAAGCTTTTTATATATAGCTCAGCTTTAGATACACTGCTAAAAAAAAATAAAGGGAACACGAAAATAAGACATCCTAGATCTGAATGAATGAAATATTCTTATTAAATACTTTGTTCATTACATAGTTGAATGTGCTGACAACAAAAATCACACAAAAATTATCAATGGAAATCAAATTTAGCAACCCATGGAGGTCTGGATTTGGAGTTACACTCAAAATTAAAGTGAAAAAAAAAACCACTACAGACTGATCCAACTTTGATGTAATGTCCTTAAAACAAGTCAAAATGAGGCTCAGTAGTGTGTGTGGCCTCCACGTGCCTGTATGACCTCCCTACAATGTCTGGGCATGCTCCTGATGAGGTGGCGGATGGTCTCCTGAGGGATCTCCTCCCACACCTGGACTAAAGCATCCCCCAACTCCTGGACAGTTTGTGGTGCAATGTGGCATTGGTGGATGGAGCGAGACATGATGTCCCAGATGTGCTCAATTGGATTCAGGTCTGGGGAACAGGCGGGCCAGTCCATAGCATTAATGCCTTCGTCTTGCAGGAACTGCTGACACACTCCAGCCACATGAGGTCTAGCATTGTCGTGCATTAGGAGGAACCCAGAGCCAATCGCACCAGCATATGGTCTCACAAGGGGTCTGAGGGTCTCATCTCGGTACCTAATGGCAGTCAGGCTATCTCTGGAGAGCACATGGAGGGCTGTGTGGCCCCCTAAAGAAATGCCACCCCACACCATTACTGGCCCACTGCCAAACCGGTCATGCTGGAGGATGTTGCAGGCAGCAGAATGTTCTCCACGGCGTCTCCAAACCCTGTCACGTCTGTCACATGTGCTCAGTGAGAACCTGCTTTCATCTGTGAAGAGCACAGGGCACCAATGGAGAATTTGCCAATCTCTTTCTCTGTTGAATATCTTCACACAGGAGGAAAGAGAGAGGTGGAAAGAGAGAGAGAGAGAGATGGAAAGAGAGAGAGAGATGGAGAATGAGAGAGAGAGATGGAGTGTGTTTGTGTGTGTGTGAGAGAGAAAGAGATGGAGAGAAAGAGAGAGAGATGGAGTGTGTGTGTGGGAGTGAGAAAGAAAGAGAGGGAGAATGACAGAGAGGGAGAGAAAGAGATGAAGTGAGTGTGTGTGTGAGAGAGAAAGAAAGAGATGGAGAGAAACACACAGAGATGGAGTGTGTGTGTGTGAGAGAGAGAAAGAGATGGACAGAGAGAGATGGAGAATGAGAAAAAGAGAGAGAGATGGAATGTGTGTATGTGAGAGAGAAAGAGATGGAGAGAGAATTGGAGACTGAGAGAAAGAGAGAGAGATGGAATGTGTGTGTGTGAGAGAGAGAAAGATGGAAATAGAGAGTTGGAGAATGAGAGAAAGAGAGAAAGAGACTGAGAGATGAAGTGTGAGTGAGTGTGTGTGTGTGAGAGAAAGATGGAGAGAGAGACACACACAGAGATGAAGTGTGTATGTGAGAGAGAAAGAGATGAAGAGAGAGAGTTGGAGAATGAGAGAGAGAAAGAGAGAAAGAGATGGAGAGAGAGAAAGAGAGAGAGATGGAATGTGTGTGTGAGAGAGAGAGAGAAAAAGAAAGAGATGGAGAGAGAGATGAAGAATGAGAGAGAGAAAGAGAGAATGTGGTGGAATGTGTGTGTGTGTGTGAGAGAGAGAGAGAGAGAGAGAGAAAGAGAGAATGTGATGGAGTGTGTGTGTGAGAGAGAGAGAGAGAGAGGGAGGGAGGGAGGGAGGGAGAGAGAAAGAGATGAAGAGAGAGAGAGAGAGAAACCCTTCTTCTCTTCATAATGATGGTTAAAATTGCCTTTGCTGTTGGTGAATAGTGTGTGTGTGTGTGTGTGTTGGGAGCACATCTTTTCCTCTTTAGTAACAAAAGTTCACCAGAAGTAGAGAGCAGCTAAAAATAGGGATTAAAAATAAGTTCAGCCAGAGAATTCTGCTTTAAGTGCATTAATACGAATACCAGCAGGACGAATACCAGCAGGAACTCAGTCTGGCTGCTCTTAGCCCTTCCATCCATCAGAAAAGTCTGCAGTGAGAGGTGGTGATAGGACTTCCATTTAGCGGGTAAAATACAGTCAGTGCTTGAAAGGTCTCACCTAACTTTCCCCAAACTTTTTTTAAAAAAAGTTTAGCATGCTGACAGTGGCACAGCCCCCTTGACGTCAAGCTCCAAAAACCCAGGAAAAACACGCTGAGTTTCTTCAAAGCCGTTTCCTTTATTGTTCCTCACCTTGTCAGGTGCGAGCAACAGAATGGCTGTGGGAAGGGTCAGATAATTCTGTTTTTGTTTTTTATTGTTGATCACCGGTTGACAAGAATCTCACAAGACTGACTGCCTTCTCTTGGGAAACTTGGCAGATATAAACCTAAAGGTTTGAACCCATTTTTTTTTTCCTTCTTCAATGGACTAAACTGGAATGTCTCTTTACCCTTCTTATTGGTCCTCCTTCTCTTCAGCCAATGCTTCCACCACCTCACCTATTGATAGTTTAATTTATATTTAAGAAATAAAGGGAGACTAGTATAGATCATAAAACACAGATGGCTAAGACGCTGAGCTTGCCGATCAGAAAGCTCGGCAATTCAGCAGTTTGAATCCCTGTCCCAGCTTCTGCCAACCTAGCAGTTCGAAAGCATGTAAAAATGCAAGTAGCAAAATAGGGACCACTTTGGTGGGAAGGGAACAGCGTTCCGTGTGCCTTCAATGTTTAGTCATGCTGGCCACATGACGGAGATGTCTTCGGCTTTGTAACAGAGATGAGCACTGCCCCCTAGAGCCAGAAATGACTACCACATACGTGGAAGGCAAAGGTGGTATTCGGCAGGTTCTGACCCATTATGGAGAAACAGGAGTGGAAATTTTGAATAGTTTGGAGAACCAGCAAATCCCACCTCCGACTGGAGATTTTGCAGTATCCTTCTCCTGCCACGCCCGCCAAGCCACGCCCACAGAACCGATAGTAAAAAAAATTGAATCCCACTACTGGTGCTAGGGGAATCTTTACCTTACTAGTATAGATCTATTTCAAGCTATTTAGCTCTCATCAGCTAGCCATACCCTTCTGGGATTCGAACCCTGGGATAAAGTCTCTCTTTATTTCTTTGTCAGTAAATATAAATTTAATACAAAATTGTCGTGAAAGACTCTTGGATTGGGGCTGAAAGGCGGAAGCAGAAGCAGTATGTTCCATCCCATGATAAATGGGTAGACTAGATTGTCCTGTAGAAATAAACACCTCACATATTTTATAGTAATCTTCAAACCAAAGCAGATTACTCACCTCATGAAAGATATACTCTGTGATTTTTTTTAGGAGGAACTGTCTTGGCCCATTTCCTCCCAACCAAATTTTCAACCTAACAGAGTTGGAAGGGGCCTCAGAGGTCATCTAGTCCAACCCACCGCTCAAGCACGAGACCCTATACCATTTCAGACAAAATGGCTGTCCAATCTCTTCTTTAAAATCTCCAGTGATGGAGCACCCACACCTACTGGAGGCAAGTTGTTCCACTGACTGTTTGTTCTCACTGTGAGGAAATCTCTGCTTAGTTCTAGGCTGCTTCTCACCTTGATTAGTTTCCATACTTATTGCTTCTTGTCCTGCCTTCAAGTGCTTTGGAGAATAGCTTGACTCCCTCTTCTTTTGGGCAGCCCCTTGGATATTGGAACACTGCTGTCATGTCACCCTTAGTCCTTCTTTTTACTAAACTAGACATATCCAATTCCAGCTACCCTTCTTTCTATATTTTAGCCTCCAGTCCCCTAATCATCTTTGTTGCTCTTCTCTGCACTCTTTCCAGAGTCTCAACATCTTTTTTATATCGTGGTGACCAAAACCGGATGCAGGATTCCAAGCTAATACTATGGGATTATAAAATGATATTAACACTTCACGTGATCTTGATTCTATCGCTCTGTTAATGCAGCCTAAAGCTGTGTTGGCTTTTTTGGCCACTGCAGCGCACAGCTGGCTCATATTTAAGTGATTGTCTACTAGGACTTTGAGATCCCTCTCACAGTTACTACTATTGAGCCAAGTACTGTTACCATAATTTAAAATGGAAGATTATCCCTTAATATTCACCATGTAGCCAAATGTTCTTAGAAACCAAGTGCTTGAAGCCATCTCTCTCATTTCTCACCCACCTCTGGTCTCATTCAGCTTTGGAAAAAAAAATAGTGCTTTTGAAATGTTTTAAAGAAAAGATTAAAGTGTCAGGCTAATTCTTATGGGCCAAGTCTTCTTTAGAAATCATGTTGGCTGAAGATCCTGTCTTTCATTATATAATGAGGTCAAGAAACTGTTCTTTCTTGTTTTGGAGTGTAGGACATGAGAGACTGGATTTAACTTCCAGGAAGGCAAATTCTCTTTGAATGTCAGGGAAAAAAAACCATTCTAATGATCAGAGATTTTACAAACATTCCTGGGCCTTTGGGGTGGGATGAGGGATGAAACTGATGTTGGACCATCATGATGTAAACTCCATTTTTGAGGGGTAGGTGCATCATGATATTGTATGATCCTGCTTTCATTATTTCAAAGAACAGAAGAAGTTTCTGTGGACACCATGAGATCAATGACTCAGAAGGAAATTTGGAAATGATTAGGAGTAAGATGATCACTGTCTTCTGGTGCTTGAGGGGCGTTTACAGGGAGGAGGGGGTCGACTTATTTTCCAAAGCATGAGAAGGCAGGACAAGAAGCTCCTTAAAGAGAAATACACACAATGGATGGAAACTAATCAAGGAGAGAAATAACCTGGAATTAAGAGGAAATCTCTTGACAGGGAAGACAATCAACCAGTGGAATGGCTTGCCCTCAGAAGTTGGGGATGTTCTGTACAGACATTAACATACTTGGAAGCGCCGCGCTGTGATTGGCCAAAGCGCACGGCGATCTCATTGGCCAAGCAAGCTGCGCTAATTGGCCCATAGTGAATCTTCCGCGATTGGTGGAAACTAATCGCGGGAGATTCAAAGCGGTGCCATTGGCCGCGGCCACCGCGGCCAGAGAATAAAAGCCGCTGTTTTTCCCTTTAAACCCCGAGCCGATCTAGGGACCTAATAAAGAGCTGAAACTAAG
Organism: Hydrophis major; assembly: GCA_033807585.1. Classification (NCBI taxonomy): domain Eukaryota; kingdom Metazoa; phylum Chordata; class Lepidosauria; order Squamata; family Elapidae; genus Hydrophis; species Hydrophis major. Next base: position 207,625,730 of record CM066331.1, on the reverse strand, counting down.
TCACTGGCTCCGAGTCTCCTTTCCCGCGACGGACACGACACTGGTGACAAAGGTGGGATCCCGAGACTAACCCCATCAAGCACGTGTCCTGAGGAAATGAGACCAACAACATGGCCAGCATCGCACCGCCCACACCCTTCAACCTAGCTACCGAGGACTGGAAATCATACACAGACCGATTCCTAATGTTCCTTGAAAGTAGCAACTTGAAGGATGCAATCGGGCAGAAGAAAAGAGCCGTCTTCTTAACACACTGTGGGCCCGCAGTGTTCAAGGTGGCAAAAGCCCTCGCGAAACCTGGGGACGTGAAGGAGATGGACTGGGCCGACCTCGAACCGTTGCTTCAAAACCACTATGCCCCCACCGTGCCAACCCTCATCAGGCAGCACGATTTCTACCAGCAGGACCAGAGATCGGGTGAGAGCATCAGCGACTTTGTGGCTGATCTGCGGAGCCTAGGGGGCATATGCAGGTTCTCGGACATGGACAAGGCTTTGCGGGACCGTGTCGTGCTCGGACTCAGAGACCCAGTCCTACAAAGCCGACTGATGGCAAAAGGTGACATCGCCCTCGCCGACACCCTCGCTGAAGCCACCGCAGCCGAGGCAACCTGGAAATTGGTGAATCGAATGTGGAGACCAGACACCGGGGAACGCACCGCAACCACCGAGATGGGCCGGGCAACCGAGGCTCACCCAGAAGCAAGCCACCGGGAGACCACCACTCATCATGGCAACTTCCACTCCGCCTCCGACACCATGGACGAGGAAGAAGAAAAAATCGGCTCCAGACGGGACGAGATCAGCGCGATCGGTGAAGTTGTAAGTCGGGGACCACTTGTGCCGGGTGCGGAAGCGACCACCCTCGATCGGAGTGCCGGTTTTTCGACGCGATTTGCTGGCACTGCGATAAAAATGGTCATATCGCCCGAGTCTGCCGACTGAGAAAAGCCTACAGCCCCCGTCAGCGAGACCACAGCAACTGGAGATGAGACGTCACCCCCCCCAGGGCCAGAGACCGCCAAGCCAAAAATCGCTGGAACTGAGATGGACGGAACCAACGAAGCGGCGAAAACTGGCAGAAAGAGGAAACCCACCAGACGGTTGTCATCAGCCACTCATCCACCACAGACGCCTAGAATGTGTACGTAGAAGTGGGCATCAAAGGCGAACCATGCAAAATGGAGGTGGACTCCAGGTCCTACCTCTCCATGGTTGCCTGGTGAGAAATCAGGCGGTTGGTGCACAAAATCCACAAGAGGAGGTTGGAAAACCAGAAACTAATCCTCAGAGACTACCAGGGGAACCGCATCCCGGTAGTTGGAACCGGACACTTCAAGGTAACCTTCAAGGGCCGCACAGCAAAGCTTCCCCTGACGATCGTGGACTGAGACCGCCCCAGCCTTTTGGGACTACAGTGGTTCGCACCACTCGGGATCGAGGTTACGGGCATCGACCACGTAGCAGATGCCGACTGGAAGGAGCAACTGGCACGGGACTTCCGGGAAGTGTTCGACGGCACTCTAGGCAAGTACCGAGGGCCCCCTATTTCTTTCAGCCTAGACCCCAGCATTCCCCCAATATGCCTAAAACCACAGCGGGTACCTTTTTCACTCCGGCCCAAAATCGACGAGCAAATTGACAAGCTCATCAAAGGGGTCCCACAACCAATCGATCACGCCCGGTGGGAGATTCCCATAGTCACCCCAGTCAAGCCCGATGGGTCAGTGAGAATCTGCAGGGACTATAAGGCCACCCTAAATTGTGCCTTACAACAAAGCGCCTACCCCGTCCCAGTAGTGCAGCACCTTCTACACTCACTGGAGGGAGGCAAGGTCTTTGTGAAGCTCGACCTGGCGCAAGCCTATCAACAGTTGCCGGTCGACGCAGAAACCGCCGAGGCGCAGACCATAGTCACCCACCAGGGAGCATTTCGCTGTAACAGACTCCAGTTTGGAGTCAGCGTGGCTCCGGGAATTTTCCAGAGCCTCATGGAAAGACTCTTGCAAGGAATTAAGGGGGTGGTGCCCTACTTCGACAACGTACTAGTGTCAGCGGCCAACCAACAAGAACTAGAGGGTCGTCTAAGGGAGGTACTAACCAAATTCAAAAAGGCCAGGCTCAAGGTGAAAAAAGAGAAATGCCAGCTGTACACAGAGCGGGTCGAGTTCCTGGGATACCTCCTGGACCGACACCCACCCAACCGCAGAAAAAATCAGAGCCATTAAAGAAGCCCCAACATCACGGAATAAAACAGAACTGCAGGCATTTCTGGGACTGCTTAATTTTTATAATGTTTTCCTGCCCCAAAAGGTGACTGCGGCAAAGCCTTTGCATAGGCTTTTGGACAAGGCGGCCACATGGACTTGGGGAAAACGTGAGGAAGCCGCCTTCAGCAAAACCAAGGACCTGCTCACCTCGGATACCATCCTCATCCAATACAACGAGACCCTACCACTTGCCGTCACATGCGATGCCTCACCTTTCGGCATCAGTGCCATCCTCAGCCACATGCTGCCCGATGGAAAAGAAGCATCCATCGCATTCTTTTCAAGGACGCTCACCAAACCAGGGAGAAATTACAGTCAACTGGACAAAGAGGCCCTGGCTATCGTCGCCGCAGTGAAGAGGTTCCACGAGTACCTCTACAGCCGCACATTTACCATCATCACCGACCACAAGCCACTGCTGGGAATCCTGGCAGGGAACAGGGCCACCCCGAACATTCTATCTCCTAGAATGACAAGGTGGTCCGAATCCATTGCCGCCTACAGCTACCGGCTCACACACCGACCCGGTAAGATGATCACCCACGCAGACGCCCTGAGCCACATGCCGTTACCTGACCTAGACACCAACCCAGCACCCACGACAGCCACCCTCAGCATAGAGACTCTGCCCGATCTACCCATAACCGCTTCAGACATTGCCCGCGAGACTAATAAAGACAAACGTCTGGCATGGGTGTTACATTGGGTAGAAAAGGGGTGGCCGGAAAAGGACAACGACCAATCATTCAGGACATTCCAGAACTGGCAAACAGAACTCTCATTACAAAAAGGTTGTGTACTTTGGGGGGATAGAGTTGTTATACTGGAAAGGTTACAAGGGAAGGTATTGGAGTTGTTACATGAGGGGCACCCAGGCATAGTTAGAACAAAAGCCCTGGCCAGGAGTTACGCCTGGTGGCCAGGGATGGATAAGCAAATCAAGACTTGGGTGGCAAAATGCAAATGCTGCCAAGAAACTAGACTGAGCCCCCCCGCAGCACCAATCCTGGAATGGGGAAACCCCAGGGGACCATGCTCCAGGATCCACATAGATTTTGCCGGGCCCACGAAAGGACATATATTCCTTATCACGGTGGATGCTTACTCCAACTGGTTGGAGGTAAGCAACATGAAAACCACCACCACGGAAGCCGTGACCAAGGAACTCAGCAAGCTGTTCACAACCCACGGCCTCCCAGATGTCATCGTGTTGGACAACAGGCCCCAATTTACCTCACTGGAATTTGAAAAATTCCTAGCGGAACGGGGCATACGACACGCACTGACAGCACCAACATATCCAGCGGCGAACGGGAGGGCGGAATGGATGGTTCAATTCACAAAAAAAACATCCAAAAAATTGAACACGGGGAAATCCAAGAAAAAAAAATAAACAAAATGCTCTTTATACAACACATAACCCCGAACACAACTACCAACAAAAGCTCGGCAGAATGGGGAGAAAATTAAGGTCCCCACTCGACAGGCTGCACCCCACATACAATCCAGAAAAAACCCTAAACTCCTCAAGCAAAAACCGAACATTCTCCCCAGGTGACGCAGTCTACGCAAAGAACCTTACCGGAGATCCACTTTGGGTACCGGCAACTATAACCAAGCTGACAGGTCCCCACTCGTACCGCCTGCAAACAACCGACGGACGAGCATGGAAACGCCACATCGATCAAATGTGGAGGGGAGGGGTGTTCTGTACAGTTATTAGCATACTTGCAAGCAATGCGCTCTGATTGGCCAAAGCGCACGGAGATCTCATTGGCCAAGCAAGCCGTGCTGATTGGCCCATAGAGAATCTCCCGCGATTGGTGGAAACTAATCGCGGGAGATTCAAAGCGGTGCCATTGGCCGCGGCCGCCGCGGCCAGAGAATAAAAGCCGCTGTTTTTCCCTTTAAACCCCGAGCCAATCTAGGGACCTAATAAAGAGCTGAAACTAAGTCACTGGCTCTGAGTCTCCTTTCCCGTGACGGACACGACAGGGGATGCTCTATCACTGGAGTTTTTTAAGAAGAGATTGGACAACTATTCAAAATGGTATATGGTTTCCTTCTTGAGCAAGAGATTGGACTTAGAAGACCTCCAAGGTAGAAATGGGCTGCTGCCAGTTCGCACTGGTTCTCTCAAACCAGGAGTTAAGATTAGGTAAATTTTGGGGAACCGGCAAATCCCACCACTGACTGACTCCACGTCCGCCTGTTTTTTGGCCTGTTGTTTTAGACTGTTTTCAGGCTGTTTTTCAGGCCATTTTCTGGGCCATCTTCAGGCCATTTTTCAAGCTGTTTTCAGTCCATTGTTGGGCCGTTTTTAGGCCATTTTCAGGCCATTTTGGGGCCATTTTCTGGGCTGAAAATCAGCCAAAAATTGCTTGAAAAATGGTCTGAAAACAGCCCCAAAAACAGCCTGAAATGGCCAGAGAAACAGCCTGAAAATGGCCCTAAAATGGCTCAAAAATAATCTAAAAAACAGCCTGAAAATGGCCCCAAAAATGTTTCAAAAATGGCCTGAAAACAGGCTGAAAAATGACCTGAAAATGGCCCCAAAACAGCCTGAAAATGCCCCCCCAAATGGCTCAAAAATGGTCTGAAAAACAGCTTGAAAATGGCCAAAAACCCGGCTGAAAAACAAGCAGGGGCGGGGCCAGCCAGTGGTGGGATTAGCTCCAACCAGCTGAATCCTATCTCTTCCTTTGAGGCGCGTGGCTGGCATGCAGGGCTGGGTGTGATGAGTGACATCACCCAACCAGTCACATGACCAACCGGCCACGCCTACCCAGCTAGAGAACTGGTTGTTAAGAAATTTTCAACCCGCCGCTGCTCCGAGGTTCCTTCCAACTCCATTATTCCGTTATTCAAATATTTTGAACAACAGAACTCTGTTCTGTCCTGTTATTCAAAAATCAGGAAGAGTCTAGCAATGCTTTTTCAGACCAACCTATTTCATTAAAAGGTATCTGATTTCATGAAGTATAGTTCCTTCCATCAGATTGCCCCAGAAAAGCTTATGCCTTTTTAAAACAAAAAATATGTTAGTCTGAGCAGCTGCTGCAGGATTCTTGATTTTCAACATTTTGATTTAGAATGGATTTGTCCTTCGCCAATATTCTACTGGAAGGCTCTGTGAGTTATGATATGAATCATTCATCAGCTCTCCTCCCGCTTTTTGGGGGGAAGGGGATCCGAGGATCAGGTGCCCACTGCCATTTGTCAGCTGTCTTCTAGGGGTGATTGATTCTGTCAATTGCATTTCCACAAAATTTGCATCTGTCCATTCTCTTCATGCCACAATTTAGGGACTGCAAGTCTCAGTCAACTGTCTTGTTTATGAATTAAGCAGGAGGGGGTTGGGGAGAATCCAGGTTTATGCACACTTCTAATGTATGCATATTTTTATGCTATATATATTCCTATTGTTGGGCCTACATTATGCTTCTTTGGACACATATATGCAAAGACCTAGATTTCTAGGGAAAGCTGGGATGCTGGGAAGGGTGGGAGGAAAGAGAAGAAGACAACCAGCAACAAATGAGAGGAACTCAATTATGGGTTGTGTTGGGTGTAAGATTAAAAGACCTGAAGGCTCAAGATAGGGACAGATCACCCTGGAGAAAATCTATTTATGTGGTCGCTAAGAATTGATACTGACTCGACGGTACATCATCAACCAATCAATTTCTAATCCAAGTAAGCCAAAAGGTGCTTTTACAAAAGGCAACTGGACTTTCTTTGTTTTGCCTTGAAGACGTTTCACTTCTCATCCGAGAAGCTTCTTTAGTTCTGACTGAATGGTGAAGAATGGAAGGATTAGTATTCCTTGCAGTCATCTGGTCGTTGGTATTCCTCCTGAGAGTCATTGAGGGCACTTGGAGGTTTATCTCTGCCCTTGGGGTCAACCTGAATAGTGAACATGGGAATGAAACCTCCTTGGAACTGCTGAAAGGACTGTGTAAACAGGAGATCTGCGGTGTCGTATCCAGGGGTGGGTTTCAGCCAGTTTGGCCCAGTTCAGGTGAACCGGGTGTTAAATTTACATCTGGTTCATTGAACCGGCAGTGGAACCGACTGGCTGGCCACGCCCACCTCACCCCACCCTGCCCCTCCCAGGAGTATCCATACTGCCCATTTTGAATGCAGGTAAGTGTAGGGTCCACTCTGGGGCTCTGGGAGAACGAATAACAGGCCAAACCGGAATTTCCAGAAGTCCGGAAACTGGCCTGTTTCCAACATCTGGAGACCTTGGGAGCCTGGGGAAAACCATTTTGACCTTCCCAGCGGCCCAAGGAAAGCTTCCGGACTCTGGGGAAGGTGAAAAACAGCTGAACCGGAAGTTCCGGTAGGCCACACCTACCATGGCTACATCTACCTAGCAACCAGGCAGATAACTGGTTGCTGGGATTTTGGGTCATATCCCTTCCTGGTCATATCCCTCCCCCCCTCTGTTGAGAGAGGACTGTTCAGTTTTGGAATAGATGGCTACTTTGACCCCAGATCAACCTCCATCTTCAAGGCAACTCAGGTTCAAGCCTTTTCTAAAACAAAGACTTTAGGTTGCTAAGTGAAACATTTGTTCAGTGAGCTTTGCCCCATTTTACAGCCTTTCTTGCCATTGTTGTTAAGCGAACCATTGCAGTTGTTAAGTCCATAACAGGGTTGTTAAGCGAATCTGACTCCCCCAATGCCTTTGCTTGTCAGAAGGTTGCCAAAGGGGAACAAATGATTCCTACGGGATCCTACAACGGGATCCTACAATGGTAATAAATATGAACCGGTTGTCAAGCACCTGGATTTGACTCCCATGACCAAGGGAATGTTGCAAATGTCATAAGTGTGAAAAATGGTCATAAGTCATTTTTTTTCAGTGCTATTGTAACTTTGAACGGTCCCTAAGTGAACTTACTATTTGTAAGTTGTGGACTTTGTGCTTTTTATAAGCAATGTGGGCTTTGCATGGCTTATTAATCAATCAATCAGAATAGAGCTGGACGTGCAGGTTGTCACAAAATCATAGGGGTGGAAGGGACCTGGGAGGTCTTCTAGTCCAATCCCCTTGTTGTAACCACCTCTGTTGTGACCAGAATTTCTGTAACTAGGTGATGTTTGAACTTGTTATGTTTAATCTATATATATATAAGTGAAATGCCACTCATGTATCATCACAACATCTTTAGAACCGTAAAGCCTACAAACTTGAAATTTGGCACCTATGTTCCTCTTGGCTTCTAGGGGCTCACTAAGAAAGGATTTTTTAAAATGACCCTCAGAGCATTATTATTTTGTATATTATTATTATTCTGATGCTAAGGAGTTCTATTCCCCCTCCCCACCTGAAAAGAAATCTGTTCCAAATGCAAAACACAAGCAGAGGAGTTTCAGTTCCAGTTTTAGTTTCACAGCACCAAGCAGTTTTAGTACAGAACAGTTGAGCTAAGCCACGCCCAGGCTTCTTGCTCACACAGCAAATACTTTTTCACTTTCCAAACAGCCCTCAACTCTCACACATGACAGGATGCTAGCCTGATGAATACCGATGGATGCTCGTAGGCAGAGGCAGAATTTTTTTCTCCTTATTTTACTCCCCAAAAACTAAGCCCGACCACATAGTTTCATAGTGAAGCACGGGTATCGAGCTAGTGATGTTATGTTTAACAGAATATTGGAGTTGGAAGGGACTGGGAGGTCTTCTAGTCCAACCCACTGCTCAAGCAGGAGACCCTGTACCATTTCAGACAAAGAGTTGTCCAGTCTCTTCTAAAAGATGACCAGTCACCCACAATTTCTGAAGACAAGCTATGCCACTGGTTAATTGTCCTCACTGTTAGGCAGCTTCTCCTTAATTCTAGGTTGCTTCTCTCTTGATTAATTTCCATCCATTGTTTCTTGTTGTGCCTTCTGGCACTTGGGAAAATAAATTGACCCCCTCCTCTTTGTGGCAGCTGCTCAAATACTGGAACGCTGCGATCCCACAGTTTGCTCATTTTACACTTATCTGCACATAAATCCTTTCCTTCTCTCATTGTGTCTTTCTTCCTTTTCCCTCCCAATTGTGTCTACCTATTGCATTTTTGTCCAGTGTCCTGCCCATCCGCTCGTTGGCTTCAGCTGAGCTCTAAAACTTCACTAGAAGGTAAACTTTTATGGATTGGAACATTTAACCTGTTGCCTCAACGCTGAAGATTTCCAGTTTGGAAAAAGGAGCAAAATTGCCTTCCGACGGCACACTTCCTTTTTTCTTGTTTTTTTAGCCCCAGGTTCTAACCATGCCACACAACAAACACACTGCAGCTTTGTTCGCTTGCTTCCAAAGCTGCCCTGTGCTTGTTTCCCTGACATACAAGTGAAAACATTCAAGCAACATGCTTCTCGGTTCGCTCATGTGTAGCCAGATCGGCATTCTTGCTGTCAGCTTGAACGGCCCACTAACCAGCTGTGCGTGGCTCCAAAAGCAACTATTTCACAGATGGTGTGACTCAGTGGACAGGTTGATGCCTCGCACAACAGCACTGTGACAGGTGGGTGGGCTGAAATAAGTGTGGCGCACAAACATGTCCTCTGAAAGCAATATGGATCCCTTTGGAGAGCCTCACTTCTAAGTTTCTCAATTGGGAACCACCCAGGGTTGGGCATAAAAGGGGTAGCCATGTATATGCTTCCAATTAAATTTCATTTGCAGTTACTTATTTTGTTCCTTTATCAACATTGCCAGTCATTTCCCCATCAGCCCTTGCTGGTATTTCTCTTTCTCTCTCTCACACACACACAAACACACACATCTATCTATCTATCTTTCATCTATCTATCTATCTATCTATCTATCTATCTATCTATCTATCTATCATCTCTATCTACCTATCTACCTACCTTCTATCTATCTATCTATCGACCTACTTACTATCTATCTGTCTATCTATCTATCTTTCATCTAACTCTCCCTCTCTCATCCATCTCTATCTATCTATCTATCTATCTATCTATCTATCTATCTATCTATCTATCTATCTATCTATCTATCTATCATCTGCCTGTCTGTCTGTCTCTTCGTATCCTATTACCATATTCCGTCTATATATTCTGTCTATATATCTATATCTAGGTATCTATCTATCATCCATCTCTCCCTCTCTCATCCATCCCTATCTATCTATCTATCTATCTATCTATCTATCTATCTATCTATCTGTCTGTCTGTCTGTCTGTCTGTCTGTCTGTCTGTCTGTCTGTCTGTCTGTCTATCTATCTATCTATCTATCTATCCATCTATCTATCTACCTACTTACTATCTATCTGTCTATCTATCTATCTTTCATCTATCTCTCCCTCTCTCATCCATCTCTATCAATCTATCTATCTATCTATCTATCTATCTATCTATCTATCTATCTATCTATCTATCTATCTATCTATCATCTGCCTGTCTGTCTGTCTCTTCGTATTCTATTACCATATTCCGTCTATATATTCTGTCTATATATCTATATCTAGGTATCTATCTATCATCCATCTCTCCCTCTCTCATCTATCTATCTATCTATCTATCTATCTATCTATCTATCTATCTATCTATCTATCTATCTATCTATCATCTCTCTCTCATCTCTCTCTCTCCCTATTATCCATCCCATCACCTATCTATTTATCTTTCCTCCTCCCCCCTCTCTCTTTCTCTCCCTCCCTCCCTCCCCCCCCCTCCTTCCTGTTGGTTTTGCACTCTGCATTCCAAAATCTGTTTGGTCCAGCATCAGAAAAGGAAAAGATGTCAATCAAACATTATTAGAATAAAGAATCTGTCATTTTTCTTTTCAAAGATTCTGAAGACAAAATGTCCAACCCTCTCTCTCTCTCTCTCTCTCCCCCCCCCCCTCTCTCCCCTTCCCCAGCTTTTGGCATCATTTTGTTCTAACTTACTTCGAACTCTGTGAAGCCAGGGGCCCAATACATAGGGAAAACTCAAAATACAAAGCACGCTCATAGTATTATATTTACATTTTATTTATTAGATTTTTAAATCCTGTCTTTATTACTTTATGAGTAACTCAAGGAGGAGGGGAACATATGTAATGGTGGCATTCCTTGTCCCCTTTGTCCCCCCCCCCCAACAATAACCCTGTGGAGTGGGCTGGGCTAGGAGAGAGTAAATGGCCCAAAGTCACTCAGTGGGATTTCATGCCTAAAGCAGTATTAGAACTCCCAGTGTCTTGGTGATTGACCCTAAGTCACTCAGTGGGATTTCATGCCTAAGGCAGGACTAGAACTCCCAGTCTCCTGGTGATTGGCCCTAAGTCACTCAGGGGGATTTCATGCCTAAGGTGGGACTAGAACTCCCAGTCTCCTGGTGATTGGCCCTAAGACACTCAGTGGGATTTTATGCCTAAGGTGGGACTAGAACTCCCAGTCTCCCAGTGATTGACCCTAAGTCACTCAGTGCGATTTCATGCTTAAGGCAGGACTAGAACTCCCAGTCTCCTGGTGATTGGCCCTAAGTCACTCAGTGGGATTTCATGCCTAAGGTGGGACTAGAACTCCCAGTCTCCTGGTGATTGGCCCTAAGACACTCAGTGGGATGTCATGCCTAAGGTGGGACTAGAACTCCCAGTCTCCTAGTGATTGACCCTAAGTCACTCAGTGCGATTTCATGCTTAAGGCAGGACTAGAACTCCCAGTCTCCTGGTGATTGGCCCAAAGTCACTCAGTGGGATTTCATGCCTAAGGCAGCACTAGAACTCCCAGTCTCCTAGTGATTGACCCTAAGTCACTCAGTGGGATGTCATGCTTAAGGCAGGACTAGAACTCCCAGTCTCCTGGTGATTGGCCCTAAGTCACTCAGGGGGATTTCATGCCTAAGGTGGGACTAGAACTCCCAGTCTCCTGGTGATTGGCCCTAAGACACTCAGTGGGATTTCATGCCTAAGGTGGGACTAGAACTCCCAGTCTCCTGGTGATTGGCCCAAAGTCACTCAGTGAGATTTCATGCCTAAGGTGGGACTAGAACTCCCAGTCTCCCGGTGATTGACCCTAAGTCACTCAGTGCGACTTCATGCTTAAGGCGGGACTAGAACTCCCAGTCTCCTGGTGATTGGCCCAAAGTCACTCAGTGGGATGTCATGCTTAAGGCAGGACTAGAACTCCCAGTCTCCCGGTGATTGACCCTAAGTCACTCAGTGGGATGTCATGCTTAAGGCGGGACTAGAACTCCCAGTCTCCTGGTGATTGGCCCAAAGTCACTCAGGGGGATTTCATGCCTAAGGAGGGACTAGAACTCCCAGTCTCCTGGTGATTGGCCCGAAGTCACTCAGTGGGATTTCATGCTGAAGGCAAGGCTAGAACTCCCAGTCTCCTGGTGATTGGCCCTAAGTCACTCAGTGGGATTTCCTGCTTAAGGCAGGACTAGAACTCCCAGTCTACTGGTGATTGGCCCTAAGTCACTCAGGGGGATTTCATGCCTAAGGCAAGACTTGAACTCCCAGTCTCCTGGTGATTGGCTCTAAGACACTCAGTGGGATTTTATGCCTAAGGTGGGACTAGAACTCCCAGTCTCCCAGTGATTGACCCTAAGTCACTCAGTGGGATTTCATGCCTAAGGTGGGACTAGAACTCCCAGTCTCCTAGTGATTGACCCTAAGTCACTCAGTGCGATTTCATGCTTAAGGCAGGACTAGAACTCCCAGTCTCCTGGTGATTGGCCCTAAGTCACTCAGTGGGATTTCATGCCTAAGGTGGGACTAGAACTCCCAGTCTCCTAGTGATTGACCCTAAGTCACTCAGTGCGATTTCATGCTTAAGGCAGGACTAGAACTCCCAGTCTCCTGGTGATTGGCCCAAAGTCACTCAGTGGGTTTTCATGCCTAAGGCAGCACTAGAACTCCCAGTCTCCTAGTGATTGACCCTAAGTCACTCAGTGGGATGTCATGCTTAAGGCAGGACTAGAACTCCCAGTCTCCTGGTGATTGGCCCAAAATCACTCAGAGGGATTTCATGCCTAAGGCAGGACTAGAACTCCCAGTCTCCTGGTGATTGGCCCTAATTCACTCAGTGGGATTTCATGCTTAAGGCAGGACTAGAACTCCCAGTCTCCTGGTGATTGGCCCAAAGTCACTCAGGGGGATTTCATGCCTAAGGCAGGACTAGAACTCCCAGTCTCCTGGTGATTGGCCCTAATTCACTCAGTGGGATTTCATGCCTAAGGTGGGACTGGAACTCCCAGTCTCCTAGTGATTGACCCTAAGTCACTCAGTGCGATTTCATGCTTAAGGCAGGACTGGAACTCCCAGTCTCCTGGTGATTGGCCCTAAGTCACTCAGTGGGATTTCATGCTTAAGGCAGGACTAGAACTCCCAGTCTTCTGGTGATTGGCCCAAAGTCACTCAGTGGGATTTCATGCCTAAGGCAGGACTAGAACTCCCAGTCTCCTGGTGATTGGCCCAAAGTCACTCAGTGAGATTTCATGCCTAAGGTGGGACTAGAACTCCCAGTCTCCCGGTGATTGACCCTAAGTCACTCAGTGGGATGTCATGCTTAAGGCAGGACTAGAACTCCCAGTCTCCTGGTGATTGGCCCAAAGTCACTCAGGGGGATTTCATGCCTAAGGCAGGACTAGAACTCCCAGTCTCCTGGTGATTGGCCCTAATTCACTCAGTGGGATTTCATGCCTAAGGTGGGACTGGAACTCCCAGTCTCCTAGTGATTGACCCTAAGTCACTCAGTGCGATTTCATGCTTAAGGCAGGACTGGAACTCCCAGTCTCCTGGTGATTGGCCCAAAGTCACTCAGTGGGATTTCATGCCTAAGGCAGGACTAGAACTCCCAGTCTCCTGGTGATTGGCCCAAAGTCACTCAGTGGGATTTCATGCCTAAGGCAGGACTAGAACTCCCAGTCTCCTGGTGATTGGCCCAAAGTCACTCAGTGGGATTTCATGCCTAAGGCAGGACTAGAACTCCCAGTCTCCTGGTGATTGGCCCTAATTCACTCAGTGGGATTTCATGCCTAAGGTGGGACTAGAACTCCCAGTCTCCTAGTGATTGACCCTAAGTCACTCAGTGCGATTTCATGCTTAAGGCAGGACTAGAACTCCCAGTTTCCTGGTGATTGGCCCTAAGTCACTCAGTGGGATTTCATGCCTAAGGTGGGACTAGAACTCCCAGTCTCCTAGTGATTGACCCTAAGTCACTCAGTGGGATTTCATGCCTAAGGCAGGACTAGAACTCCCAGTCTCCTGGTGATTGGCCCAAAGTCACTCAGTGAGATTTCATGCCTAAGGTGGGACTAGAACTCCCAGTCTCCCGGTGATTGACCCTAAGTCACTCAGTGGGATGTCATGCTTAAGGCAGGACTAGAACTCCCAGTCTCCTGGTGATTGGCCCAAAGTCACTCAGGGGGATTTCATGCCTAAGGCAGGACTAGAACTCCCAGTCTCCTGGTGATTGGCCCTAATTCACTCAGTGGGATTTCATGCCTAAGGTGGGACTGGAACTCCCAGTCTCCTAGTGATTGACCCTAAGTCACTCAGTGCGATTTCATGCTTAAGGCAGGACTGGAACTCCCAGTCTCCTGGTGATTGGCCCAAAGTCACTCAGTGGGATTTCATGCCTAAGGCAGGACTAGAACTCCCAGTCTCCTGGTGATTGGCCCAAAGTCACTCAGTGGGATTTCATGCCTAAGGCAGGACTAGAACTCCCAGTCTCCTGGTGATTGGCCCAAAGTCACTCAGTGGGATTTCATGCCTAAGGCAGGACTAGAACTCCCAGTCTCCTGGTGATTGGCCCTAATTCACTCAGTGGGATTTCATGCCTAAGGTGGGACTAGAACTCCCAGTCTCCTAGTGATTGACCCTAAGTCACTCAGTGCGATTTCATGCTTAAGGCAGGACTAGAACTCCCAGTTTCCTGGTGATTGGCCCTAAGTCACTCAGTGGGATTTCATGCCTAAGGTGGGACTAGAACTCCCAGTCTCCTAGTGATTGACCCTAAGTCACTCAGTGCGATTTCATGCTTAAGGCAGGACTAGAACTCCCAGTCTCCTGGTGATTGGCCCAAAGTCACTCAGTGGGATTTCATGCCTAAGGCAGGACTAGAACTCCCAGTCTCCTGGTGATTGACCCTAAGTCACTCAGTGGGATGTCATGCTTAAGGCAGGACTAGAACTCCCAGTCTCCTGGTGATTGGCCCTAATTCACTCAGTGGGATTTCATGCCTAAGGTGGGACTAGAACTCCCAGTCTCCTGGTGATTGGCCCAAAGTCACTCAGTGAGATTTCATGCCTAAGGTGGGACTAGAACTCCCAGTCTCCCGGTGATTGACCCTAAGTCACTCAGTGGGATGTCATGCTTAAGGCAGGACTAGAACCCCCAGTCTCCTGGTGATTGGCCCAAAGTCACTCAGGGGGATTTCATGCCTAAGGCAGGACTAGAACTCCCAGTCTCCTGGTGATTGGCCCTAATTCACTCAGTGGGATTTCATGCCTAAGGTGGGACTGGAACTCCCAGTCTCCTGGTGATTGGCCCAAAGTCACTCAGTGGGATTTCATGCCTAAGGCAGGACTAGAACTCCCAGTCTCCTGGTGATTGGCCCAAAGTCACTCAGTGGGATTTCATGCCTAAGGCAGGACTAGAACTCCCAGTCTCCTGGTGATTGGCCCTAATTCACTCATTGGGATTTCATGCCTAAGGTGGGACTAGAACTCCCAGTCTCCTAGTGATTGACCCTAAGTCACTCAGTGCGATTTCATGCTTAAGGCAGGACTAGAACTCCCAGTCTCCTGGTGATTGGCCCTAAGTCACTCAGTGGGATTTCATGCCTAAGGTGGGACTAGAACTCCCAGTCTCCTAGTGATTGACCCTAAGTCACTCAGTGCGATTTCATGCTTAAGGCAGGACTAGAACTCCCAGTCTCCTGGTGATTGGCCCAAAGTCACTCAGTGGGATTTCATGCCTAAGGCAGCACTAGAACTCCCAGTCTCCTAGTGATTGACCCTAAGTCACTCAGTGGGATGTCATGCTTAAGGCAGGACTAGAACTCCCAGTCTCCTGGTGATTGGCCCTAATTCACTCAGTGGGATTTCATGCCTAAGGTGGGAGTAGAACTCCCAGTCTCCTGGTGATTGGCCCTAAGTCACTCAGTGAGATTTCATGCCTAAGGTGGGACTAGAACTCCCAGTCTCCCGGTGATTGACCCTAAGTCACTCAGTGCGACTTCATGCTTAAGGCAGGACTAGAACTCCCAGTCTTCTGGTGATTGGCCCAAAGTCACTCAGGGGGATTTCATGCCTAAGGCAGGACTAGAACTCCCAGTCTCCTGGTGATTGGTCCAAAGTCACTCAGTGGGATTTCATGCCTAAGGTGGGACTAGAACTCCCAGTCTCCCGGTGATTGACCCTAAGTCACTCAGTGGGATGTCATGCTTAAGGCGGGACTAGAACTCCCAGTCTCCTGGTGATTGGCCCAAAGTCACTCAGTGGGATTTCATGCCTAAGGCAGGACTAGAACTCCCAGTCTCCTGGTGATTGGCCCTAAGTCACTCAGTGGGATTTCATGCCTAAGGTGGGACTAGAACTCCCAGTCTCCTGGTGATTGACCCTAAGTCACTCAGTGCGACTTCATGCTTAAGGCAGGACTAGAACTCCCAGTCTCCTGGTGATTGGCCCTAATTCACTCAGTGGGATTTCATGCCTAAGGTGGGACTAGAACTCCCAGTCTCCTGGTGATTGGCCCAAAGTCACTCAGTGAGATTTCATGCCTAAGGTGGGACTAGAACTCCCAGTCTCCCGGTAATTGACCCTAAGTCACTCAGTGCGACTTCATGCTTAAGGCAGGACTAGAACTCCCAGTCTTCTGGTGATTGGCCCAAAGTCACTCAGGGGGATTTCATGCCTAAGGCAGGACTATAACTCCCAGTCTCCTGGTGATTGGTCCAAAGTCACTCAGTGGGATTTCATGCCTAAGGTGGGACTAGAACTCCCAGTCTCCCGGTGATTGACCCTAAGTCACTCAGTGGGATGTCATGCTTAAGGCGGGACTAGAACTCCCAGTCTCCTGGTGATTGGCCCAAAGTCACTCAGTGGGATGTCATGCTTAAGGCAGGACTAGAACTCCCAGTCTCCCGGTGATTGACCCTAAGTCACTCAGTGGGATGTCATGCTTAAGGCAGGACTAGAACTCCCAGTCTCCTGGTGATTGGCCCAAAGTCACTCAGGGGGATTTCATGCCTAAGGCAGGACTAGAACTCCCAGTCTCCTGGTGATTGGCCCTAAGTCACTCAGTGGGATTTCATGCTGAAGGCAAGGCTAGAACTCCCAGTCTCCTGGTGATTGGCCCAAAGTCACTCAGTGGGATTTCCTGCTTAAGGCAGGACTAGAACTCCCTGTCTACTGGTGATTGGCCCTAAGTCACTCAGGGGGATTTCATGCCTAAGGCAAGACTTGAACTCCCAGTCTCCTGGTGATTGGCCCTAAGACACTCAGTGGGATTTTATGCCTAAGGTGGGACTAGAACTCCCAGTCTCCCAGTGATTGACCCTAAGTCACTCAGTGGGATTTCATGCCTAAGGTGGGACTAGAACTCCCAGTCTCCTAGTGATTGACCCTAAGTCACTCAGTGCGATTTCATGCTTAAGGCAGGACTAGAACTCCTAGTCTCCCGGTGATTGACCCTAAGCCACTCAGTGGGATGTCATGCCTAAGGCAGGACTAGAACTCCCAGTCTCCTGGTGATTGGCCCTAATTCACTCAGTGGGATTTCATGCCTAAGGTGGGACTAGAACTCCCAGTCTCCTAGTGATTGACCCTAAGTCACTCAGTGCGATTTCATGCTTAAGGCAGGACTAGAACTCCCAGTCTCCTGGTGATTGGCCCAAAGTCACTCAGTGGGATTTCATGCCTAAGGCAGGACTAGAACTCCCAGTCTCCTGGTGATTGGCCCAAAGTCACTCAGTGGGATTTCATGCCTAAGGCGGGACTAGAACTCCCAGTCTCCCGGTGATTGACCCTAAGTCACTCAGTGGGATGTCATGCTTAAGGCAGGACTAGAACTCCTAGTCTCCTGGTGATTGGCCCAAAGTCACTCAGGGGGATTTCATGTCTAAGGTGGGACTAGAACTCCCAGTCTCCTGGTGATTGGCCCAAAGTCACTCAGTGGGATTTCATGCCTAAGGCAGGACTAGAACTCCCAGTCTCCTGGTGATTGGCCCAAAGTCACTCAGTGGGAATTCATGCCTAAGGCGGGACTAGAACTCCCAGTCTCCTGGTGATCGGCCCTAAGTCACTCAGTGGGATTTCATGCCTAAGGCAGGACTAGAACTCCCAGTCTCCTGGTGATTGGCCCAAAGTCACTCAGGGGGATTTCATGCCTAAGGCAGGACTAGAACTCCCAGTCTTCTGGTGATTGGCCCAAAGTCACTCAGGGGGATTTCATGCCTAAGGCAGGACTAGAACTCCCAGTCTCCTGGTGATTGGCCCAAAGTCACTCAATGGGATTTCATGCCTAAGGTGGGACTAGAACTCCCAGTCTCCCGGTGATTGACCCTAAGTCACTCAGGGGGATTTCATGCCTAAGGAAGGCATGGACTAAGAACTAGAACTCACCATCTCCTGAATTCTAGGTCAGCACCTCTTAGTAAATACACCAAACCGGTTCTCAAACATTATAATTGTGCATTATTCTGCATTCTACTTGCTAAGCTTCACATCACCACATTGGTTTTTTTGGGGTGGGATGGGGGAAATGAAAGGCTGCCTCATGGTTTTAGAGGGAGAAAGGGAGAAGATATTCAAACGGTACCGAGATGCTTAGATCGATACTAAAAATAAAAGTTACAGAAGACGCAGAATATTACTTAACATGGAACAGATTCTAGGAGTGGTTAGAGATAAGCGGTAGAAATTAGGTAAAGAAAGATTATTGTTATGTAAGAAAGAAATACAAAGAATCATTATGAACCAGTTGATATATCTAACAGAACTACAACGAAGCTAATACAAAGAAATTTAGTAGCAATTATTTTGTTACACTATCATTATTGTTACTAGTAGATGTGTTGATATTTCTGTTGGTTTTTTCCTTTGGTTTTTCGTAAATGATATGCGCTGCCAATACACTCAATGGTGGGATTCAAATTTTTTTTGACCACCAGTTCTGTGGGTGTGGCTTGGTGGATGTGGCTTGGCTTGGCAGGTGTGGCTTGGTGGGCATGACAGGGGAAGGTTACTGCAAAATCCCCATTCCCTCCCTGTCCCACTAACCTGCTTCCCAGTTCCCTTCTCCTGTGCAGGGCAACCAAAGAAGACCCAGCCAATCAGCTGGGACACAATGGGAGGCGGAGAATAGATGGGGGTGGGGCCAGTCAGAGGTGGTATTTGCTGGTTCTCTGAACTACTCAAAATTTCCGCTACTGGTTCTCTAGAACTGGTCAGAACCTGCTGAATACCACCTCTGAATACACTGTATTCAAAATGCTTATGAATTAAAATAAAACATATATCAAGACATATACACAAAAAGAGAGAGAGAGAGAGAGAGAGAGAGAAGAGAGATTCAAGCATCAAAAGAAAGTTTTGAATCCAAACCTTTGTTCTTTTCCACACCTCATTCATCCAAGCTAGCCGGTTGCAGCGAGGGACTGGTCTCTTGTAGCCAGAAGTGCCAAGATCCGGAGTCGCACAGCTTTTAAGAGGTTTTTTTTCCAAACTTTTCTGGTCTTGTTCATTTTTTTTTTTTTTTTTAGTACATTCTCAAAACCTCCGATCAAGAGGCAAAGTTGTCTTGGCTAACCCCATCAAATCCCCACAAAACCTTAGGATTCTACAGAACACAGCTGGAAAAAACCTTGACATAGAATCTGTCTGGATGGCGGATCAAAGGCTGTTTGAACATGTGCACATTCTATCTATCTATAGAGAGCCCCAAAAGCAGGGAAGAATTCCTTTCACCACTTGCAAAGGATGCAAAGAAAGGAAGAATGAAGAGATAGGCAGCCTTCAAAGCACTGCAGGATCGCTCTTTGAAATGCAAGGCACTCTGATATACCATTACAAGGAGACCCTCTGATATATCCAAGGCTCTAATTGTAATTTTAACAAGATGACTTTGTACTTATCCAAGGAAGGAAGTGGAACAGCCATTATGCTGACTTAAACTGGGTGCATGTCACTAAAGACATAAATATAGGTATTTCATGGTTTGTTCTGACCTAAACTTCCCAAGATCATGAAGTTGACTCCTTGTCCCGATAAAATCCCTTTTATTTAGGTTAAAGTGAATTCCTCTCTAACAAAGTCCTGGCAAAGAGTCTTTTCCTGAGATTTTTACAACTACAGACCTTTATCAGGCTTGGAGAATTGCGAGGCCGATAGCTTCCAAACGCCACTCTGTAGCAGACAATACTTGGCAAGAAGTCAGGAACACATCTTCACCCTAATGAATTGAACGAATTGTCTCCTGCAAACCCCACTCCCCTTTTACTCCTCTTTATTTCCTATGGGAGGGGCCATTCGCCGTCCACCTGAGCCTTTACTCCTGAGTTGACCCTTTTTCCTTAGCTGTTCCCTTCTCCTAGCAGCTCTGCACATACGCACACAGGGAACAGGCTCCAGCTGTTCTTCTTCCCCACTGGTCTCCGACTCTGAAGGCAGCTGATAACTGTCAGATGGCCCTGGGCCCATCTCTGCCTCCGACGCAGAGCCCTCGTCAGAGCCTTCCCCAGACTCCAGGACTGGCCCAGGTTCCTCCCCGACCTCCTCACTGTCCGAGTCTGCCGCCAGCTCTGCTGGCCACTGGCTGGCCACAATACTGTTCCTAAAATACAAGTTGAATCATGTGAGAATCCAAGGCAGGCCAGGGGCCAGTGAAATTTTAAAAGGGAGGAAAAGATACATATTTTTTGTTTCATTTTGAAGGACCAAATTAGAGCAATTGACTTGTTTAGGAAAAGGAGAAGGAAAAAAAACCCCCAATCCATTGGCTTCAGTCCGAAGAATGTTAACAATAAACCCTGCTTTAAATCCCGCAGTCAGCTGGGGTCACCTGGTGCTTCATCAGGTACTAAATATGATAGACATTTGGAGTAACTGATAGAACATTGACATCTCTACAAAAAAGAAACTAACAATAAACGAACAATTTGGCGATGCAGTTAATCTTCACCTTATGTCCACCATCAGGACTGGAATCTCCGTTGCTAAGCAAAGCAGTCGTTAAAGGAGTCACACTCAATTTTAAAACCTTTTGCCACGGTTTTTAAGAACATCACTGCAATTGCTAAGGGAATCACATGGCTGTTACACAAATCCGGTTTCCTCCATTGACAGAGGGAAGACTGAGCCCCTATCGGCAGTGGTGGGATTCAAATTTTTTCACTACCAGTTCTATGGGCTATGGCTTGGTGGGTGTGGAAGTTTATTGCAACATCCCCATTCCCTTCCCACCCCACTAACCTGCTTTCCAGCTCCGTTCTCCTGTGCAAGGCAAGCAAAGAAGGCGCAGCTGATCAGCTACTCAAAATTTCCACTGCTGGTTCTCCAGAACTGGTCAAAACCTACGGAATACCACCTTTGCCTATCGATTATTTTTTTTGGGGGGGTGGGGGCGTGGGGCATGTATCTTCTCCTATTGGTAACTTATGATTTATCACATTGTTTGTACTTTGTGATTAATGATTGTAACTATGATTTATGATCTATGAATTATCACTTTGCTCTTTCTATGTATAATGAGAGCTTTTGTGTCAGAGACAAATTCCTTGTGTGTCCAATCAGACATGACCAATAAAGAATTCTGTTATATCCTGTCCTGCCCTCTGTTCTATTCTATTCTATTCTATTCTATTCTATTCTATTCTATTCTATTCTATTCTATTCTATTCTATTCCACTCCATTCCACTCCGCTCTGTTCTGCTCTGCTCCGCTCTACTCTACTCGACTCTACTCCTGTTCTGTTCTGTTCTATTCGATTCAATTCGATTCCATTCCATTCCATTCCATTCCATTCCATTCTATATTCTATTCTATTCTATTCTATTCTATTCTATTCTATTCTATTCTATTCTATTTGATTCGACTCTATTCCTGTTCTACTCTACTGTACTTCTATTCTATTCTATTCTATTCTATTCTACTCTACTTACTCCACTCCACTCCACTCCACTCCACTCCACTCCACTCCACTCCACTCCACTCCACTCTACTCTACTCTACTCTACTCCTGTTCTGTTCTGTTCTGTTCTGTTCTGTTCTGTTCTGTTCTGTTCTGTTCTGTTCTATTCTATTCTATTCTATTCTATTCTATTCTATTCTATTTGATTCAACTCTATTCCTGTTCTACTCTACTGTAATTCTATTCTATTCTATTCTATTCTATTCTATTCTATTCTACTCTACTTACTCCACTCCACTCCACTCCACTCCACTCCACTCCACTCCACTCCACTCCACTCCACTCCACTCTACTCTACTCTACTCTACTCTACTCCTGTTCTGTTCTGTTCTATTCTATTCTATTCTATTCTATTCTATTCTATTCTATTCTATTCTATTCTATTCTATTCTACTCCACTCCATTCCACTCCGCTCTGTTCTGCTCTGCTCCGCTCTACTCTACTCGACTCTACTCCTGTTCTGTTCTGTTCTATTCGATTCGATTCAATTCGATTCCATTCCATTCCATTCTATATTCTATTCTATTCTATTCTATTCTATTCTATTCTATTCTATTCTATTCTATTCTATTCTATTTGATTCGACTCTATTCCTGTTCTACTCTACTGTACTTCTATTCTATTCTATTCTATTCTATTCTATTCTACTCTACTTACTCCACTCCACTCCACTCCACTCCACTCCACTCCACTCCACTCCACTCCACTCCACTCCACTCCACTCTACTCTACTCTACTCTACTCTACTCTACTCCTGTTCTGTTCTGTTCTGTTCTGTTCTATTCTATTCTATTCTATTCTATTCTATCTGTTCCTGGCTTCTTTTCCCCTTTTGTACATTTTAAAGATGTTGTAATTGTAAGCCTTCCAGAATCATTATAAGTCTGGCAGCCTACGAATTGTACCAATCAATTAATAATTCAGAAATCCACTGGTTAAAGAAACAAAGGTTTAGCAAAGATGTTAACAACCTGTGATGTTGCAAAGGTGCTGAACAACAGATCCCATCAACAGATCCCCAGCCAGCCTGGACAGAGTGTTAGAGGTTAAAAGCACACCCACAGAAAATTCTTTCGAAAGAATATATTTCATTAATTTCCTTCAAATTTAGAATATTCAATCCCAAAGTACTAAGAAGCTAATAGAGTCTTTAATAGAACTGCCACTTAGAAACAATGCTTTTACTGTTAATGACTGCATAAATTCATCCATACTTCAAGATCCATCAATTTCTCTAAAAAGCAAATGTTGCATTTGAAAATCTAATGGGGAAAAATTATTTCTCAAATTTTCTCCACCTCCAAAATCCATCTCCAGCTTTTTGCAAGTTGCTTGGCCCTTCTGTGTTTTTCTTCTGCACCCAACCAAAAAAAGGAAAAAGTACAAACCCACAATTTTGTATAGCCTATCATCATCTTATTGATTTTGTCCTTTTTTTATGACTCAAGATTGATACGGGTATTGAAAACTGCTGAAAGGGACGTCAAGATGTTGTTATGTTCTACAGACATTTTATCATCTATTGTGGTAACCATTGTTTTGTGTTGGAGAGCTCAAACCATCCCTCATCCTCACATCACAAAAATAATATAGCATTTGCTACCTTGGGAATATTCTCTAAAATATCACAGACTGGAAAGATTTAATTCAAAGGATAGGACAAAGATTTATAAACTCATATAATCCAGAAAGATGAACCTTCCAATCCCAATTGTCTGTAGGCTAAACAGGGGCAAAAAAAGTCACAATGGTGTTGACTTTTAGACATCCTTACCTATTATAAGGGAGATGGTGGCTCAGTGGCTAAGACGCTGAGCTTGTTGATCAGAAAGGTTGTCAGTTCGGTGGTTCAAATCCCTAGAACTGCATAATGGAGTGAGCTACTGTTACTTGTCCCAGCTTCTGGCAATCTAGCAGTTTGAAAAGTAGAAAAATAGGGACCACTTTGGTGGGAAGGTAACAGCATTCTGCGTTTAGCCATGCCGGCCACATGACCATGGAGACGTCTTCGGACAGTGCTGGCTCTTCAGCTTTGTAATGGAGATGAGCACCGCCTCTAGAGCCAGGAATTACTAGCATGTATGTGTGAGGGGAACCTTTACCTATTCAGAAACTATGGTTTGTGGTTACAAAGGACAAATGAAGTCTCTGAATATCCTGGCTGTGCTTTGCAGAGGTACTGAAAAATTACCAACTTGTAATGTTTCATGTCCCAGCAGTGAGCAATTCTTGAAATACATGACAGGAGTGTAATCCTATTAACTATATTTTAATTAAATTTAAAAGGAGTGAAATTTCATTTTTGGCTTGAGGCTGAGTGAGTTTGAGGAGCAAAGCCCTTGGATTGGCCACTTCTAGCAGAAAGGGTTGTGTGTTCTTGGAAGAAACCAATGTTTATTTCGTTAATAATCCAAAGATCAATTGCTCTGATTCTGAGAACTCAGACTTAACAGAATATTATTATATGTGGTGGACATGTGTAGAAGCTAAAATGTATTGGACAGAAATACATACGTGGTTGGAAAAGATGATACTGCAATATATTGATTTAAAACCTGAAATATTTCTACTGGGGATTATACCTGAAACTTATAGTAAAGAGAATGTAATATTTAATTATTCATGTATTAACTGCAGCTAGAATTGTATTTGCCCAAAATTGGAAAAGTGAAGAGATTCTGACTGAACAGAATGTGATTAGGAAAATATTAGAATGTGCAGAAGTGAATAGACTAAAACTACAATTAAAGAGAAGGAACAAACTGAACACAATATGAGATGGGAATTATTTTATTATCAATGGCTGAAGAATAAAATATGGAAGTTAGAAATTAAAGAAGACTAGTGAAAAATAGTAAACATGCAGAAAGAATTAAAAATGTTAAAATGGGGAATATTATAAGAATTCAATATATTATGCATATTAGTATTAAGTAAGAATAGATTATTAATACTAAGCAATGAATATGTATAAATTGTAATTGTTCTTGCACAAGATATTTTTACCCAGATGACGCACTGTTTCAATGGAAGATGGATTGTTTGTATAAAATACAATAAAGAATATCTTTGAAAAAGAGTAATAGAATTGGAAGGGACCTTAGAGGTCTTCTAGTTCAGCCCCTTCCTCAAGCAGGAAATGCTATACCATTTCAGACAAACGGTTGTCCAATCTCTTCTTAAAAACCTCCAGTGTTGGAGCATTCACAACTTCTGGAGATGAGTTGTTCCACTGAGTAATTGTTCTCACTATCAGGAATTTCTTCTTAGTTCTAAGTTACTCCTTGATTAGTTTCCACCCGTGGCTTCTTGTCTTTCCTACATGTACTTTGGAGAACAGACTGACCCCCTCTCCTTTGTGGCAGTCCCTCAAATATTGGAAGACTGCTATCATGTCATCCCTAACTTTTCTTTTCATTAGACCAGCTAGACATACCCAAATCCTGCAACCATTCATATATTTTAGCCTTCAGTCTCCTAATCATCTTTATTGCTCTTTTTTCCAATCTTTCTAGAGTCTTAACATCTTTTTTAATATCATGGTAACCAAAACTGGATGCAATATTCCAGGTG
Source organism: Hydrophis major (assembly GCA_033807585.1). Classification (NCBI taxonomy): domain Eukaryota; kingdom Metazoa; phylum Chordata; class Lepidosauria; order Squamata; family Elapidae; genus Hydrophis; species Hydrophis major. The sequence continues at coordinate 207,600,741 of CM066331.1, read as the reverse complement.
CGGTCTTAAGAATTGAAACATTGGTGGAACGTTCCTTCATTCCATATATTTATAGTTATCATATTTTCAACAGTGGTGGGATTCAAAAAAAATTTACTACCAGTTCTGTGAGCGTGTCTTGGTGGGTCTGACATGGTTTGGTAGGCATGGTGTGGCTTGGTGGGCATGCATGGCAGGGGAAGGATACTGTTTCTCCATTCCCTCCCCACTCCTGGGGGAAGGTTACTGCAAAATCCCCATTCCTTCCCCACTCCAGTAACCTGCTTTCCAGCTCCATTCTCCTTTGGAGGGCAGTAAAAGAAGACCCAGCCAATCAGCTGGGACTTGGGAGGCAGAGAATAGATGGGGGCAAGACCAGTCAAAGGTGGTATTTGCTGGTTCTCCAACTACTCAAAATTGCCGCTATCGGTTCTCCAGAACTGGTCAGAACCTTGTGAATACCACCTCTGCCTCCTTCCTTCCTTCTTTCTTTCTTTCTTTCTTTCTTTCTTTCTTTCTTTCTTTCTTTCTTTCTTTCTTTCTTTCTTTCTTTCTTTCTTTCTTTCTTTCTTTCTTTCTCTCTCCCTCTCTCTCCCCTGACTCTTTCCCTCATTCCTTCCTTCCTCCCTCCCTCCTTCCCTCTCTTCCTTCCCTTTTCTCCCCATGCCATTTTTTTGTTTCACCTCCATGTACCGTCTCAGCCAAGCCACTAGAAGCCGTAGGGTGGCGTCCAAAGTACTTTGTCTGTTGTGCAAATTGCCGGTTGTCTTCCTGCCTCTTTGCCTGACATCTGAGCTTTCAGAGCAGAAAATGTGCACTTTCATGTTGTCATCTATTGTAGCTGCATCCATAGCCAGTTGCTTGTCCAAAAGTAAAGTTGCTTTTCTCTCCCTGCCGATAAATGATCACTTGCTAAAGGCATTTGGCCAAAGGTGTTTCTTCAACTTGTACTCAGAACAGAACAGAATAAGAGTTGGAAGGGACATTGTAGGTCATCTATACAACCTCACATCCTTCTATCTCTTTCTCTATCATTGCCACATCCCTCTATCTCTTTCTGTATGAGAGAGAGAGAGACAGACAAAGAGAAAGAGAGACAGGCAGGCAGGCAGAGAGAAAGAGAGAGAAAGACAGAGACAGGGAGACCAAGAAAGACAGACACAAAGAGAGAGAGAGAGAGAGACTGACAGAGGGAAAAAGAGAAAGGGACAGACAGACAGACACACACAGAGAGAGACAGAAAAAGGCAGAGAGACAGAGAAAGGCAGAGAGACAGAGAGGGCGAGAGGGAGGGAGGCAACAATCATTATAAACTAAGCTTCTCTACAACCTCAAGCCCAAGCCAAAGGATGACACAGTTAAAATCCAATCCAATCCAATCCTTCATTTACTCACAACTAATGGACAGACAATGGGAGAACGATGGCTCATTGGTTAAAGACGCTGAGTATCTGAAAAGTTTAAACCATGGCAACTGGACCAAAGATTAATTAAAACGGAGGTGCTTCGTTACTCATCCAGAGTAACTTCTTCAGTCAAAGTGGAAATTTGGGGAGGCAGAGAGTCCGAGGGTCATTAGAAAGACCCAACTCTTTTGTTGACAGCTCAGGTTCGAGACTCCAGCACTGTGTGATGGGGTGACCTTCCATTATTTGCCCCAGGTCCTGCCCATCCAGCAGTTCGAAAGCAGGCAAATGCAAGTAGATAAATAGGTACCACTTTTTGTGGGAAAGTAACAGTGTTCTGTGTGCCTTTGGTGTACAGCCATACTGGCCAACTGACCATGGACAACACAGGCTCGCTCGACTACGAAATGGTGATAAATACCATACCTCAGAGGAGATGCAATATACAAGTAGTCCTAAACAATAACAGATAACAGATAATCAGAGTTGGAAGGGACCTTATAGGTCATCTAGTCCAACCCCCCGCCCAAGTGGGAGACCCTCCACCATTTCTGATAGATGGGAGTCCAATCTCTTCTTGAAAGTCTCAAGTGATGGTGCTCCCGCAACTTCCGTGGGCAACTTCTGTTCCATTGATTGATTGTTCTCACTGTCAGAAAGTTTCTTCCTATTTCCAGGTTGAATCTCTCCTTGTTCAGTTTCCATCCATTATTCCTTGTCTCGCCTACAGGTGCTTTAGAAAGATAGCTTGACTCCCTTCTCTCTGTGGCAGCCCCTCAAATATTGTAACGGTGCTATCCTGTCTCCCCTGGTCCTTCTCTTCATTAGACTAGCCATGCCCAGTTCCTATAACTGTTCTTCATATGTTTTAGCCTCCAGTCCCCTCATCAACCTGGTTGCTCTTCTCTGCACTGTTTCGAGAGTCTCAACATCTTTTTTATATGTGGTGAACAAAGCTGGATGCAGTACTCTAGGTCTTACTAAGGCTTCATAGAATGGTATTAGTACCTCCCTTGATCTTGATTGTATCCCTCTGTTAATGCAATTTAGGATTGCATTGGCATTTTTGGCGGCTGCTGCACACTACTGGCTCCTATTCATATCATATCAATATACAAGTAGTCCTAAACTAATCCTTTTGGTGATGGTCCTAAGTTACAATAGCCCTGAAAAAAAAGTGACTTATGACCACTTTTCACAGTTACGACCTTTGCAAGCCTCCCCATGGTCACGTGATGAAAATTTGGACGCTTGGCAACTTGCTCATATTTATGACGGTTGCAGTGACATGATTCCCTTTTGCAACCTTCTGACAAGCAAAGTCAATGGGAAGCCCAATTCACTCAATAACTGTGCTACAACTGCATTTAACGACTGTGGCAAAAAAAAATGGTGGTAAAATGGGCAAGGCTCATTGAACCACTGTCTCATTTAGCAACAGAAGATTTGGGCTCCGTTGTGATCGTTAAGTCGAGGACTATCCGTATACATCTAATGAAAAAGCAGGCTCGCTTAAGCGGTTTAGTTAGAGAATTATTGCCTGTAATTGAGTGATGTGGTGACCTAAAGGTGAAGCTCTTGCCTCACAATCAGGAGGCTGTGAGTTCGATCCTGGGCAGAGGCAGATATTTCTCTCTCTGGGCACAATGAGAATGTTACTTGCTGAGAAAAACTCCACATTGGCAACAGGAGTGGCATCTGGCCAGTAAACACTCAGCTCCATTCAGTTGTCCAGACTCCACCATGCGAGGGATTATGGGGTCATTAAAAGAAGATGATTATTGCCTATAATTGCAGGAGATCTTGAGCTGATTTTGTGCTAATAGTGCGGTCGGGTTATTTTGTGGGTGAGTTAGCTGGTGCAAACACACCATCTATTTACTACATTAACCATTGGGGGACATTCTTCAGTCTGAAAACATGCTGATGGATTGATTCCTTTGATTTTAATGCAACATTCTTTTTTTTAACACAGAGCCATTTCGCTTCTCCTGCTCCTGATTGTTTCTTTTGTTGGAGGATTATTGTGTGGTGCAAACACAAAAGAAATTTTTTTAAAAAGAGAAAGGAGCACAAGGTTACTGAAAACCATGTCCTTCCGAGTACTTTTGAAGCAAGAAGATGCTTCTTAGTTACACTTAAATGGTAGATAGAAAACAGGCTTCCCTGGGTAAGGTCTGCATAATTTGATAATTAAAATGTAAGCTGTTCAGCCAGATGTGTGGGCAGTGGACCTAAGCAGAGATATTCTTTCGGTAGACAGAGACAATTAAAGCTTTGGTGATTGTGCAAGGAGTTGAAGCACATTTCTGCAATTGGGACACTGTCTGTCCTAGAGTCTCAGAATTGGTATAATTACCATTGCTTTCCCACAAAGAAGCCTTGGGATTAATTGTTTTACTTAGACCCGCCTATGTCATCCCATCCTGATAATCCTGGGCATTTTTGAAAAAACACACAAGAATATTTCAATTTAATCCTCCTTCGAAGGACTTGGAGGTCAACTTCTCTTCAACTCATGCTTCCCTGAAGCCTTGAAATGTGGCTCCTGGAATTCTGCAGATGGCAACACTGGGCCCTATTTAACAAAATGCAATTCAATGTAGAGAAAAGTAAAGTCCTACACTTAGGCAAGAAAAACCAAAAAGACACACATAAACTGGATGAAACCAGGCTCAACAGCAGTAACCATGAGAGGGATCTTGGAATTTTAGTGGACAACCAGCTAAATAGGAGCCAGCAGTGTGCAGCAGCAGCCCACAAAACCCAATACAATCCTAAATTGCATTAACAGAGGGATACAATCAAAATCAAGGGAGGTACTAATACCACTCTATAAAGCCTTAGTAAGACCACGCCTAGAGTACTGCATCCAGTTTGTTCACCACACTATAAAAGAGATGTTGAGATTCTAGAAAAAGTACAGAGAAGAGCAACCACGATGATTAGAGGTCTGGAGGCTAAAACATACGAAGAACAATTGTAGGAACTGGGCATGGCTAGTCTAATGAAGAGAAGGACCAGGGGAGACATGATAGCAGTCTTCCAATATTTCAGGGGCTGCCATGGTGAGGAGGAGGAGGAGGTCAAGCTATTTTCTAAAGCACTTGAAGGCCTGACAAGGAATAATGGATGGAAATTGAACAAGGAGAGATTCAACCTGGAAATAAGGAGAAACATTCTGACAGTGAGAACAATCAACCAATGGAACAGAAGTTGCCCACGGAAGTTGTGGGAGCACCACTACTTGAGACCTTCAAGAAGAGATTGGAATCTATCAGAAATGGTGTAGGGTCTCCCACTTGGATGGGGGGTTGGACTAGATGACCTGCAAGGTCCCTTCCAACTCTGTTAATCTGTATGTTTTAGCGTCAGAGCCAAGTCAGGGGGTAGCAGATGACAGATCTGAGCTGATCTCAGAATTTAAGGTGGGTCGGACCTGCTTGGTTGGGTGACTATTAGGAGTACTGCAACCCAAGTCAAGAAGGTGACATATGGCATCACCAAGAGTCAAGGAGAGACATGGTGGCTTGGTGGTTTAAGGAGGCTGGAGATGGTCTCAGTTCTGGTGGTTTGAGTCAAACACTACATAGCAGCTTGGGTTCCTGATAGAGTGGTGTGGAGTGCGAGGGGAGGGGAGGAGAAGGGGACGGAAGGAGAGGAAGGAAATGAGAGAGGAGAAGAGGGGAGAGGAGAGGGGATGAGAGATTAGGGGAAGGAGGCGGGAAGTGAGAGGAGAGAAGGGAGGGGGGAGAAGGGGAAGGGAGGTGGGCGAAGAAGGGAGAAGAGAGGAAAGGAGAAGAGAAAAGAAAATTTGTACATCAGGAGAATATTTTTGAAAATACATTTTTTTATACCTGTTCTCTTATAGTTTGTGGGTGTTTCTTTAGCACAAAGGTATGAAGACACATCTGGGCCACCTTCCCCCCTGTCTTCTAGAGAAGAAATAAAATAAAACATATTTTACCTTAGGAAAATAAAAGATTGACTATCCCGTACTTAAAATGCTTGCTGTTGAGAGAAACCACCGCCAAATTGCTCAGGCAAAATCTGGCTTTTAAAGTAACTTTAGGAAGTGCTAAGTTTCAAGAATTTGGAAGTTCTTGAGCAATTTTTAGCGGGGTGATGGCCTCAATCACTGATTGCTTCCTAGTTGTTATTTATATGTTTTCAGACCAGGTGCAGGAAACATTGCCTTTAGTCTGATTATTTCACAAGGAGGCCTTATTATGATGTACAATATCAGAAAGCCCAATTGCATCAAGAGCTGATCAGAACGAATCACCCAGCCAATCTGGAGCAAAGACAAATCTCTAGATTTATGGCAGTAGTTTAGCCTCTAAACCTATGGCTTATGGATTTCATAAGTAGCTGCAGCACACCCCCAGCCTATAAATACGATGCTGTCAGTGCAAACAGTGTGTGGGTAGATAGGGATGTTTCCATAGATACTGTCACATTTTTCAGGAGTTGCAGATTTTCAACAAGAGCAACAACACCAGGTTTTCAGTTTGTAGTTTTATCAAGAAGAAGATAATCTCTATTGTGCTGTGTGGTGGGGTCAGCAGAAATCAGCAAAAATATTAAAATGTAGTTGTGCTGTTTTTGTTTTTTTTTGCAGATTTGCTACATAGCTGGGCTATGTTTTTGTGAGCAAGGGAGGCTCAGAATCTTTAAACATGGGTGGTCCTTGAGTTATGGCCAAAAATTTGAGCCCCCCAAATTTCTTTTGGTTAAGCGAGATAGTTATTAAGTGATTTATATTTATATAATATATTTATATATAATATAATATATTTAGATTTATATACTGCTTCACAGTGCTTTAGTCTCTAAGAGGTTTACAGAGCCAGCATCTTGCCCCCAACAATCGGAGTCCTCATTTTACCCACCTTGGAAGGATGGAAGGATGAATCAACCTTGAGCCAGTCAGAATCGAACTGCTGGTAGTGAGCAGTGAATTAACTTGCAATACTGCATTCTAACCACTGGGAAGAGAAGGAAGGAAGGAAGGAAGGAAGGAAGGAAGGAAGGAAGGAAGGAAGGAAGGAAGGAAGGAAGGAAGGAAGGAAGGAAGGATGGAAGGAAGGAAGGAAGGAAGAGCAATAGCAATTTATGACTTAAATACCACTTTACAATGATTTACAGCCCTCTCTAAGAGGTTTACTGAGTCAGTCTATTGCCCCCAACAATTTGGGTCCTCATTTTACCTACCTTTTTCCTGTTTTTTCAGCCGCAGCTATGCCGCACAAAGCAGCTGAGGTTGAAAAAGCAGGAAGTAAAGGTCAGGTAAGAGCCCGGACAGGCAGGTGGGCCAAAACAGCAGCAGACATAGAACTGGTTCTTTGTCTGCTGCTCTTCAGAGCTAGCGGTTCTACAGAGCCAGAGAGAACCGGTAGTGTAGTGTTCAATAGACTAACCCGCAGTCTTGACTCTGGTCCGCGCCTCTAGCGGGAACGTGGACTGCTCCTATTGGTTGATGCCGTTTGACAGCCGGCTATAAAAGGAGCTGTCAAACAGCATCAGCTGTTGCCGCCAGCTGACTGCCCTGTTAGCACGGCAGCTGCGGCAACCCTTTATTCTTGTAATAAAGTTACAGTTGACGTTTGCTCCGAGTCTGCCTCAGGTTATTACCACCGCTCTACAACACTGGCGACAAGAGCAGGATATCAATAAGAGGCAGCCGGGCAAAGAATCGCTGAGCTCAGTCACTACAAAAAGAGCAGAAGCCACTACCTGATTGTCATAGCTATTGATGCTATTTGCGAGCGTGAAATTCAACTTTCCTGCAGAAGAGACGGCACCGCCGAAGCGAGATGACTTCGAACCCTGCGTTCCCACCTTTCAGACCGATGGCTGAGACATGGGAATCCTACAGAAACCGATTTGACTGCTTTCTAGATGCTATAGACCTTGCTGACACTACCGCCCATAGGAAAAAGTCCTACTTTTTAAGTTTTTGCGGAGCCATAGTATTTGACACTGCCACAGCATTGCTGGCTCCACGTTCTGTCAGGACTGTTCCTTGGGAGGAATTTCAGGAAATTCTTTCCAACCACTATTCCCCTAAGCCTTCCCAAATTGCCAGAAGACATGCTTTCAGAAGATGAATTCAAGCTGAGGGAGAAACTATTAGTGAATACATGGCTGCCCTAAGGACAGCTGCTTTGCATTGTGGATTTAGAGACTATCTAGAGGACATGCTATTAGACCAAATAGTTTGTGGAGTCAGGGATTTAAGGCTACAAATGTTGTGAATGCATAAGGTTTAATAAAGTTATTTTGAGCTTGGAGTCAAGTGCAGGGTTCTGGCCCTGCACTTCTGATTGGCTGTTAAATGGCAGAATCTGATTGGCCATTAATGGAGCCTTCGTATTGGTTAATGGAGCTAGCGCTCCTGGGTTATTATTGGTTAAATAGCTATTGGGTTGCCTATATAAAGAGGGCCTTAACTGCCCTTGTTTTTTGAGCAGTCACCATGTAAATAAAGAGTTGAAGTTCACTGTTCCAGAGGCTCGTCTCCATTCTTTCTTGCCCATTCTCCAAACTTAACAACAAAGGCATCTATTGGCTAAACGAGACTTAACCCTGACAATAGCTATTGAAGAGACTCAAGCTGCTGAACTATCTGCATTTTCAACAGCAGAAATTCAGGGGAATCCAATTAGCCAGAGTAGCTCAGCCATCCATTACGATGAGGCATCCTTAGAAGAAGGCTCTGATGGGGCTAGCGATGTAAATCGCCTTAGGCAGCAAAGAACCAGTCAAGGGGAAATCAGGCCAAACTCCATTCTACCTCCCTGGCATCAGCCCATTTGCCTAAACTGTGGGGTAAACCACCTCAAGGCATCCTGTAAGTTCAGGAATGCCATTTGTCTGAAATGCCAAAGGAAGGGTCATTTAGCCAGGGTCTGCCAAGCAGGAAAGACTTTTGCCCAAAAGCCTCAGACAACCCAATTTTTCCCAAGGCAAGTTGAAGACTGTTATACCTGCTATCACTCCAACCAGACAAACAAAGGCTCTAACAAAATTAGTGTTTTTGTTTCCATAGAAGGTAAACCTTGCAGGATGGAAGTTGACACAGGCTCAGCACTATCCATCATCTCCTGGGGCACCCTAAAAAAGCTACTTCCCAGACCGACAAAGAAGAAGCTCCTCAACTGCCACTTGAACCTACGCGACTACCAAGGCAGAACCATCCCAGTCCTCGGAAAAGGCAAGTTTTTTATACAATTCAAAAATTTTAAAGGTTACTTGCCTTTAGTTGTAGTGGATGGTGCCCTCCCTAGCCTATTGGGATTAGACTGGTTCCCTGCCCTTGGCCTCCACGTAACCAGCATCCACTCTTTTTCAAATACTGAAGTGGATACCTTGTTTAAGGACTATGCTGATGTATTCAGCAAGGGGCTGGGATGTTACTCAGGAACCCCAATATCATTTAACTTGGACCCCCAGGCAGTACCAATTCGTTTAAAGCCTCGAAGCTGGACATTGAGCTGGACAAATTAATCCAACAAGGGGTATTGGAGCCTGTGAACTTTGCAAAATGGGAGACCCCAATAGTTACACCCCTAAAGAAAGATGGTAACGTGAGAATCTGCGCTGATTACAAGACGTCATTGAACAGATATTTACAAATCAGCGCCTATCCAGTCCCTGTTATCCAGCACCTTCTACATTCTTTTGAGCCAGGAACCATTTTCACAAAATTAGACATGTCACAGGCCTATCAACAGTTCCCTGTTGATGACACAGCCGCAGAACTGCAGACTATAGTAACGCACAGGGGCGCTTTCAAATGCAGGCGCCTCTAATTTGGCGTAAGCGTAGCCCCTGGGATTTTCCAATCCTTAATGGAAAGACTTCTCCAAGGACTCCCAGGCGTAGTCCCCTACTTCGATGACATTTTAATACCGGTCATTGACAAACCTCAATTACTGCAAAGAGTCAGAGCAGTCCTTGATCGTTTCAGACAGCATGGCCTCAAGTTAAAAAAAGACAAGTGCACTATTGCCACTAAACAAGTAGAATTTTGGGGGTATAGAATTGATGCCTCTGGTATACACCCAATTGAGTCCAAAGTCAGGGCTATCCACGAGGCACCCACGCCTACTAACAAGACTGAGTTCCAGGCCTTCTTAGGACTTGTTAGGGATAACATTGTTTTACCCTAACTGGTTTAGGTAAATAATAATATGTAATCATAGTTTGTATGTTAAAGTGTCTGCAACTTTAACTGTGGGATAGTAATTAAGGGAGTGGTTGTGAAAGCACTTTAAAAGAAGCAAGACTGCAGCTTGCTCTCTCTCTGGCTTTGATGATCCCTGATTACTGCAAGGACTCAAGACTGCATTGCTTGAACGGGAGAGAAAACAAAGGACTGACTTGTAAGTGAACTGACATAGGATATTCTAAATGGACTTTGCTAACTGAATATCCCTGAATGGACTGACTAAATGATACATGACTATTGGACTGTTATTTTGACTATGCTATGAACTCATAATGGAATAAACTATATTTTTGATAGCACAAGCGTATCTGTTATTTTTACTGTATGTTAATAAACATACAAGCTTAGCTCACTCATTTATCTGTGTGCCTATCTGACTAACGCTGCACATTCTGTTTAGCTTGTCTCCCTAACCCTGGTTGGGGAAACCAGGCTTAACACTGGTTATGGGCCCAGAGGCTGCAAAGTCAGTTTAACTAGGATAAAACAGATTTATGTAAAAGTGAGAATTTGTGTTGTTATACATTACAGTAAACAGACAGCTGTGTTTTATTAATTATAGTTTTATATCTATATAATAAAAAAAAACATGGCACAAGTCAATCTACAAAGTTTGTCCCTGATATCCAAGCTGGATGGAACAAACTATGTATCATGGTCTATGAAATGTAGTCTGCTTCTACAAAGAGAAGGTTTGTGGAACATAATTGAAAATCCACCAAATGTAGAAGAATGGGATGCAGAGGATGATGAAGATAAACTAAAGATAGAAGAATTTATGCATAAAAATGAACAAGCTATTTGCATTATTGCTTTAACCTTAACTGATCAACAGCTTGTTTATATCCACGGAGAGAAAATGGCTGTTGGGTGTTGGCAGAAGCTGAAGAGGATTTATGTTCGAGATAACGTTGGTGCTCACATAAATCTAACACGGAAGCTTTTCAATACGCATCTCCAAACAAATGGTGATATGCTGAGTCATTTGAAAACTATGCAAAGCATTTTTCAAGAACTGCACGAGAAAGAGCTTATTTTCTCTGAACAACACCAAGTCTACATAATTCTATCTTCCCTTGATGAAAGTTATGATAACTACGTAACTTCTCTTGAAATTTTGCCAAAGGAAAGCCTAACTTTAACTGATATAACTGGCAGATTGATTGAAGAGGCCAGAAGAAGGCTTGAAAGAGACGATTTAAGGAGGCAGCAACCTCAAAAAGAAGATAATGAATCTCCTACTGCATACGCAATTAAAAAGTGTTTTAATTGTGGAGGAAGAGGACATTTGGCAAGATTTTGTAAAAAAGCAAAGCGCCAGAACGCTGGCCAGAATACTAAAAGTCATCAAAAGATAAATAAAAATTTAGAGTTAGCCATGTATACTAACGGAGCTGTAAAAAATAATTTATGGGTGGTTGACAGTGGAGCATCTCATTGTATAACAAATGATAAAAAAATTTTTTATTAAAATGTCCAAGAGTACACAGCAGATATCGTTAGCCAATGGCTGGAAACTGAAAGCTAAAGGTCAAGGTATAGCATATTGTTCTTTTATAAAAGAGAATGTAAAAATGTTATATGTACCACAACTTAAGTTTAATTTAATTTCAGTAAGAATTTTGGTTAAACTAGGATATGTAGTGAATTTTAAAGGAGATAACTGCATAATTGAGAAAGAAGATAAGAAAATTACTGCATCTTTAAGAGGTGAATTATATGTGTTAAATGATAATGGTTTAAAGGTGGCAAACCTGGTTTATGAAAATAAGAAACCTCATGATGAATGTATTCACTTGTTACATCGAAGGCTAGGACATTTAAATTTTAAAATGCTTAAGAAAACTGTTGAATTATCTAAGGGAATAAGTTTGAAACCTTGTAATAAGTATTTGCAATGTAATGCCTGTAATCAAAGTAAGAGCAGGGTCACACCGGCTAATAGAGTTGATGGATTTACTACCAAAGAACCTTTAGAAGTAGTATTTGCTGATTTAATAGGTCCGAAAAAACCAAGTGTAGGAGGAGCTCATTACATACTAAGTATAATGGACCACTATTCTAGATATGGGTTTTGCTATTTAATGAAGAGCAAAACTGAAACGTATCAAAATCTCTTTAATTGGATTAAATTTGCAGAAAGGAAAACTAAAAAGAAATTAGTAACTCTTATAACAGATAATGGTACAGAATTTACAAATAATAAATTCCAGAACAGACTAAGAATGTTAGGTATTCAACATAAAATGTCTGCACCATATAGGCCACAACATAATGCCTTTATAGAGAGAAGAGGCCAAACATTACAATCAATGGCACGAACTATGATGTCTGATTCAGGATTACCTGACAATTTGTGGGGAGAAGCAATAATGTGTGGTAATCATATATTAAATAATGTTGTTAATTCAACAACAGGTGAATTACCATTCACATTGTGGCATGGTACAAAACCTGATTTAAGTTACATGCACACATTTGGAGCACCAGCATGGGTGCATATCCCTACACAACTTAGACACAAAGGACAGCATAGAGTTAAAAGATTATATTTTGTAGGATACACATCTAATCATAGATCTTATAGATTCTGGGAACCAGGTACATCTAGAGTTTACAACAGTGCCAGTGCTAAATTCCTAGAACATGTAGGATGGAATAGATTAGAGCAAGATTTAAATAATGAAGTAATTATTGAACCCTTCAAAAGGCAGAAAGATCAGACTAGTTATAAGAAGAGTCCAATTAAAGAAGAAGTCCATGAAGAGCAAATAGGACCAGAACAAGAGGAAACAGTTGATCAGGAAGAGTTAGATAATCAAGAAGAGTTAATAAATGAAAGTCCACCTGTAAGTCCTATAATACCTAGACGTACTACACGTGTAACTAGACCACCTGATAGGTATCAAGCAAGTATAGTTTGCCAAGTAACTAAAGTTCCAACTAGTGTAGATGAACTTAGGATGTATCCTGCTAAGGATCAGGAGAATTGGCAAAAGGCAATGAAAAAGGAACTAAATTCATTAAAGGTAATGAAAGTTTATGAAGATGCTAAATTACCTCCAGGAGAAAAATCCATTGGGTGCAAATGGATATTTAAAGTAAAAACTGGAAATGATGGGACTGTTACCCATAAGGCTAGGTTAGTAGCTCAAGGATTTAATCAAACTGCATCTGATTATGATGAAGTTTTTGCACCAAGTATTAAAGCAACATCTTTAAGAGCAGCATTAGTGTGGGCAGCTAAGAAAAACTATGTCATTAACCATTTAGATGTAGAAACTGCCTATCTGCATGCACCATTGCAGCACACTATATATTTAAGAAAACCAGTAGGTATAAAAGACAATAAAGTAAATAGTAATGATTGTTGGAAACTCAAAAAGAGTCTTTACGGGTTGAAACAATCTGGGTTTGAGTGGAACCAATATATTGTGAAAGAGTTAAACAATATAGGTTTTAAATCTGGTTTAGCAGATCCATGTGTGTTTAAAAGAGAAAATAATGGAACGGTGTCATTATTGTTATTATTTACAGATGATATTGCTTTGATAACTAAGACTAATAATGAAGCTAATGAGATTATATCATTATTAGCCAAAAAGATAAAATTAAAGCATTTAGGTGAAATTAAAAAGTATCTAGGATTGACAATTAACAAAACAAAAAATGGTTTTAAGATATCTCAAGAAGATAAAATTTGCCAATTAATTAAAACGTTTAAAATGGAACTTTGTAAACCGGCAAAGACTCCAATGAGTCAGGAAGTTTGCCAAACTGATGATCAAAGTCCCAAATTTGATAAGTCAATATATCAATCTTTGATTGGCAGCTTATCATATATAAGCAATTGGTCTAGGCCAGATATAGCTTATAGTGTAAATCAGCTGGCACGTTTTAATTCAGATCCACATCAATGTCATTGGCAATCATTAAAGAGAATTTTAAGATATCTTAAAGGAACAATGAACCATGCATTGTATATAGAACCAAAGGGTGATTTGAGTCTTAGTGCCTATGCAGATGCAAGTTTTGCAACTGATATAAACACTAGAAAATCAACATCTGGGATGGCTATATTATTTGGTAAAACACTAATAGGGTGGAGGTCAATCAGACAACAGCATATTAGCTTGTCCACGATGGAAGAGGAATTTTCATGTCTGTCATTATTATGCACTGATTTGATTTTGTACAAACAGTTATTATTAGACATGGGTATAACTGTTAAAGATTCCATTGTTGTGTACGAGGATAACCAAGCAGCTATACAGTTAGCTACTAGTATTGCTGTAAAAACTAGATCAAAGCATACTGACTTAAGATACTTAAATGTTAGAGAATCTGTAAAGAATGGGCTAATTAAATTGGAATACTGCATGACGGAAGAAAACATTTCAGACCAATTTACAAAAGCTCAAGGAGTAACTAAGTTTAAAGAGAGTTGTAACAAATATGATTTAAAGATGTAAATAGTTATATTATTATTTAACCTAAAAGGGGAGAATGTTAGGGATAACATTGTTTTACCCTAACTGGTTTAGGTAAATAATAATATGTAATCATAGTTTGTATGTTAAAGTGTCTGCAACTTTAACTGTGGGATAGTAATTAAGGGAGTGGTTGTGAAAGCACTTTAAAAGAAGCAAGACTGCAGCTTGCTCTCTCTCTGGCTTTGATGATCCCTGATTACTGCAAGGACTCAAGACTGCATTGCTCGAACGGGAGGGAAAACAAAGGACTGACTTGTAAGTGAACTGACATAGGATATTCTAAACGGACTTTGCTAACTGAATATCCCTGAATGGACTGACTAAATGATACATGACTATTGGACTGTTATTTTGACTATGCTATGAACTCATAATGGAATAAACTATATTTTTGATAGCACAAGCGTATCTGTTATTTTTACTGTATGTTAATAAACATACAAGTTTAGCTCACTCATTTATCTGTGTGCCTATCTGACGAACGCTGCACATTCTGTTTAGCTTGTCTCCCTAACCCTGGTTGGGGAACCCAGGCTTAACAGGACTTCTTAACTTTTATGCTGCATTCCTGCCACACAAAGCTTCCGTTGCCTCTACACAGACTTTTGGACAAGCAATCCCCCTGGCATTGGGGACCTAGGGAAGCCCATGCCTTCCACACTGTCAAATCATAACTTACATCCAATGCGGTACTAATACTATTCAATCAACAGTTGCCTTTAGTTCTAGATGCAGACGCTTCTCCTTTTGGTATAGGGGCTGTTTTAAGTCACAGACTGCCTAATGGTTTTGAGGCACCCATTGCCTTTTTCTCCAGGACCTTTTCTTCAGCTGAGCACAATTACAGCCAAATTGACGAGGAGGCTTTGGCTGCAGTTGCTTCTGTCAAAAAATTCCATGAGTTCCTATTTGGACACCATTTCGAATTGATCACAGATCACAAGCCTCTGTTGGGCCTTTTGTCTGGTGAAAAACAAACACCTCAGATTTTGTCTCCAAGAATGACCAGGTGGACTTTACTTCTGGCTGCCTATTCTTATACGCTGGTTCATCGTCCTGGCAAAACCCTATGCCACGCTGATGCTCTCAGTTGCTGCCCTCTGCCTGTTCCTGTGGAAGATCCTGCACCAATTAATGCTATTTTCGAGATCAACGATCTCAAACTTCCCATCACTGCCCTTGACATCGCTGCCCACTCCTCGAGGGACAGGGTAATCGCCCAAGTTCTGGACTGGGTGGGAACTATCATCTTTGCAAGGCTGTTTACTGTGGGGAACAAGGGTAGTTATCCCTTCCAAGTTGCAGGACTCAGTCTTAGAGGTCCTGCATGAAAACCATTCTGGCATTGTTAGGATGAAGGCTCTGGCTCGCAGTTATATATGGTGGCCAGGCATGGATGTTCAAATCACTAGTTGGGTGAATGCTTGTCAGCCATGCCAGGCTACCAGGCCTGCTCCACCCACATCTACTCCAGGCAGGTAAGAAGATTCTGGGGCCCCTTGGTCCCAGTTGCATATTGATCTAGCTGGCCCTGTTCATGGGCGTACATTCCTGGTAATGGTGGATTCCTTCTCAAAATGGATAGACCTGACTTTAATGTCCACCACAACTTCACAAGCTGTTACAAAGGCTCTAACGAGGATATTCGCTACCCATGGTCTCCCTGACAACATTGTGTCTGATAACGGCCCCCAGTTTACTTCCTGTGAGCTTGAGGTTTTCTTAGCCAACCTAGGGATAAGGCACGCCCTTACAGCTCCTTTTCATCCTGCTAGTAATGGCATGGCTGAAAGGGCAGTCAGGTCAGTTAAGGAGGCCCTGGAAAGGTTTGGCCCTATAGACTGGCACTCTAAGCTTTCTAGGTACCTCTTGGCCCAACACACAACCCCCTGTGCCACTACTAACAAGTCTCCAGCTGAGCTCCTCATGGGCAGATGCCTGAGAACCACTCTAGACAGGCTCCATCCTCACTATGCCCCAGTCACCCCCCTAGGGTCAGATAGCCAGACAAGGGAGTTCGCTCAACATGATCTGGTCTATGCCCGCAGCTACGCGGGTCATCCCTTATGTGTGCCAGGATGAATTGTGGCAGTAACAGGTCCTAAGTCTTACAGGGTCCTGCTGCAAGATGGTCGCATCTGGCGCCGACACATCAACCAACTTAGAAGACATTGGAGCGTGGGTTACAGATGACCTTTGTTACATGCCAAGCGAAAAAGATCAGCCGACACACGCAGAGACTTCCCTGAGACACTTCAAGCGAGCAAGCCTACCTGGACTGCCACCGGTCCCTCACCCAGAGTCGCAAGACTCCAGTTCCTTCAACTCCAGAAGCAGCCCAGTAAGTGGAGGACTTCTTTCCCGCAGCAGCTCCAACAGAACTGAGATGATCTGGCTGCCTGCGCAGGCGCCCAGCCTACCTTAAAGACTATGCATGCTCTGTGCTAGGGGAAAGGAGTGTAGCGTTCAATAGACTAACCCGCAGTCTTCACTCTGGTCCGCGCTTCTAGCGGGAATGCGGACCACTCCTATTGGTTGATGCCGTTTGACAGCCAGCTATAAAAGGAGCTGTCAAACAGCATCAGCTGTTGGCGCCAGCTGACTGCCCTGTTAGCACGGCAGCCGTGGCAACCCTTTATTCTTGTAATAAAGTTACAATTGACATTCGCTCGGAGTCTGCCTCAGGTTATTACTGCCGCTCTACAACAGGTAGAATCCCACACCTGACTACACCATAGTTTCAACGGGGAAGCCATGAGCATCCCAGACCAAGCTAAGTCCAAAAATGCTAGAGAATTCCTGAAAGCCTGGCACTCAGATAAATCCTCCATCAACAGGCACATAGAGATAAACAATATCTACATACCATTCAAAACAAAAAATCAAAAAGCTAACAACCCACAGCAACTCCTAACCAACAATCAACACCCAGATAGGTAGGGATTAATGGTAAGTAGAAAACAATACCCCAATCAAAGAATTACAAAGAACTTTTCCACCAACATTGGCAGGACAAGCCACTTTTTATAAACAGAGAGAGCAAACCGCATTGCCTTCTAGCATTGATGAGTTGGGTAATAAAATGGCTTCAGGAAAAAAAACTAAGAATTCCATAATTCAACCTTACACATTTTCTCTTCTATATCCCAAAATGTGGGCAGGGCTGGATTATTTGTGGAGTTTTATTCTGGAATTTCTTGGATTTTGGTTTTATCTCTGGGCATATTTTAAATCCACAAAGAAAGGGAATGAATATTTAGGTAACAGCCCCAGCTATCAAAATAGAAAAAAAATTAGTATTTACCTTTGGACGAACCATTATCATTTACCACCAGAGTTCAGGGAAAGGACAACTAAGAAAAGTTGGAAGAATAGCATTTAAAACTTGAATACCACTTTATAATGCCTTGGTAAGGCCACACTTCGAATCCTGCATCCCGTTTTGGTCTCCACAATGTAAAAAAAAAATGTTGAGACTCTAGAAAGAGTGCAGAGAAGAGCAACAAAGATGATTAGAAGACTGAAGAACATATAAAGAATGGTTGCTGAAACTGGGTATGTCTTGTCCAATGGAAAGAAGGACTAAGGATGACATGACAGCAGGTTTTCTATACCTAAGGGGCTGCCTCAAAGAAGAGGGAGTCAAGCTCTTCTCTAAAGCAGCTGAGGGCAGGACAAGAAGCAATGGGTGGAAATTAACCAAGGAGAGAAGCAACCTAGAACTAAAGAGAAATCTCCTAACAGTTAAAACAATTAATCAGCGGAACAACTTGCCTCCAGAAGTTGCAACACTGGATTTTTTAAAAGAAGAGATTGGATGACCATTGGTCTGAAATGCTATAGGGTTTACTGCCTAAGCAGGGGGTTGGACTAGAAGATCCCCAGGGTCCCTTCCAACTCTGCTATTCTAGTCTATTCCATTCCATTCCATATGCAAGTAAGATTGAAATTTTGGGTAAGCTGGAAAGCCAAATTACATTTGTTTGTTTGCTTTCTGGCCGCATTTTTTTAAAAATATCCTGGCTTATTGCCCAATGTAAATCAGGATTGAATTCACAAGTGGTAACCCCCATTTCATATGAGAGAGAGAGGGAGGGAGAGAGGGAGGGAGAGAGGCAGTATTGTGTCTGCATGAAAATGACTGTACAAGTTTTAGGCTGAGCAACATAACAATAAAAATCCCTCCATATGTTTAATGAATGTATGGAGGGGAAAAAGGATCACAGAAATGAGCCGAAACAATTCTTCCTCCACGGTTTTTGGGAAGACTGTCCTTGCAAACTGTGGTCCTTAGTTGTGTTGCAAAGGTCCATGAAGCAGCCTGCTAGGGGAAAAAAAAAAATGAAGACTGGTTTAATTGAGTTCTATATTGATCCCAATGTTTGTTAAAGCGGGTTTCACTGTGCAAAATACTAACTCGACTGAATCAATAGCCTTTTTTTTTTCTCCAGAGAGCTTGTTGGGGTTTTATTTTCTATTTTTTTTTTAAAGATTATGCAGCAGCTCAGAAGACCAGAGGTCAAACCTGTGTGGCATGTTCCCTCTGAACTCCCCTATCTTAGTTAAGGGTGCAAAATTAATGCCAGGCAAGCTAAAAATCTCCACTAACTATTGTCCATGCAAATCCAGGGTTGTGCACTCATTTGGAGCACAGCGAGGTATCAAAGGGTGTTATATCCCTGTCCGAGTCTGAATCTGAGGAGGAAGCCAAACAGCTGACAGGAAGTGTGAGTGTGGCTCCATTGGCTGTGGAGGAAACTGGGGAAGGGCAAAGTCCAGCAGGGCAAAGCAGAGGAGAGATAGAACAAGGGGAGAGGGACTTCAGAGGAAGAGCCAGGCCCACCCCCTCTTTATTCTAGGGCATGCAGAGAAGAAGAAAGAAGAGAGCAATGTGGGTTGTGTGGCTTACGGGGGAGGAAAGGGCCCTGATTCCCTTCATTAGCCACAGCTGGGAAGACAATTGATAAGAAAAGCAAGCTGCATGTGGCAGGCTGCTGGAAGCAAATGTGACTTTATCTTGTGTTGTCGTGGCTTATCTGTGTTCCTGGCATCTTCCCAACTGTGTGAGTTTTGCCGTGCTTTCAAGTCTGAAATTCTTGCTCCTGCCCTGCCAAACTAATTACTTCAGTTTGGCTTGTTTGGCTTTAAGCTACAGTTTGTGTTTACCCTGTTTTGGACTTAATTCTCTGCAGTCAAAGGCTGTTCCTGGGAGAGTTTTTCTCCAGCCAGAAAGTAACCTGGACATTGGGGGCAAAGCTGGAGTTAATAAAGGGACTCTTATTGATTATCTGACTGTGTTGTCTTTGTGCCATGCCCTGGGTCATCACAAAAGGTGGCAAACCTAAGAAGTCTGTAAGGTGGCATGCATAAGTGCACCAGCATGCTTACCGTCCCTGTCCTACTATTCCCATTTATCCATTTATTCGTACTCATTTATGATGTATATACTTGTACCTATTTATACTTATACGTTTATATGTTATTTTCATACTTATACTTGTTTTCACATACATGCTTGACAAACAAAATAAATAAATAAAAGGGGGAAAAACTTATTTTGTGGGTGATCGGCAACTCTGTCTAAGAAGGACCCCCCCAGTTTGAAAGAGTTTATTTATTATTTGTTTTATTTGTTTGTCAAACATGTACAAGATAACAAGTATAAGTATGAACATAAACAAGAACAAAGGAAGTAAATACAGATAAATGGGGACAGGGACGGTAGGCACGCTGGTGCGCTTATGCACGCCCCCTTTAAGGACCTCTTAGAAATGGGGTGAGGTCCACGGTAGACAGTTTGAGGTTGAAGCTGTGAAGGGTTGAGGCTGTAACAATGGAGTCGGGCAGGGCATTCCAGGCATTGACCACTCTGTGGCTGAAGTCATATTTTCTGCCATTGAGTTTGGAGCGGTTCACCTTGAGTTTGTAACAATTGTTTGCTCATATTATGGTTGAAGCTGAAAAAGTTGTTTATAGGTAAGACATTGTTGCAGACAGTTTTGTGTATTATACTTAGATTGGACTGCAGACAGTACAGTTCCAGATTGTCTAAGCCCAAAATTTCGAGCCTGGAGGCATAGTTGAATTCTATTGTGAGTGGAGGAGTGGAGGACTCTTCTCAAGAAATACCTCTGAACTTGCTCAATTGTGTTAATGTCCGATATATTGTGTGGGTTCCAGGTGGACGAGCTGTATTTGAGAATTGGTCTGGCAAAGGTTTTGTATGCCCTAGTTAGTAATTCAATATTACCAGAAAAGAAGCTTCACAAAATAAGATTAAGAACTCTTAATGCCTTTTTGGCAATGCTGTTACAGTGAGCTCTAGGTCTTTGATCGTTTGAGAGGAGTACTCCTAGGTCTTTGACAGAGTGAGGATCATACAGTGAGGGGATTCAGCTGGTTCATACCAGTTCAAGTGAACAGGTTGTTAAATTACACATACATACACACACACACATACACACCACTATCAAAGTGGATCCTAGGCGCTCAGCTTTGTTCGGGTATTTTCCCACGTCATTGTAGTTGTTCTTTTAAAGTTGTAGCAGTAGCAACGTTTCAGCAGAATCTCATCTGCCATCATCAGGCTTCTGTATAGTGTTCATCTGTGAGTCAGACTTTTACAGTGGTTTCAGATTTAAATTTGGGGCAGCCTATATATATATAGTCTCATTCATCATGTTCAGGATTGTGTCTTCAGCTCTGTGCTTCTCAGAGTGATGTGAGCTTGCAGCTGCTTCTTCCTTTTAACTGCTAGTGGGGGTGTGACTTGAGTGACACCCTTGAGTGACACCCTTGAGTGACACCCTAGTGTGACTAGCAGGATCACAGCTCATCAGCTCAAATGCCCCAGCAACTAAGACTAACCTGAGCACAACCAAGCCCCCACCTGAACAGAACACGCCTCCAGCCAATCAGAACACGGCCAACCCCCCAACCAATCAGAACACAGCCAAACCCCCAACCAATGAGAACACAGCCAAGCCCCCACCCAATCAAGTCACACCCCCACTAACAGTTAAAAGGAAGAAGCAGCTGCAAGCTCACATCACTCTGAGAAGCCCAGAGCTGAAGACACAAGCCTGAAGATGATGAATGAGACTTCATCAAAACGTTGCCTAGATACTTCCAATCTTACATGGGGGAAAACCCGAATAACCAAAGATCCACATACAAATACCCGCGAGAACCTCAGAAAACACACACACACACACACACACACACACACACACACACACATATATATATATATATATATATATATATATATATGAACTGCCAACAATTTCTACTTCTGTTCTAAAAAAGCACTGTTTGCTGCAGAAATGTGGAAATCTTGCACTTTTTCTTCATTCTGTTCTGTTATTGATTAAACAGGTCTCAAGATATAGAACGCGGGATGTGATACAATATGCCACATATGACATACGCACCCCCAAAAAACAAACCCCACATATAAAGAAATAATAGGAAAATAATCTGCATTCTTTGATTTCGCAGACAATCTTCAGATTGTCAACCTTTTCCATTCTTTTCCCACACAGAGACTTATCTGAGGTAAACCAAGGGTCACTAACAATGGAGGATCGCTATCATTACAATCAACAGAGCATGTTTTAAAAAACAATCAAAGAAAAGGACCCCCAGAATTCCTGCCTCCCAACCCATTATTTTCATTTAGTGAGGAAAATTAATATGAATCAATTCCATCTGGTTGTGGTGGGGGACCCCCCCCCCTTGTTATGCTCATTTCCTCCAGATTTTTAAAAATGCTTCTTTTGTTTTATTCTTTGCTCAAGGAAAGTTTAAAGAGGCATATTTACTGGTTTCCATGGTATTTTTTTTTAAGGATTATTTGAAGAAGGCAAAGGGATGGTGAAGTGTTATAGCAAAGGTCTTCAAAGCACGAGATAAAAAACATTGAAAGTGAGACAATAAGAGAGAGGAACAATTAGGGAATATATATTTCCTGATATATCTATATATCTGCCTGCCTACCAGGCTTGTCTGTGTAGGCAAATATGGAGAGGCAAAATATGTAGTCCTCTTTTTCATCTTTGTCTAGACTGCCTCTGAACATAACAGGAATCAAGTCCTAAAGGGGCTTTTTCAAGAGGCACCATCCAGCCACAGATTACAGATTAACAGAGTCGGAAGGGACCTTGTAGGTCATCTAGTCCAACCCCTCACCCCAGCAGGAGACCTTACAGTCCTACACCATTTCTAACAGATGGAAAGCTTCTAGCGAGGAAGGTCCCACAAATTCTGTTCCTTTGGTCGCCTGCTCTCGCTGTCAGAAAATTAGATGAAGAGGTTTCTTCAACGAGAAGCAAAATGTCTTCAAAGAAAAATTAAGAAAGTCCAGTTGCCTCTTGGAAAAAAAGCACCTTTGGGACAACCATGATCTGGAGGACAGAGAATCTCCATAGACCTTTAGAGGAATCAAGAGGATTCAAAGCTGTGTCCAATGAGCATTTACATTCTTCTGCCTTGACCTGAAATTTCACAGAAGTTATCACCCAAAGAAAACTTCAAACCCTCCAAATTTTTGCTGGAATGTCTTTTGGTCAACCGTTTGGTGACAGCTTCCCTCTGTGTGCCAGCAGCAATTCTGGGTAAAGGCAGAGGTGGGATTCAAATATTTTAATAACTGGTTCCTTGGGCATGGCTTAATTGGTAGGTGTGGCTTGGTGGTCATGTGACTGGCTGGTGTGGCCAACTCAACATCACTCACATCGAGGCATGCATCTCCTCCCCTGGCCTCTCATGACTGTGGGGATGCTGCAACAGTCGTAAGTGTGAAAAATGGTCATAAGTCACTTTTTTCAGTGCCATTGTAACTTTGAATGGTCACTGAACACAAGCAAAGTACCAGCAAAGGAGGGGAAAAAAACTCCAGAGAAGTTCCTGAGACAGGAAGTCTAGTCCTGCCAAGAATGTAATAAGGGTTAACAGAGAAGCAGTTTCTGTAAGCAACATCAGAATGTTTCCTTCCTGCTTTCCTTACAGGATTAGTCCAGTAATTTCTTCTAACAACCTGTTCTCCAAACTGCTTAGAATGTTAACAACCGGTTCTAGTGAATAAGTGCGAACTGATAGAATCCCACCCCTGGGTAGAGGATTTCCCCACTTGCTAGTAGCAGCCCAGGTTTCAGTTTGGCAAGGTGGATGGAAGAGAAAGGAAAAATAAAGGAGAGCGAATGAAACCTCTGTTTCTTGCTGCTAATTGACAGTTAATGGCTCTCGCCAATTTCCTAAGCACCGTTGATTGCTCATTATGTGTGATTAGAAAGAAGCTGTCTATCAGTAGCCAGTATCTAAGACATGATGGAGAGGTTTCTGAGACTATTCTTAGCTAATGACAACCCTTCTTTCTACTTGATTCATTTAAGGATGAACGTTGTGGCCTGAAGGGTCTTTGAAAACATCTCCATATCTTATAAAGCCATGGGAATGGAGATATAGATACTGAGAAATTAGTAATTTTCTTCATTAATTTTTCCAATTGAGATCGGAGAATTAGTTGGCATTGAATTATTTGATGAATATGATGATCCTTTAAGAGTCCTTGAAAGGTAATCCACTACTTACAATCATTCATTTATGACCATTCGAGGTTTTTGTTGTTAGTTGCGAAGTCAAGTGGAGAAGCATACTGCAAAATCCCCATTCCCTCCCCACCCCATTAACCTGCTTTCCAGCTCCATTCTCCTGCGGAGAACAACCAAAGAAGATCCAGCCAATCAGCTGGGACTCAGGAGGCAGAGAATAGGTGGGGGCGGGGCCAGTCAGAGGTGGGATTTGCCAGTTCTCCAAACTATTCAAAATTTCCGCTACCAGTTCTCCAGAATTGGTCAGAACCTGTTGAATACCACCTCTGTGTCTGACCCATCACGACCCTATGGACAACGTTCCTCCAGACCTTCCTGTCCTCTACCATCCTCCGGAGTCCATTTAAGCTCACGCCAACTGCTTTAGTGACTCCATCCAGCCACCTCATTCTCTGCCGTCTCCTTCTTCTATTGCCCTCCATCTTCCCCAACTTTATGACTGAAAAAGGTGATTTATAACTGGTTTTCACACTCACAACCAACAGTGGGCTGCTGGATGGTCAGCGAGGTTCAGGCAAACCCCTTGCTATGATCTCTGGCTGTGCCTGTTCACCTGCCCTTATGCTATGCTTTCCCTAAATAATTAACTTTTTCCCCTGCCCAGGTGAGCTCCAGGCAGCCCTGCTGTATACACTGGAGCTGCCTGAGTCAATTAACTGCCTGTTTGAAACTAGTATTTCAGCCCCAGAGCAACACTGTCAGGGCTCTGGTACCCACTAGCTGCCTCTCTCAAAGTTTAAAGAAGATTTATTTGCAGTGAACATGCCAGTGCTACCTGGGTATAGCTCTTGTGGTTAGCTGGCAGCAGGTGCAGACAGTGGAGGAGAGTGAAGACTCAGATGAGGGGCCAGAACCATCAGGGCGTGGTCTTCAGAGATTGTGGGGGCTGGCAGCAGTGATGAGGAGTTTCCTGAGGAGCCTGTGCCAAGTGCACGTGCATGCAGGATTGATCGCAGGAAAGAGCAGCTGCAGCAGCCCAGGCAACTTGGGAGTAAGGCTGCAAGGTAATGGCCCCTCCCTCAAGCGGATAAAAGCCAGGTTTGAAGAAGCATTCTTTGCAGAAGGCAAAGACGCTCTTAGATTCAGCCTCGTGGACATCATAGTTAATATTTGAAAACTCTTGGAAACTCATTCTTATCTCTGGATTTTTGGTAGCCTTGACAAACAACTTGGCAAGGCTCTTTCTTGTCCGAGCTAATTAGTTGGAAGCAGTCTTTTATCTGTGAAGAAACAGAATTTGTGGATTAAACCTTAAAAGGTGGGGGCTGCTGTCTTTGTCTTGTGTTTACTCTTTTGGAACCAGGTTGGGTCAGAACAGTAGCCGACTCTTGAGGCACATCATTCATTTCTCCCTTGATCCTGGTCTTCCTCCCACCCCCTGGATGTGTATTCTCCAATGGGATACATCCTCAATCGTGCTCTCTTGGAATAATCTTGCGTGCCAGAAGCTTCGGCTGCCTAGCAATTATCTATGAAAGCATTTAAGGAATGCACTACTTCCCCCACTCCCTTTCTCCTGGCAACGCTAAAAGACCAGAGAAATATTTCTGAGTTGACAGGCACGTGCAAGCCAAGTGCACACTCACAACCAGAAAACCTCTTGTCAACAAAAGTGCAGCCTACCTCTGCTCACAACGGTTGTAGCATCCCCATGGTCACATGATCAAAACTCAGAAGCTTGGCCGCTGTCTGATATTTATGATGGCTGCAATGTCCCCCAGGGCCACGTAATCCCCTTTGGTGACCTTTGGTGACGAGCAAAATTGATGGGGGAACCAGAATAAACTTAACACCTGTGTTGCCAACTTAAAACAACTGCAGGGATTCTGTCAGGTGAAGCTCCATTCAAAATCCAAGAAAGAAAACCTTAAACTCCACTTTTATAGAGAAAAGGACTTTTACTGAAAATTGAAGTGGTAGCATCAAAAAAAATGCAAGTTCTGAGGCAATAGGCATGAAAAATCACATACAGAAAGTTATCCCATGTTCCTATCCCAACAGTTCCAACTGGCCATCCAATCTGAGGTGTGTATAGATTAGACTAGACTAGACTAGACTAGAGAATGGAATGGAATGGAATAGAATAGAATAGAATAGAATAGAGAATGGAATGGAATGGAATGGAATAGAATAGAATAGAATAGAATAGAATAGAATAGAATAGAATAGAATAGAGAATGGAATGGAATGGAATAGAATAGAATAGAATAGAATAGAGAATGGAATGGAATGGAATGGAATAGAATAGAATAGAATAGAATAGAATAGAATAGAATAGAGAATGGAATGGAATGGAATGCAATGCAATGCAATGGAATGCAATGCAATGGAATGGAATGGAATGGAATGGAATGGAATAGAATAGAATAGAATAGAATAGAATAGAATAGAATGGAATGGAATGGAATGGAATAGAATAGAATAGAATAGAATAGAGAATGGAATAGAATAGAATAGAATAGAATAGAATAGAATAGAGAATGGAATAGAATAGAATAGAATAGAATAGAATAGAATAGAATAGAATAGAATAGAGAATGGAATGCAATGGAATGCAATGGAATGCAATGGAATGCAATGCAATGGAATGGAATGGAATGGAATGGAATGGAATAGAATAGAATAGAATAGAGAATGGAATGGAATGGAATAGAATAGAATAGAGAATGGAATGGAATGGAATGGAATAGAATAGAATAGAATAGAATAGAATAGAATAGAATAGAATAGAGAATGGAATGGAATGGAATGCAATGGAATGCAATGCAATGGAATGGAATGGAATGGAATGGAATGGAATAGAATAGAATAGAATAGAATAGAATAGAATAGAATAGAATAGAATAGAGAATGGAATGGAATAGAATAGAATAGAATAGAATAGAATAGAATAGAGAATGGAATGGAATGGAATGGAATGGAATGCAATGGAATGGAATGGAATGGAATGGAATAGAATAGAATAGAATAGAATAGAATAGAATAGAATAGAATAGAATAGAATAGAATAGAGAATTGAATGGAATAGAATAGAATAGAATAGAATAGAATAGAGAATGGAATGGAATGGAATAGAATAGAATAGAATAGAATAGAATAGAGAATGGAATAGAATAGAATAGAATAGAATAGAGAATGGAATGCAATGGAATGGAATGGAATGGAATAGAATAGAATAGAATAGAATAGAATAGAATAGAATAGAATAGAATAGAATAGAAAATGGAATGGAATGGAATAGAATAGAATAGAATAGAATAGAATAGAGAATGGAATGGAATGGAATAGAATAGAATAGAATAGAACAGAATAGAATAGAATAGAGAATGGAATGGAATGGAATGCAATGCAATGGAATGCAATGCAATGGAATGGAATGGAATAGAATAGAATAGAATAGAATAGAATAGAATAGAATAGAATAGAATAGAATAGAATAGAGAATGGAATGGAATGGAATGGAATGGAATGGAATAATGGAATAGAATAGAATTCTTTATTGGCCAAGTATGATTGGACACACAAGGAATTTGTCTTGGTGCAAATGCCTCTCAGTGTACATAAAAGAAAAGAGACATTCATCAAGAGTCAAGAATCATAAGGTACAACACTTAAGAGTAGTCATAGGGTATAATAAAGCAATCAAATCATACTAGGAAACAGTCCATATAAATCATTAGGATGCAAGCAACACGGTTGCAGTCATACAATCACCCAGTGGGAGGGGATGGGTGATAAGGAGTGATGAGAAGATTAACAGTAATAGTAGTGCAGACTTTGTAAATAGTTGAACAGGGTTGAGGGAATTATTTGTTTAGCAGAGTGATGGCTTTCGGGGAAAAACTGTTCTTGTGTCTAGTTGTTCTGGTGTGCACTGTTCTATATGTATAATGTCATGTGGGGCATCTTCAGGTGGTGTTTCACACATCTGGTACGCCAAGACGGTTGACCTTGGCCTAGACAGATAAGAAGCTACATCTGCACAGGAAGCAAGTACACATAATCAAGAAAACATCCCAACTTTTACATTTCACCAACTTAAACTTCCAGCACTCTTTTCTCCCATGAAGTCCAATTACTCTTCCCTCACCCCATCCCACCCCACCCCCCGTTCCTATGGCAGTTGGAAAAATAAGCAAAAGAAGGAATCTTGGAGGCTGACAGATACACTTAATAAGTATGGCAAAAGGAAGATTATAAAACAGAACAGACCTTGCTTAACAACTGTCACGCTTATCAGCAGAAATCTTGATCTCAATTGTGGTCATAAGATGGAAACCTGGAAACAAGGAGAAATTTTCTGACAGTGAGAGCAATCAGCCCATGGAACAGAAGTTGCCTTCAGAAATTGGTGGAGCTTCATCACTGGTGGATTTCAAGGAGAAATGGCACTGCCATTTTGTCAGAAAGGGTGTAGGATCACCTGCTTGGGCGGGGGGTTGGACTAGATGATCTATAAGGTCCCTTTTCAACTCTGCTATTCTGTTATGACCTGTATCTCCAGATCTGATGAAGCCATGGGAATGGAGGTTAAAGGAACAGGAAAGCTAGTAATTTTCTTCATCAGTTTTTCTAGTTGAAATCCATATAGAGCGGGGTGTCCAACCTTGGCAACTTTAAGACTTGTGGACTTCAACTCCCAGAGTTCCTCAGCCAGCTGGCTGAGGAACTCTGGGAGTTGAAGTCCACAAGTCTTAAAGTTGCCAAGATTGGACACCCCTGATATAGAGCAAGAAGGATCCTGAAAGCCAGTTCCAATGTCTATAGTTGACTTCACTAAGAAGGGTTTGGATTTTATGACAAATGGCCTAACCGCTCCTCACAAAGGACTCTTGAGAAGGGATCTGTCATAGAAACGGAAGAAAATATTTGGCAGGTGCCGTGCCCGTCTCAACTGGAGGAAGCTGAAGTAGAACAAAAGGAGACAGCAGGCAAAACTCCAAAACCAAATTTGCAGCCAATGATCAGAGCCAAGAAAGCAGAACACAAAGCGGGAAGCAGAAAACCTGCAGGGGATTCCGAGTTTTGCAGGAATCTATCATCACCAGCATGAATGGGATTCAACATTTTTTAAAAAAAAAACTGGTTCTATGGGCATGGCTTGGTGGGGGCATGGCAGGGGAAGGATACTGTAAAATCTCCAGTCAAAGATGATAGTTCTCCGAACTACTCAAAATTTCTGTTACTGGTTCTCCAGAACCGGTCAGATCCTGCTGAATACCACCTCTGATCACACCAGGCCAGGAAGTAGTCAAGTGGAGAACCGGTAACAGAAATTTTGAGTAGTTTGGAGAACCGGCAAATCCCACCTCTGACCGGCCCTGCCAACCCCATCTCTTCTCTGCCTCCCGAGTCCCAGCTGATTGGCTGGGTCTCCTTTGAGTGCCCTGTACAGGAGAACAGAGCTGGAAAGCAGGTTAGTGGGGTGGAGAGGGAATGGGGATTTTGCAGTATCCTTCCCCTGCCATGCCATGCCCATAGAACCAGTAGTAAAAAAAATTTGAATCCCACCACTGTCTCAAGGGTTGCTCAGTCAATGCTCATGTTATGGAAAATCCGCTGCTTGGACTCAAGTTCCTAACTCATGAAGACCAATATAATGTGAGAGTCATCCCTGAAACATAACGGGGGGATATCTATAGAGATTCACAGTCTTCTAGCTCATGGTTGTCCAAAAGGTGCTTTTTCAGGAGGCAACTGGACTTCCTAGTTGTTGTTTTTCTCTTTATTTTTGAAGATGTTTCGCTTCTCATCTCAGCTAAAGAAGCTTCGTGGATAAGAAGTGAAACGTCTTCAAAAGAAAAACCAAGGGAGTCAAGTTGCCTCCAGAAAAAAGCACCTTTGGGACATGACGGATGGCTACAGCACAAAGCACAAGAGACGGCCACTTATTGTTGGGTTAGGGTTTAGGTCTGAACCTGGTGCCGAGGCCAATGAAGGACACCAGACATGAGGTGGAGGTTTTGGTTTCCTTTTTATTGGAGCTCTCCAAAGAAAAAAGGGGTCTTGGTTGAAATTCCAAGAACCCAAGAACAAAGGATTAAAAAAGTTTACACATTTTCACTAAAACAGAAAGGTGGGGACAATAAGAAATATCATGTCATAAACATTTTAGGAATGATGTAACAATTTTTTCTGTTGGTCTCTAGCTGTCCTTATTCCTCAGCCTTGGCCAATGAATGCTCCAGGGGTTCTCTGATGGACATTCTATTGGCACATTCTACATTCCTAACATTTAGCTTGATCTAGGCAGGTTGTCTAACTCTTTAGAAGAAGAGATTGGATAACCATTTGTCTGAAGAGGTGTAGGGTTTCCTGCCTAAGCAGGAGATTGGACTAGAAGACCTCCAATGCTCCTTTCAACTCTGTTATTCTATTCTATTCTATTCCATTCCATTCCATTCCATTCCACTCCACTCCACTCCACTCCACTCCACTCCACTCTACTCTACTCTACTCTACTCTACTCTACTCTACTCTACTCTACTCTACTCCTGTTCTGTTCTGTTCTGTTCTGTTCTGTTCTATTCTTTCTTACTATTATCACTCTTTCTTACTCTTAAGGTAAAGGTAAAGGTTCCCCTCGCACATACCTGTTAGTCATTCCTGCCTCTAGGGGGCAGCGCTCATCTCCATTACAAAGCCGAGGAGCCAGCGCTGTCCGAAGACATCTCCGTGGTCATGTGGCCGACAGGACTGAACGCGCAAGGAACGCTGTTACCTTCCCACCAAAGTGGTCCCTATTTTTCGACTTGCATTTTTACGTGCTTTCGAACTGCTAGGTTGGCAGAAGCTGGGACAAGGAACAGGAGCTCACTCTGTCATACGGCACTAGGGATTCGAACCATCGAACTGCCGACCTTCGACAAGCTCAGCAGCTTAGTCACTGAGCCACCACGTCCCTTTTTTTTCTTGCTGCACCCCTTTTTTCCCCCTGGAATTGCTACAAGTGCTACACCTGCATATTCTCTGGGAATAAGCATTCTTTGTTCTTGCCAGACAGACTCCACAATTATAGGCTTCCCAGCCTTCCAAGTGTATGGCATAACCTTGCTTCATTTTAGCAGACAGACCATCATTATAAAGGAGAGTATTTGTAGCTCAGGATTGAAATGGAGGGGTCCTTGGTGATCTCTGAGCTTAGTGCATTTCCTGCAGAAATTCCATTATCTTAACAAGGTAACATGATCAACACTGATGATGTTATTATCGTATTTCCCCAAAAATAAGACCCTGTTTTATATATATATATTTTGCTACCAAAAGAGGCAGCAGATCTTATTTTCAGGGGAAGTCATCCACTGATTAACCTCACTTGCATGCATCACCCCAGCCTCCTTTTCGCTTTCAGAGGCCTTCAGGAATTTCTTCTTCTGCAGCCAGGAAGGCTTTCCCGAAGGCCTCTGCAGCTGATAATAGAGCTTGCTTTGTTATCAGTTACAGAGGCCTTCAGGAAAGCCTTGGCAGCCTTGCTGGTTGCAAAGAAATGGGCCAGCAAGGCATTTGTCAGGGTGTGCGAGGCCCAGCTACACCTGTCCAAAGGTAAGTAGTAGGGCAACTCCACCACCACCCCATCCCCACCCTAGCTTAATTTGTTCCCGTACACTCTGGAGTGGGCAGGATCTTAATTAGGGCTTATTTTGGGAGTAGGGCTTATATTGGCCTCATGTGTAAAAATCAAGCTAGGACTTACTTTTGGGGTAGGTTGTATTTTCAGGGAAACAGAGTCGTGAGGGTAATGAAATGTTTGCAAGAAAACAAGCAAGCTCAGAGAGTGCACCAAAGATTACAACTTATTTGAAAGGAACAGATCAAACAGAATGGGAGTATTGCAATGTACATGTACATGCATAAATGAGGCATTAGAGCAAGCATGCCCAATCTATGATCCACAGGTCACATATGGCCCTGGACCTAGTGCTCCATGATTAAAAGCTTATATGGAAGTTTCTGGAAGTAAGCTATTCCATTGGTTAATTGTGCTCCCTGTTTGGAAGATTCTCCTTAATTCCAGGTTGCTTCTCTCCTTGATTAGTGTTAAGCCTGGGTTCCCCAACCAGGGTTAAGGAGACAAGCTAAACAGAATATGCAGCGTTAGTCAGATAGGCATACAGATAAATGAGTGAGCTAAGCTTGTATGTTTATTAACATACAGTAAAAATAACAGATACGCTTGTGCTATCAAAAATATAGTTTATTCCATTATGAGTTCATAGCATAGTCAAAATAACAGTCCAATAGTCATGTATCATTTAGTCAGTCCATTCAGGGATATTCAGTTAGCAAAATCCATGCAGAATATCCTATGTCAGTTCACTTACAAATCAGTCCTTTGTTTCTCTCCTGTTCGAGCAATGCAGTCTTGAGTCCTTGCAGTAATCAGGGATCATCAAAGCCAGAGAGAGAGCAAGCTGCAGTCTTGCTTCTTTTAAAGTGCTTTCACAACCACTCCCTTAATTACTTTCTCATATTTAAAGTTGCAGACACTTTAACATATAAACCATGATAACATATTATTATTTACCTAAACCAGTTAGGGTAAAAACAATGTTATCCCTAACAATTAGTTTCCATTCATTGCTTCTTGGCCTTTCTACAGGTGCTTTGGAAAATAAGTTGACTCCATCCTCCTCATGGCAACCACTCAAATACTGGAATACTGCTATCTTGTCATCCCTAGTCTTTCTTTTCTCTAGATTAAATATACCCAGTTCCTGCAACCGTTCTTCATATGTCTTAGTCTCCAGGCCTTTCATCATTTTAGTTGCTCTTCTTTGCACTTTTTCTGAAGTCTCAATGTTTTGTTTTTTGGTAATGTGGTGAGCAAAACTGGAAGAAGTATTCCAGGTGTGGCCTTATCAAGGCTTTACAAAGCAGTACTAATACGTCACATGATTTTGATTCTGCACCTCTGTTTGTACAACCAAGGATTGTGTTAGCTTTTTTTTGGCTGCTGCTGCACACTGCTGACTCTTGTATAAATGATCATCCACTAGGACTCCCAAGATCCCTCTCACAGTTACTATTTGTGAGCCAGGTTTTACCTAATCTGTACTTGTACCTTTGCTTTTTCCTGCCCAGGTGTAAAGCCTTGCTTTTCTCCACATTAAATCTCATTTTTGTTGCAAGTAGAACGCTTGAAGCAGTGCGGATGAATTTGCTGAAACTCTGGCAATTTTTCTGACACACACCCTCTCTCTGTACCTAAAGGTAAAAATAAAGATTCCCATACACATGCGTACTAGTCGTTTCCAGCTCTAGGGAGTGGTGCTCATCTCTGTTACAAAAATGAAGAGCCAGCGCTGTCCAAAGATGTCTCCGTGGTCATGTGGCCAGCACGACTAAACATCAAAGAAGCACAGAATGCTGTTACCTTCCCACCAAAGGGGTCCCTATTTTTCTACTTGCATTTTTTATGTGCTTCAAGCTGCTAGGTTGGCAGAAGCTGGGGCAAATAACGGGAGCTCACTCCGTTACGCGGCGCTAGGGATTCAAACCATTGAACTGCTGATCTTTCTGATCAAAAAGCTCAGCATCTTAGCCACTGAGCCACCATATCCCTTCTCTGTACTTACCACCAAACTAATATCAGAAATGCAAGTTATTGAAA
The DNA here is from genome assembly GCA_033807585.1 of Hydrophis major. Classification (NCBI taxonomy): domain Eukaryota; kingdom Metazoa; phylum Chordata; class Lepidosauria; order Squamata; family Elapidae; genus Hydrophis; species Hydrophis major. The sequence continues at coordinate 207,567,409 of CM066331.1, read as the reverse complement.
AACATGACTCTGTAAAGAAAGGCCATTAAGTGCCATAGAGAATTTCCAAATGGATTTCTTAAACTCTCCACCATTAATCACCCTGAATTCTGAAATGCTAAATTATACGTAACATGAAATAAAAAGAATGGAAACTGAACAAGGAGAGATTCAACCTAGAAATATGAAGAAATTTTCTGACAATGAGAACAATCAATCAATGGAACAGCTTTGCCTTCAGAAGTTGTGGGAGCATGATCCCTGGAGGCTTTCAAGAAGAGATTGGACTGCCATTTGTCAGGAATGGTGTAGGGTCTCCTGCTTGGGCAGGGGTTGGACTGGATGACCTACAAGGTCCCTTCCAACTCTGTTAATCTAATGTGGGCTGATGCTGTAAAACAGAAGCCAGGTCAGGTAAGGGTTAACATTTCCCTCTGCCCAAACCACTGGAAAACTTCTCGGCATGGGTTGTGCTATGCTCTCAAAGCCATTGTCATCCTTGTGACAACATGTAGTTTTAAATGACTAGGCTGTCAATTCCACAACATTCTGCAGTTGTTGGCCTTTTTTTTTTTTCCTTCTGCTGTATTGAATAGTAACAATAATATGGCAAACAGCACATTATCTCCGACTTTCAACGACTGAAGGAAAATCGGTACGCTCCTTATTTTGCAGCTTATATTTAGACCCACAATTAAAATTTCCATACAGGCTTTTAATCATGTCAAAGCCTTTGAATGAAGCCCTTGTGATCTTTTTTTAAATAACTTTATCCTTTTTTTTTTTTTTTTTTTAAGACTGAGAAAAACACATTTTACTAATTGCTCCAAGGGTACTATGCTCGATGTATTGATTCTGGGAATTTAACAAGAATGCCGTTGAAACAGACTTCTGGTTTTCTCCTTCCTATGATTTTGTATTTATTTATTTATTTCAGTCGGGGACTAAATGGCAGAATTGGCATTTGTGAAAGTTCACATTTAAGGACAGGCCTAGCTTAAATGTCACAGAATGAAGCTAGAGGCTTCGGATAAACACATAATTTAGTCCACTGGAATATTTAGACCTCTGAATATAAAAAGGAACTCTGTGAGGCTCTCTACCCTTGGTGGTTTTCTTACACACATTTCAATACCAAACTAGGTAACATCATCAGTACTAAAAGGGAGTGGTGTTTGCTCTTATTTTTATATACTAGTGGTTCGTCCTGTCAGCATTAGTGGGACTATTATTGGTGGTTGTTTGTCTGAATTGGTAGTTCCTTGATTGTGTTATTGTTTACTTGATTATCAGTGTAGTGTTAACCTTGGCATTAATTTCTGCTTATATGGGTGTGATTATATAGAGAGGATATGTTTTTGGTCTTTTAATTTCACTTTGGGATTTTTGATTGCCTCTTTTGAATGCTGTGTAGAGGTTGTTTACCTCTATGTGTCTGTTGATGGCTGATTCGTCTGAATTCCAGGAATTCTCTGGTGTTTTGGGACTTGGCTTGTTCTACGATGCTCACAGTTCCCCAGTTGAAATTATGGTTGCATCTGTCCTTGTGTTGTGAAATTAAGGAGTTTTCATCGTGTCCTCTGATTGCTCATTGGTGTTCATTGATGTGTTGTGCTAATGTTCTGCCTATTAGTCCTATATATATAAGAGCTGTTGCAGTCCTTACAATTTTTTTCTACTTCAGGGGCTGAAGGAACTCTCTGTGTGTGTGTGTGTGTGTGAATCTGTGTGTGTTTTATCTGTGCCTGGAAATTACACATGCTAGAGAAACATATACAACAATACATTTGGCTACGATTGGAAAAAAAGTGTGCAAAAATAGTGTACAAATGAATAGTACTCTGGAATATAAATGCGTACCAATGAATAATATTCTGGAATATTTTGTCAGATTTGTTAAGCAATGAATTCACAATCCCCATTAGAGGTGGTATTCAGTAGGTTCTGACCAGTTCTGGAAAATTAGTAGCGGAAATTTTGAGTAGTTCGGAGAACCGGCAAGTCCCACCTCTGACTGGCCCCGCCCCCATCTATTCTCCGCCTCCCATTGTGTCCCAGCTGATTGGCTGGGTCTTCTTTGGTTGCCCTGCACAGGAGAACGGAGCTGGAAAGCAGGTTAGTGGGGTGGGGAAGGAATGGGGATTTTGCAGTAACCTTCCCCTGTCACGCCCACTAAGCCAAACCACACCCATAGAACCAGTAGTAAAATGTTTTGAATCCCACCACTAGTCCCCACGATGAGACATACAGAGAAATTAAGGTTGTCAAGATCATCAAGATTATTACCAGGTTAAGCACCAGGATTTGACTGGAAGGGACCTTGGAGGTCATCTCATCTAACCCAGCCGGCTTTTATGGCTAAAGCGGAACTTGAACTCACTCACAATCTCCTGCTTTCTAGCCTGGGGCCATAATTGCTAGACCAAACTGGCTCTCAATAAATCTCAATAAATTGCTGTTGTTGATAGCAGTAGCACTTCTCTAAATTAGTTGGAATGCTATTTTGTTTAATACAATTGTCATATCCTTCCTCTGGTAGCTTAAATGATACAATGTAATGCATTAATTATTACTATTACTTCAATATCTATAAATCAGGAAGAGTCCATTAGACCTCAGGCAGTAGATCTATTCTGCAAATGCAATAAAAATAAATAAAATACAACTTATCTAAGGAAAGCAGCAATAACCATTTTGAAATGCAGACTTGAAAGAAGACCCCAAAACTGGTTAAAACTTTAGCTCAAACTTTAGATGAAGAACATGTTGAATTAAAACTGCTTCTTAAACTTATGGTTGATTTCTCCAGGATCCCCCAAAGGAACAAACTGAATTTCTTCTCACATTTTACTTAACTGGGTCACCGCAGGGAATAGCATATTGTAGAACATTTTAGGACAAAAAAAGAGGATTAATTGGCGCTATTCCACTATCTTTTCTTAATGGACTCATTCCATTAAATCCCAGTGGATAAAATTTTATTTTGGCTTATTTATTCAGAACGTTCAGCTAACTCCTCCTGGCTACCTGGCCCAAAGAACATATAAACCTAGTCAGTCATTCCATTCGGCATCTGGGGAAAAAAAAATCCTCTCTATTACAGAACTCTATGCCAAGGCTTGGCAAGACCAATATAGCCCTTAGTGCAGGGGCCCTCAAACTTGACAGCTTTAAGACTCGTGGATTTCAACTCCCAGAATTCCTCCTCCAGTCATGTTAGCTCAAGAATTCTGGGAGTTGAAGTCCACAAGTCTTAAAATTGCCAAGTTTGAAGACACTTGGAAGAGAGAGAGAGATTAGACAGATAGATAGATAGATAGATAGATAGATAGATAGATAGATAGATAGATAGATAGATAGATATGGAGATAGATATTGTAGATCAGGGGTCTTCAAACTTGGCAGCGTTAAGACTCATGGATTTCAACTCCCAGAATTCTTCCTCCAGTCATGTTAGCTCAGGAATTCTGGGAGTTGAAGTCCACAAGTCTTAAAATTGCCAAGTTTGAAGAAACTTGGAAGAGAGAGAGAGATTAGACAGATAGATAGATAGATAGATAGATAGATAGATAGATAGATAGATAGATAGAGATGGAGATAGATATTGTAGATCAGGGGTCTTCAAACTTGGCAGCGTTAAGACTCATGGATTTCAACTCCCAGAATTCCTCCTCCAGTCATGTTAGCTCAAGAATTCTGGGAGTTGAAGTCCACAAGTCTTAAACTTGCCAAGTTTGAAGACCCTTGCCTTAGTGCATTGTCTCCCAACCATGGTGACTTTAAGATGTCTCGACTTCAGCATCCACAATTCCCTAGTCAGCATGATGAGGTTTTCATTTAACTGGAGTCACCATGAGTAATCTCATCATGAGCATCCATGTAGATTTTCTTAAATAGAATAGAATAGAGGAATGGAATAAGTTGAAAGGGATCTTGTAGGTGCAACCACCCTGCAAGGCATTCGATAAAGTAGACCAAAACCTACTTCTTAGTAAGCTAGAAAAAAAGTGGAATAGATAGCACCACCACTAGATGGATTTGCAACTGGCTGGCAAACTCAACGAGTAGTACTCAACGAGTAGTCCTTAATGGGTCTAAGTCTACATGGAGGGAAGTAACTAAGCAGTGGGGTGCCACAAGGTTCCGTCTTAGGCCCAGGACTTTTCAATATCTTCATTAACAACTTAGATGAGGGAATAGAAGGGTAACTTACCAAATTTGCAGATGATACTAAGCTGGCACGAATAGCTAACACCCAAGAAGATAGGCTCAAGATCCATCTGGATCTTGACAGACTAGAACACTGGGCCATATCTAATAAAATGAAATTCAGTATAGGGAAAAGTAAAGTCCTACACTTAGGCAAGAAAAACCAAAAGGACACATGTAGACTGGGTGAAACCAGGCTCAACAGCAGTAACTGTGAGAGGGATCTTGGAGTCTTAGTGGACAACCAGCTAAATAGGAGCCAGCAGTGTGCAGCAGCAGCCCAAAAAGCTAATGCAATCCTAAATTGTATTAACAGAAGGATACAGTCAAGATCCAGGGAAGTACTAATACCACTCTATAAAGCCTTAGTAAGACCACACCTGAAGTATTGCATCCAGTTTTGTTCACCACATTATAAAAAAGATGTTGAGGCTCTAGAAAAAGTACAGAGAAGAGCAACCAGGATGATTAGGGGACTGGAGGCTAAAACATATAACAAACGGTTGCAGGAACTGGGCTTGGCTAGTCTAGTAAAGAGAAGGACCAGGGGAGACATAATAGTGGTCTTCCAATATTTGAGGGGCTGCCACAGGAAGGAGGGGGTCAAGCCATTTTCTAAAGCACCTGTAGGCCAGACAAAGAATAATGGATGGAAACTGGACAAGGAGAGAATTAACCTGGAAATAAGGAGAAACTTTCTGACAGTGAGAACAATCAACCAATGGAACAGAAGTTGTCCTTGGAAGTTGTGGGAGCACCATCACTTGAGACTTTCAAGAGGAGATTGGACTGCCATTTGTCAAAAATGGTGTAGGGTCTCCCGCTTGGGCTAGATGACCTACAAGATCCCTTCCAACTCTGATTATCATCTGTATCTGCTCAGGCAGGAAACTATATCATTCCAAACAAATGGTTGTCCAATCTGTTCTTAAAAACTTCCAGTGTTGGAACATTGTCAACTTCTGGAAGCCAGTCCTTCTGCTTTCACTATCAGGAAATTTCTCCTGAGTTCTAAGCTGCTTGTCTCCTCAATTAGCTTCCATCTATTGCTTCTTGTCCTGCCCTCAGGTGCTTTGGAGAATAGCTTGACTCCCTCTTCTTTGGGGTGGCCCCTGAGATACTGGAACATTGCTATCATGTCACCCTTAGTCCTTCTTTTCATTAAAATAGACATACTCAATTCCAGCCACCATTGTTTATGTCTCTCCTCCAGACCCCTAATCATCTTTGTTGCCCTTCTCTGCACTCTATACAAAAGGGTAGGGTTTCACTCACCTCATCACAAGCCTATCCTGACTACTTTGAGCCTCTGATTCTAAAAAAAACCAGGCCTGATTTTTAGCCATTGTCTCTTCCTCGACCTTTACATTCTCTAATAGTAGGAATATCTACACAGAACAAAAATTCTCATATCTTGAAGCTGTCAATACCCAGAATCTTTTTTTTTAATTAGACTATGCTGGAAGGTCATCCTTTTTTCCATGGAGATTAATCACCAGCAATTAACTAGACTGACTTAAAGCTCTTTCATTTTATAAGTCGAAATTTGGTGGGTTTTTCCCCTGAAAGAGTATAACTTCTGGCTCGGTATGTATTATTAAGAAAGAAAGAAAGAAAGAAAGAAAGAAAGAAAGAAAGAAAGAAAGAAAGAAAGAAAGAAAGAAAGAAAGAAAGAAAGAAAGAAAGACATTTCCCTCCAAGCTTTGATGGACCTTGGATAACTCTCTTCATTATCAGTTAAGCAAGCACACTAATTAGTATTTCTGCATTTAGAAGGAAAACCTGTGTTACCTTAACACTTTGTGATGGTTGCCTAGCAACAAAACTTCTATCCCTCGGTTTCCAAGGGCCTTTTTCTCAGTATAGGACCTGAAGCTTAATCAGAAGTGTGTGTCCAGGTCTTTCCTCAGTGTGTTATATATATATCAAGCTTGCCATATTTTTATATGATACGAGCTCGATACCTGTGCTTCGCTCTGAAACTATGTGATCAGGCTTATTTTGGGGGGAGGAAAATCGGGGGGGGGGGATTCTGCCTCTGCCTACCAGCATCCATCGGTATTCATCTGGCTAGTGTCCTGTCAGTGTGTGAGAGAGTTGAGGGCTGTTTGGAAACTGAAACAGTATTTGCTGTGTGAGCAAGAAGGAGACAGCAAGGAGCCTGGACATGGCTTAGCTCAACTGTTCTGAACTAAAGCTGCTTGTTGCTGTGAAACTAAAACTAAGCTGAAACTCCTCTTCTCAGCTTGTGTTTTGCATTTGGAAAATATTTACAGACCCCCTCACAACCCAGACATAAACTGTTTCAACTCCTTCCCTCAAAACGACGCTATGGAGAACTGCACAAGAACAGTTTTTTCCCCAAACACCATTACTCTGCTAAAGAAATAATTCCCTCAACACTGTTCAACTATTTACAAAGTCTGCACTCGTATTACCATTAATCTTCTCTTCACTCCTTATCACCCATCCCCTCCCACTTGTGACTGTATTAATGTAACCTTATTGCTTTAATCCTAATGATTTATATTCCATTGCTTATTGTACCCTATGACTATTATTAAGAATTGTATCTTATGATTCTTGACTTTTGACAAATGTATCTTTTCTTTTATATGCACTGAGAGCATATGCACCAAGACAAATTCCTTGTGTGTCCAATCACACTTGGTCAATAAAAGAATTCTAATTCTAGTTCTAGGTTGCATTTCTCTTTAATGATTGTCAACTCATTGCTTTTTGTCCTGCTTTCAGATGTTTTGGAGAATAAATTGATCCTTTCTTTTCCATGGCCATCCCTCAAGCACTGGAAGACAGCTATCATATCACCCAATCCACCTCTTCATTAAGATAGACATACCTAGTTGCCTACAATCCTTCATCTTATGGTTTAGCCTCCAAACCCTCTGGGAGCCCACAAATATAACAGGAATATGAGCACCATTGCTGCATTGAAAAATAATCTTTTTTTCCACTAGAAATGATAATTGGAATATGGAAAGAGGTCATATTTTCCATATGATTGTAAAGTGCTGAGTTAAACTTATCATTTTCTTTTCTTTTTTTAAAAAAAATAATGTTTTCACTCAGACTGACAAAAAAAAATCCACAAGGAAATTGTTTTCATACTTTGCTTTTCCAAAGAGGAAGAGAGGGGGAAAAAAAAAAAAAAACTGAAGTTTTCACAGAGTTAGTGGATTAATTACCTTGGTTATGTAAATTAAATAGCTGTATCTCTCCAGAATCTGAAGTAACAAGGCTACTGGCTTCATTTTACTGAATTGAATATATTGAATTAAAATTAAATTACTGACTTCAGAATGGTGAGAGCAATGAGGTGATCAAAATCTTGATCTATCTGGGCAAAATGACCATTTGGAAACCCATAACTGTTGTTTTGAGCATTGGTGGTGTCCTTCATGGTTTGGTAGACTCCTAACTTCTCATGCTTCTATTAAATCTCTAGGGATGATATCAAGACCATAAGAAGTGGTAAAACCACTTTATACTGGACTAGTGAGGACACACTTGGAATAGCGCATACAGTTCTGGTCAGCATGATATACACCTTGCCCTCAGAAGTTGTGGTAGCATCATCACTTGAGGCTTTCAAGAAGAGACTGGACTGCCATTTGTCAGAAATTGTGTAGGGTCTCCTGTTTAGGTAGTGGTGGCAGTGGTGGACAAGATGACCTACAAGGTCCCTTCCAACTCTGATTATCTGAATCTGATACAAAAATGATGTTGAGACCCTAGAAAGTTTCCAAAGCATCAGAGGGCAGGACAAGAAGTCATGAGTTGGAAGCTTGTTAGATATGCAACCTAGAAGAAATTTTCTGACAGTGAGGAACTGTCCCCTCTGAGGAAATCCTCTGGTGAGACCAAGAAGAAGGACCTTCCCTATGGTGGCCCCTTCCCTGTGGAATATCATCCCTGCAGAAATAGACTGGCCCTCCACTGACGTACTCTTTTGAAAGGACCTGAAGCCAAGGATTTGCCAGCTGATCGTGGTTTGCTTGTCAGTGATCATCAAGGAGGTGTGAGGGCCTCTTGAATTTTCTATTTGGGGTTTTACTTCTGTAAGCCACCTGAACTCACTGTGTGTGAGTTGGGAGGCTGTATAATTTTTCTTAATGAAATAAATATCTAAATAAATAACATCTCCCTCAAAGTTGCAAGAAAATCCTCCATGGAAACCTCAGGGCTGTCACAGAGAGTAAGCTATTTTCCAAAGCACCCAAAGGCCAGACAAGGAATAATGGATGGAACCTGATCAAGGAGAGAGATTCTGCCTAGAAATGAGGAGAAATTTTCTGACAGTGAGAACAATATACTGATGGAACGGCTTTGCCTTTGGAAGTTATGGGAGCTTCATCACTGGAGGTTTTCAAGAAGAAATTGGACTGCCATTTATCAGAGGTGGTGTAGCATCTCCTGCTTGGGCAGTGGGTTGGACTAAATGACCTACCAGGTCCCTTCCAGCTCTGTTAATCTGAACTAGGCAACCTTCCAACCATACCATAGCAGATTCTAAACAGAAGGAGAAAATTTGGAACAAGTAACCATTAATCCCCATTTTTTTTCACTGTAGATGTTTATTTCTGTCTTATCTTATATTTGATTACCCACTTTCTGTCAAGGATCTTGGAGTACTCATCTCTAATGACCTAAGCGCTAGAGCCCACTGTAACTACATAGCCAAAAAGGCATTAAGAGTTGTTAACCTAATCTTACGTAGCTTTTTCTCTGGTAATATTACACTAATAACTATAGCATACAAAACATTTGCTAGACCAATACTCGAATACAGCTCATCAGTCTGGAACACACATTACGTACCTGATATTAATACAGTTGAGAAAATCCAGAAATATTTCACAAGAAGAGTTCTCCACTCCTCTACTTGTTGCAGAATATCTTATGCCACCAGACTCGAAATTCTAGACCTGGAAAATCTAGAACTACACCGCCTTCGGTCTGATCTGAGTATAGTATATAAAATCATACATTGCAATGTCCTACCTGTCAATGAATACTTCAGCTTCAACCATAATACGAGAGCACACAATAGATAAAAATTCAAGGTTAACTGCACCAAACTTGATTGCAGGAAATACGACTTCAAGCAAAAGTGGTCAATGTCTGGAATACTCTACCTGATTCTGTGGTTTCTTCCCCAAACCCCAAAAACTTTAACCTTAGATTGTCTACTATTGACCTCACCCCTTTCCTAAGAGGTCTGTAGGGGGCGTGCATAAGCGCACCAATCGTGCCTACCGTCCCTGTCCTATTGTTTCTTTTATATATTTTTTTATTTTTCTTATATGTAGCCACGTATTCATAACTATGTTTTTACTTATACCTATTACCTTGTAAGCGATTGACAAAAATAAAAAAAATACCCTGTGCTGGTAGAACAGTTTTTTTCAGTGATGGACCCTTTCTGATCTCACTTTGTCATCCTTATTTGTAGCCATATTTCCCCTGCATTTTTCCACGCTCGATCTTACTTCCGAGCTATCTTTACGCTCGGGTGAAACAGATGCTGTTGATCATATTTCCCTGCTTTTTTCCCCAGCCGCCTTTCGTTTTCAGAGTCGAGCAGGAACATTAGACATAAAAGCTGGAAACCTTTGTCAAATCAGCTAGGCAAAAGAAGACATCAATTCCTTTCACAAGTATATCAAAACTTATCTTTCCCATTGGCAGATCTGCAAGATTTCCAACTGGCTCAGAGCTATATTTATGAGCATCCCTTGTTTGTTTCCTTGGAAATCTATATATTATATCCATATCTGTCAGTCTGATAAATGTTTCAGCCAATATGCCAAAGGGGGAGAAAAATTTGCAGGGGGATTTTAATGCCTGGTGTATTGAAACACTTTCTGATTATTACTGAATGCAGGTTTTAAGGGAAACAATAATTCACCAAAGGGAGAATTAGCTTCCACTCACAAAGGAACTGAGGACAATGGAATGGAAGTGAGATAATTTTGCATACATTTTGCTTTCCTAACAGCAATAATTTACTCCAGTTTTAATTTCAGGCCCAACTCTGCTGAGATCCAAAGCTAAAGCTGTCTGACCTTTTACGCTGGTACATCTCATGATCAGCCATCTGCGGCAAAAATAAAAAATAAAAATGGATGAGAATGCGAATTGCTAGGAGATAATTGGAGAATGGAGGAACCGACCCGGAGTATATAAACATCTTTTCCTTGTTTAACTGCATTTTTTTTTTTAACCAACACTACTCAAGGGAGAGTGGTTTAGCTTTAATCCTCTCTCCAATTTAAAAACACAGGCATTCTTTTTTCATGTAAAATGAATGTGTTCGCTTGTTGGGGAGCAGTAAACCATCATTATCTTCCTTCCTTCTTTGAACCAGTTGATTTAGGACTGCAGACTGCCAGACACAGGAAACCAGGATTGAGTTCAAAAGCATTGTGAGTTTATTCCATGGAACCTATACAGGTGGAAGAGACCTTGGAGGTCTTCTAGTCCAGCTCAAACAGGAGACCCTTTACCTGGTGTCTAGGTGGCTGTCCAGTCTCTTCTTCAAAACCTCCAGTGTTGGATCACCCACAACTTCTTGTGGCAAGCTGTTCCACTGGTTAATTGTTCTCACTGTTAAGAAATTTCTCCTCAATTCCAGGTTGCTTCTCTCCTTGATTAGTTTCCATCCATTTTGTTTCTTGTCCTGCCTTCAGGTGCTTTGTAGGCTGACTCCCTCTTCTTTGGGGCAGCCCCTCAAATACTGGAATATCGGTATCATGTCACCCCTGGTCTTTCTTTCCTCTAAACTAGCCAAACCTCGACTTACTACCATTCATTTAGTGACTATATAAAGATACAATGTGAAAAAATGACTTACAACCGTTTTTTTTTTTTACATTTACAACCATTTCAGCATCTCCATGATCAAAATTCAGATAGCAATAGCACTTAGACTTATATATCAGTTCATAGTGCTTCACAGCCCTCTGTAAGGGTTGAAAATATTACCTTCTAGAACAGGGGTCTCCAACCTTGGCTCCTGGAAGCCTGGCGGACTTCAACTCCCAGAGTTCCAAAGCTGGCTGTGGAATTCTGGGAGTTGAAGTCCACCAGGCTTCCAGGGGCCAAGGTTGGAGACCCCTGTTCTAGAACCTTAAAGGTAAAAGATAAAAGTTTCCCCCTGTCTATTTTGTGTCCGTCTGTAGGGGGCACTGCTCTTCTCCATTTCTGGGCCAAGGGACCCAGCATGGTACACAGACATTTCCATGGTCGAGGAATGAAACACTGTTACATTCCCACTAAAGTGGTACTTATTTTTCTACTCACATTTTGTCATGCCCCTGTCAGAATCTGACTCAGAGGAGGAAACTGAACAGCAGACAGCGAGTGGGAGCGCGGCTCTGTTGGCTGTGGAAGAAACTGGGGAAGGGCAAAGTCCAGCTGGGCAGATCAGGGGAGAGGGAGAGCAAGGGAGAGGGAATTCAGAGAAAGACCCAGGCCCACCTCCTCTTCATCCTAGGGCACGCAGGGAGGAACAGAGAAGGGAGCAACATGAGTTGTGTAGCTTACAGGGGAGGAAGGGGCCCTGATTCCCTTCATTAGCTATAGCTGGGAACACAGTGTATAAAAGAGGAAACTGCACAGCAAGTTATTGGGAGCAAACATGAATTTATTTTGTATCACCGTGGCTTATTTGTGTTCCTGGCATCTTCCCAGCTGTGTGAGTGTTGCTGTGCTTTCAATTGTGAAATTTCTTCTCCTGCCCTGTCAAGTTAATTACTTCAGTTTGGTTTGCTTGGATTCTTAGTTACAATCTGTATGTACCCTTGTTTTGGACTGAATTTCCTACAGTTAAAGGCTGTTCCTGAGAGAGTTTTTCTCCAGCCAAAGGTAACCTGGACATTGGGGGCAATGTTGGAGATAATAAAGGGAATCTTATGGCTTATTTGATTGTGTTGCCTTTGTGCCATGCCCAGGGTCATCACATATTTGCATGCTTTTAGACTGCTAGGTGGGCAAGAGCCAGGGCAAGTAATGGGATCTCACTCCATTGCATGGCACTTGATTCTTGAGCCCGGACTGTCAGCTTTGACAAGCTCAGCAACTTTAACCACTGAGTCATCACGGCCCCATTAAAAAAGAAAGAAAACACACTGTTTAGTAATAGCACTAACACTTAGACTTATATATTGCTTCACAGTGCTTTACACTTATCCCAGGTGATAGGAAGAGGTTCGTAGATTCTCTCTACTATTTTACTCCGCAGATCAACAGTTGATTATGAACATTGATGAAGTTTGTTCATTTCACTGCTAATTGTTTTTAAAACCTATTGAACAAGATCATCGCCTGAACAGACAGAATGGAAGTTATTTCTTTTAAGAGGTACATTAACAAAATTTATCCTCTATAGTTAATTATAAAGCGATGGCCATTAAGCCCTACCAACGCTTCCGTTTCTTTTATGGATATCAATTATATTTTCCCCCTTATTCTTCCTCATCTTTGTTCTATCTGCTGCCTTTCTCTTCTGGATCCAAATTTGTTTAGCTTTCTGCCTTATCAGGAAAGGGCCAATTAAACATGTACCGTATATACTCGAGTATAAGTCGACCCGAATATAAGCTGAGGCACCTAATTTAACCACAAAAAACTGGGAAAACTTATTGACTCGAGTATAAGCCGAGGGTGGGAAATGCAGCAGCTACTGGTAAATTTCAAAAATAAAAATAGATACCAATAAAAACTTTCACTAGGACAGTTGAGAATAAGTTTGATGTTCACAATTTCCTTTTTGAGGGAACAAGAAGATGAAGAAAAAGAAGTGTGTTTTTTCACACTTTTCACACTGCAGTGAACAAAAATGGCATCATAGGAACAGGCTTATTCTCAGTCCAAAGGTTTGTTTCTGATTTCTTCCCTGATTTAAGGGAAATTTGGGAAACGATCTCACTATCATGAAAGGTTTAATTGATTCACTAACCCAAAAGATGATGATGATGACAGTGGGAGGCAGGAGTCACTCTCTCCCTTGCAAGAAAAAAGCAAGAGCCGTTCTTATGATCTCTCTCTCTCTCTCTCTCTCCCTGTAATACAGTCAAGCCCTTTCCAGCACGCGCGATCTGCCTTCGCCACTTTGCACCTTGCAAATGCAAAATCCTGGGGGTTTTGCATTTGCAAGGTGCAAAGCAGCGGGGGGAGGGGAGCGGTTGTTTGGAAAATAAGATAATGATCTTAAAGTTTATAATGGAAGGGTGAATAGGAAGACTCTCTCCCCCCCCCGCCTTCGCTCTCCCCCGCTCCGAAACAGAGAGCATGGTCTCATATCTCGCTACTCCCGGAGTGGGACCTTTTTGGAAGGGGCAGAAAGGGAAGGTGAGGACGCACCAAGTTTTGAGTTGCTTTGGAAAGCACCAGAGCCGGAGGACTGCACGAAGACCCCCCACCCCCACCGCTACAGCCTCTCTTTGGGCCCCCGTGGTCGCGTCAGCCTAAGCAGGCAGGGGTTCCGTATGCTGTAAACCACAAACAGCTTCAACGTTAGAAATCCCAGCCTCCGCCCTACCGCGCACCCATTCTGGACTCCCCAAGTGGGTCCCTTTCAATCGGTGGCTCTTTTTTTTTTTTCTCTGATCGGCCCCCGCGGCTTTCCGAAGCGCTGGCCGAAGTCAAGAGTTGTTCGCCTTTCCTCACGTGAAGTCAGTCCATTTTAGAAACTTGCCCCCGACAATCCGCCCCCTCCACGCACACAGACGGACACACTTTCGTCCCACGCAGTCTGTTCCTCCGGTCGGACAGATTCTCGAGCTCCAGAGCCGCCTAAAGTTCCCGTCCTCCTCCTCCCTCCTCCTCATTGTTTTGACTACTTTTCCTTTCCTTAAACCCCTCCCCAGAGAACTTGCCGCTTTTGCGGAAGAAGAACTCAAAAGCTCGTTTCTGAGCGAAGGGCAGGCAGACTTTTGGCTAAGCAGCTCTCCTCCTCCCAGTTCCTTTTACCGAGCACTACCCCAAAGCGACGCAAAAACTCACGAGCGGAGAGTCCCCACCAAGTTCACACTCGCACCTTCGTTTTTTATTCCAAACTCAGGTGGAAGCGCGGGGGTGGGGATGCGGGGTGCGGCGGGGGAGGGGGTGTTGCTGCTTCAAGACCCTCGTTAGGAAAGCAAGCAACTCACTCCTCGCTTCCAGCCAATAAATCTTGCCCGGAGGAGCGGCAAGAAACGCTCGAGGAAGCTATTCTGCCTCCTCGCTCTTCCAGCCCTTTAGGACACCTCCTAAAGGAAAGGAGAAAATAAAAGATGGCGGGGAGGGAGGGGGGCACAAAGCAGCCCAAACGCGTAGCAGTGGAAGGAAGGTGCGCTGGTGCGAGGAAGGGAGAGAGAGAGAGAGAGAGAGACACACACACACACAGAGAGAGAGAGAGAGAGACAGACAGACACACACACACACTTCGCCACTTTGCACCTTGCAAATGCAAAATCCTGGGGTTTTTGCATTTGCAAGGTGCAAAGCGGCGGGGGCGGATCCCGCGTGCTGGAAAGGGCTTGACTGTATTACGGGGAGAGAGAGAAAGAGGGAGAGATCATAAGAACGGCTCTTGCTTTTTTCTTGCAAGGGAGAGAGTGACTCCTGCCTCCCACTGTCATCAACATCTTCTTCTTTTGGGTAAGTGAATCAATTAATTTGGGAGATGATCTCACTATCAGAAAACAACGCGAGCCGCCACCACCACCTCCTCCTCCACCTCCTCCTGAGTGGACTGAAAGCAGCTGGAGCTGAGGAAACGAAGCTGAGTGGAGCCGAAGCAACCTCGGCTCGCGTTGTT
Source organism: Hydrophis major (assembly GCA_033807585.1). NCBI lineage: Eukaryota > Metazoa > Chordata > Lepidosauria > Squamata > Elapidae > Hydrophis > Hydrophis major. The sequence goes on along the minus strand of CM066331.1, from coordinate 207,552,399 downwards.
TTCTCAGCCTAGAGAAAGGGGAAGGGGGCTCATCTGGACCAAGGGTGAGTCTCCCCCTCAGTTTCCCCTGAAGGATCTTCCGTCGCTTTTGCCTTCTCCCTACATCTTCCCTCTGTTAAAATCCCCCCCACACACACACACACACTTATTTTCGGTTGGATAGATTTCGTGTCTGAGCATTCTCACATGGTGGTGGGTCTTCTCCCCCCCTAAAAACAGTTAAAAAAAGAAAAAACAATATATCCTCAAGCAAGAACTTTTCTGCTTCCGATTACCCCCATGCTTAAAAGTTGCAAAGGAAACACGGAAGCAGGGAAGCGGCTGCCCAGCTTCGGAGCTTCACCCCATTTTTTTTTCAGAGGGGAATCTGACTCGAGTATAAGCCGAGGGGTTTTTTTTCAGCACAAAAAATATGCTGAAAAACTCGGCTTATATTTGAGTATATACGGTATTTGCTTTAGTGGAATGTAAACCATTCGCTTTTCATTATACCGAGAATGGTCCTTTTCATTGCAACTTTTATCAATGCAATTATTTTCCCCATTGTTTTGAAGAGCATTGGTATATGGAAGTATGTGAAGAAAGACCAAACACTGAATAATCTCCTTAAATTATATTTTATCAGATTCATTATTGCCTGGATTAAAAAAAAAAATCATGCCAGCTGCTCATTTCAAATATTGAACTACATTTTAAATGGGACCTTCCTTTCTTATGTGTGGGCTGGAAACAACTGAATGCCCTTTATCAGATACTGAATTTAATGCAAAAGAAAAATTATTGACTTAGCTGATGGTAGCATCCATCTGATATTATCCAGGTTTTGTAGATGCGCGAAATTAGTAGTTAACAGAATAAAACAACAACACAGTTGGAAGATACCTTAGAGTTCTTCTAATCTAACCTCCTGCTCAAGCAGGAGACCCTACCATTTCAGACAAATGGTAGTCCAACGTCTTCTTGAAAGTCTCAAGTGAGGGCGCTCCCACAACTTCCAAGGACAACTTCTGTTCCATTGGTTGATTGTTCTCACTGTCAGAAAGTTTCTCCTTGTTTCCAGGTTAAATCTTTCCTTGTTCAGTTTCCATCCATTATTCTTTGTCTGGCCTACAGGCGCTTTAGAAAATAGCTTGACCCCTTCATCCTCTCTGTGGCAGCCCCTCAAATATTGGAAGACTGCTATCCTGTCTCCCCTGGTCCTTCTCTTTACTAGAGTCGCCAAGCCCAGTTCCTGCAACTGTTCATTGTATGTTTTAGCCTCCAATCCCCTAATCATCTTGGTTGCTCTTCTCTGTCCTTTTTCTAGAGTCTCAACATCTTTTTAATAATGTGGTGAACAAAACTGAATGCAGGACTCTAGGTGTGGTCTTACTAAGGCTTTATAGAGTGGTATTAGTACTTCCCTGGATCTTGACTGTATCCCTCTGTTAATACAGTTTAGGATTACATTAGCTTTTTGGGCTGCTGCTGCACACTGCTGGCTCCTATTTAGCTGGTTGTCCACTAAGACTCCAAGATCCCTCTCACAGTTACTGCTATTGAGCCTGGTTTCACCCAGTCTATATGTGTCCTTTTGGTTTTTCTTGCCTAAGTATAGGACTTTATTTTTCTCTATATTGAATTTCATTTTATTAGATATGGCCCAGTGTTCTAGTCTGTCAAGATCCAGATGGATCTTGACAGACTAGAATAAGGAAACAGAATAGGAGACGGGGGAGGGAAGGAAGGAGAGAGAGAGAGACAGAGAGAGAGAGAGAAGCAGAGAGGGGGAAGGAAAGAGAGAACTGTCTATGTCCTTGCTTGGACTAACAAATCTATTAGGACCTGTCAGTTAGTGTCTCCGTTTTGTAATAAGCTGTCAATGGGTGGTAATTGATGCTTTCATGTAAAAATGGAAAGCTGTGACATTGGCATCAGATCAAGTCTTCAGTTTTCCCAGGTGATAACTCAAAACGTCAGAATTGGAGACAGGAAGCAAGGGGGGTGTTTTTTCCCCTTGAATTTTATTTATTTATTTATTTTGAAGAAGGGAAAAGCATGCAAAGAAAATGGCCAGTGACTCAACACACCTGTTGAGCACAGCAGCAATTGTGAGGCATCTGGTCTAAGGAAAGCCAGCATTTGACTCACATTTGGGAGCATCTGGTCAGGTTTAGATCCATTCAAGAGGCTGAATTAAAATAAGGCGCAATGCTTGGAAGGCAGCTTTAAATCTTCTGGTGTGCAGTACAAATTGGCTAAATGTATTCATTCATTTATTAAACTTGTCTTCCACCCATCTCACCTAGAGCTGACTCTAAATGGCTTATATTTATTTATTTAGCCTATGGCACATCATACATGGATTTGCAATCTATGTTAACATTTCACCCAGACTGAAAAAAAAAACACATTTAAATTTGAATATTTGTTTTCTTTTAAAATGAATCTAAGAGTTAAACATTCGGTTCAGCTCCCGACACTTGTCCCCTCGCTCCTGCCTTCTTAGCAATTCAAGAAGATGCCATCTGCGAGTAGATAAATAGGTAACACCATTTTGTCGATGAGAAAAGCTAGCTGCATTCTGTTTGGGGAGCAGGAGTCAGTGCTGGACCTGTTGGGATGCGACTGGTGAAAAATAAGTAGAGGAATATTGCTGGCCAGCATGTGCTGAAGCTAATTCATCCAGCTGTGGTGTGCCAAAAAAGGGATTAGCAATTGGCAGCTGTCAGAACTTCTATGATGTGTAAACATTGTAGACTCTCCAGCTACGTATCACCATCTTCTTTTTGTTCCGAACTAAGCAAACTCGTTAGCTTGCAATTCTAATAGTTTTCCTTCCACGACAGGCTAGCAAACTTGCACTTCTGATTGGCCCGCTGATAGTGGATCGTGATTGGTCATTGTTGGCTGATCTGATTGGCTGTTAGCGGGTTGCCGCTGATTGGATGCTCCTAGCGCAGCAAACTCAAATCATATTTTGCTCTGTTCTGAAGTCACTAATAAAGAGTTGGAGTCACTATTCGATGCCTCGTCTCTGTTCCTTGCGCTCACTCTTCCAGATCTAACACTGGCGACGAGGATGGGATGCGGAGACAATAGAGCTGACTGAACACTCATTGAACGCTAACAGAGCACATGGTTGAGGGCGCACCAATAGCAGCAGAATGACCAGCGGCACCATACCACCCGCTCCATTTGATCTGGTTAACGAAGACTGGGACTCGTATATGGATAGGTTTCATATGTTCCTGGAAACCAACAACCTGAAGGATGCTACGCCTGGCAAGAAACAAGCTGTATTCCTGACCCATTGCGGGCCCGCCATTTTTAAGATGGCAAAGGCACTCACAAAACCAGCTGAAGTCAAGACAATGGACTGGTACAACCTCGCCCCAATCCTCCAGGCCCATTATGCCCTAGCAGTGTCAACACTCATCAGGAGACACGAGTTTTACCAGAGGGACCAACAGGAAAGCGAGAGTGTTGGAGACTTCATCGTGGACCTCAGAAACCTGGAGGGACTCTGTGGCTTCGCAAATCTTGAAGAAGCCTTGAGAGATCGAATTGTTCTGGGTCTAAGAGACCCCACAACCCAGAGCAAGATTATGGCGAAGGGAGACATCGGTCTCGCAGATGTCATCGCCGATGCTACTGCAGCAGAAGCAACCAGGAAGTCAGCAGCTCGAATGCGCCAAGCAAACGGACCGCACCGCCAACTCGCCAGTGACACTACGCCCCTTTCCGAGAGGCACACAACGACCACCCACCATGAAGACCTCGAATCCTCATCAGAAAGCGAGGAAGAGGAGGTCAACAGACTCAGATCAGAACGCGATCAGCGAGATCAACGGAATCGTAAGCCCTCGTATCAGTGTGCTGGATGCGGGGGAAACCACCCGCGATCAGACTGTAAATTCCTAGACGCCTTCTGCCATTCCTGTGGAAAGAGGGGCCACATTGCAAAGGTCTGAAGAAGCAAGCGAGGATCCAGCCCAAACCGAAGAGAAAATAATTTCCGGCAGACAACAGGCACCCCACCAGTAAATCGGGACCGCCCAAGCAACCAATGGAACCACTACTACAGAAATCGAGCACCAGCCACTTCTACCAGATGAGAAGAGGCACACCAAACCATCACCATCAGCCACGCTTGATCCCTTGATGCAAGAAAAATCCGAGTAAAGAGGTAAAGAGTAAAGGTCACCATTGAGAATCGACCATGCATTATGGAAGTCGACTCCAGGTCTTCCCTAGCAATGGTTTCCTGGAAAACTCTCAAACAGCTGATCCCTGACATCCATTGCCAGGACTTCAGCACTCAGAGAATTATATTAAAAGACTACCAAGGAAATAGGATCCCAGTCGCCGGTTCCAGCCATGCCCAAGTCTCCTTCAAAGACCACACCGCAACCCTACCTCTTACCGTGATCAATAAAGATTGACCCAGCTTACTAGGCTTGCAGTGGTTCGCGCCACTAGGAATCGAACTGGCGGGCATCAACCAGACCAAAAGCGATGACTGGGAAGCAGCCCTTGTCCAGGAATTCCAGGAAGTTTTTACCGAGAAGCTAGGCAAGTACAAGGGATTCCCCCATATCGTTTAATCTCTGCCCTGATATTGCGCCCATTCGCCTTAAGCCTCGTCGAGTGCCCTTTGCACTCAAACCAAAGATTGATGAACAATTGGACAAATTAATAGCCCAGGGCATGTTGGAACTGATTGACCATGCCCGATGGGAGACCCCAATTGTAACCCCGATAAAACCTGACAGATCTTTGAGAATTTGTGGGGATTACAAGGCCACCCTAAACCACGCACTTCAGCAGAGCACTTACCCCATGCCTGTGGTCCAACACCTCCTTCACTCCCTTGGGGGCGGAAAAATATTTGCAAAATTGGACCTAGCCCAGGCATACCAGCAGCTGCTCATAGATGCAGAGACCGCAGAAGCCCAAATTATAGTCATGCACAGAGGTGCGTTCAAATGTAATAGACTCCAGTTCGGAGTGAGTGTAGCACCTGGCATCTTCCAAAGTCCAATGGAGAGATTGCTACAAGGCATAAAAGGGGTTGTGCCATATTTCGATGATGTCTTGATAGCTTCCCCCATTAGAAGTATACTAGAAAAGCAACTAAGAATGGTCCTCCAAAAATTTAAAGACGCTGGCCTGAAGGTCAAGAAGGACAAGTGCCAACTATGTACTGAGAGGGTTGAATTCCTTGGTTACCTTCTTGACAAACAGGGACTTCACCCTACTGAGAAAAAATTGGCTGCAATAAAAAACACCCCGAGACCTTGGAACAAAACAGATCTCCAAGCATTCCTGGGACTCATTAACTTTTATAACACCTTCCTACCCCAGAAGGCGACTGTTGCTGAACCCCTGCATAGGCTCCTCGACAAGAAAGCTTCTTGGGTCTGGGGACATTGAGAAGAGCGAGCTTTTCAGCAAGTAAAAGACCTTTTAACATCAAATGCTGTATTGATACAATATAACGAGACTTTACTCTTAACTGTCACCTGTGACGCCTCACCATTTGGAGTAGGAGCCATCCTGATCCACGTCCTGCCAAACGGCACTGAGGCGCCCATTGCATTTTTTTCTAGAACTTTATCTAAAACTGAGAGAAACTATAGCCAACTAGATAAAGAGGCTCTCGCTATTGTGTCTGTGATCAAACAATTCCATGAGTATGTATATGGAAGATCCTTTTTATAATCACCAATCACAAACCATTACTTGGCATCTTGGCAGGGGATAAACCAACTCCCCACATCTTATCACCAAAAATGACACGCTGGTCAGAGATTTTAGCCGCATACGATTACCAACTGCAACACCGACCAGGGAAAGCCATTCCCCATGCTGACGCCCTGAGCCGCTCTCCGCTACAAAAAGTCTTGGACAACCCAGCTCCAACCCTAACTACACTACAAATCGAGACACTTCCTTCACCACCACTGACTGCACAAGACATCGCATCCGAAACAAGGAAGGACCCTTGTTTGGTACGAGTCCTCAGCTGGGTGGAAAGAGGTTGGCCTGACAACGAACTCAATGACACCTTCAAGTCTTTCAAACACAGGCAGACAGAACTTTTCTCCCAAAAAGGATGTGTTTTATGGGGAGACAGAGTCGTCATCGCAGGAAGACTACAGCATAAGGTCCTAAAACTATTGCACAATGGACATCCGGGCATCGTGCGAATGAAGGCACTAGCAAGGAGCTACGCTTGGTGGCCAGGTATAGATAAGTACATAGAAACCTGGGTCGCCACCTGCAACAAGTGCCAGGAAACACGCTCAGCTCCACCAAAAGCACCAGCAACTGAATGGGAAGCACCCCGAAGTCCCTGGTCCCGTATCCACATGGATTTTGTGGGACCCACCAAGGGGCATACATTTCTCATAAAAGTAGATGCCTATTCCAACTGGCTTGAGGGCCACAAAATGAAGAGAACCACCACAGAGGCAGTCGTTAAAAAACTAAACAGACTATTTGCTACACACGGCTTGCCAGATGTCTTGGTTTCAGACAATGGCCCACAATTCACCGCCTTGGCATTTGAACAGTACCTAGCAGACCAGGGGATACGCCACGCTTTAACATCGCTGGCTCACCCTGCGGCCAACGGTAGGGCTGAACGAATGGTCCAGTTCATAAAGAAAACCTTACACAAGATGGAACAAGGGAACATCCACGACAAGGTGACCAGGATGCTTCTCCTCCAACAGATTACTCCAAACAGCACCACAAACAAAACCCCAGCCGAACTCCTGATGGGCAGGAAACTTCGATCACATCTTGACCGACTACACCCTGCCTACATGCTGGAAAAGCCCCTGGTGTCCAGCAGCAAGTATCGCACATTCAAGGTAGGTGACCCGGTTTTTGCAAAATACTTTACCGGTGACCCATTGTGGGTCCTTGCTATCATAACTCAACTTACGGGTCCCCGTTCCTACCATTTACAAACTGCTGATGGGAAACTGTGGAAGTACCACATCGACAGCGATGCTCCAGGCTGGTACCTACCCCCTTTACAAGCCCTGAACTCCAAACCAGGGGGGGAAGGGAAATTGAGGGGGCCGAAAACAAACTAGTACCCGACCCAGTACTTGAAACCCAGCAATCAGCGCGACCAAACCTGGAATATTCACCTTCCAAAGAAGAGCTGGGGCAGATGGTCATCTCTCCACGAAGCAGCACAGCGGCATCAGCAAACCCAGAGAATCCAGATGACAGCCTTGACAGGAGTAGAGATGACAACCCCGAGTCAACCAACGGAGAAGTCAGATCACTATTACCGCTGAGTTCAACAAATAGCCCACCAGAACCAGAGTCCAGGCAAAGACTGGTGGAGCAACGAAGATCAGGGAGACAGGTGAGATGACCTGCCTACCTGCGAGAATACATCACCCCACCCTTGAGATGGAACCTAGGGGGGAGGGGTGTTCCGAACTAAGCAAACTTGTTAGCTTGCAATTCTAATAGTTTTCCTTCCACGACAGGCTCATAAACCTGCACTTCTGATTGGCCCACTGATAGTAGATCGTGATTGGTCGTTGTTGGCTGATCTGATTGGCTGTTAGCGGGTCGCCGCTGATTGGACACTCCCAGTGCAGCAAATACTTTTAATGACCCCATAATCCGTTGCAGGGTGGAGTCTGGACAACTGAATGGAGTGAGCAGAGTGTTTACTGACCAGATGCCTTTCCTGTCACCGTTCAGCAGATATATAATCATTGTGCCCAGAGGGAGAAATATCAGCCTCTACCTAGGATCAAACTCACAGCCTCCTGATTGTAAGGTGAGAGCTATAACTCTAGGCCACTGCACCCCTCCAATCTCCGGCCATGTATGCCATGTGCTAAATCAATCAATCAAGTGGCATCACCAGAATACTTTTGGCCTTGTCCAAACATTAGAGTGAACCAATGTGCTGGGTCAATAGTAGACAGATATGGAAGAGTCCTGGGCCTAAGATGGAACCTTTTGGCACCCCACTGCTTACTTCCCTCCATGTAGACTTAGACCCATTAAGGACTCCTTGTTGAGTATGGTTTGCCAGCCAGTTGTGAGTCCATCTAGTGGTGGTGCTATTTATACCACTATCCCACTATCCCTCCTTCAGACAGAGCCATAATAGGAATTGCCCAAAGCTCTTTTCATTACATCATCATCCCTCAAGGCTCAACCAAGCCTGGGACTCAGGACAGCCTACCGAGTTGCCCCTGCAGGGCCCCATGGGAGTCTGACAACCAATCAGAAGACAAGCTCAAAATTCAAAGCCCAACAAGAGGACATAAAACCCAGGGACTCTCCGCATCTCTCCCCTTTTTTTCTGCCCAGGAACCCATCCTGTTCATCAATAAACCATCTTTCCAAGCGGCTTCCATGCTTCCAGTGTCTTCCTTCCCCTCTTGGAACAGAACCCAGAAGGATATTTCTTCCAACAGAACATTGTGCCAGGAGGGTTATTTAAACTTTGGAGGAGGAAGGAAAAACAGGCTACCTTCTTTTCAACCCCCTATGCCTTCCGTGTTCTCCCAGCAGGAAGTTGTGACTATTGTAGAGGTGAAACCGTTTTTCCTTTGTCCTGTGAAGAAATGCACAAATTAATGCCTGCGTATGTGGCAGCTATCAAAAGCCTCACCCCCACCACCAAAGGGGCTAAATATATGAAAAACCCCGGCTGGTCTCTTAAAAGCCAGGCCCTTCCACAAATGTCTTCCCTCCTCCCCGCTCCCCTTCGTCCCACGCAAGACAGACTTAGTGCCGCATTTTTTGGCCTCGGAGAACAACTGGGTTAATTGCACGGTGCCAGACGGTAGGTGCGTTGGTGCTAAAAATTTAAGAGGCACATCAGCACAGCTCTTTGAAGCATAAAAGGGTCTGATTAACCAGCCATGTGGAGTGGCAGAAGCAGATTGCAACGCCGACTGTTCACTTTGGTTGCAGGAACTTTGGCTCTGACAGGAGAACAATGGCGGGGGTGGTTCCCAGCTATACTTGGACAAGGAGGCGACAGAAAAATGGGGGAAAATGCTACCACATCCCAGCACTTTTATTTTTTATTTTATTTATTTTATTTTATTCTTGATATATTCCCATGATCCCTTTTTTAGTTTGTTTGTGAAGCAGATGGCAAGAGCCAAAGAAGGAAGGGCGAGTTTGCCCTGCAGCCGGAAAAGAAAGTGAAATAATTTAATTCCCATTTTAAAAAAACAAAAACCTTTCAAACAGAAGGTTGCAACTTTTTAACAGAATGGCAGAGTTGGAAGGGACCTTGGAGGTCATCTAGTCCAGGAGTCACCAACCTTTTGGATCTCAGGGACCACCAAAATCATAATTTTAAATCCCACAGACCACTAATATGATTTTTTTTAAAAAAAAAAAAGATAAATACATTTGTAAAATAATGATCAGAGAACTTCCATTTTATTAATGCAAAATGCAACTATTTAATGTAACAAAATTATAAATGCTTATTTAATTATATCAAAATCACAAATGCGTGTCTAATCATAACAAAATCTTTAAAGGTTGTTTAATTGCAACAAAATTATTAAAGTTAGTGTAATTTTTACAAAACAATGGTCAATCTGAGTGAAGGAAAACAAAGATGAGCAGACTGACAGTGATTTGCTGACGTTGGTGGGAAAGTCAATCCCAAATTCTAGAGCTGTAGTAGTCACAGGACTGGCCCTTTGGTCATCCCAAAACGGCTCCTCCATAGCAGGTCAGTGCACCCAGGTGGAGGAGCTGCTCCGCAATGACCATTCAATTCAATTCTATTCTATTCTATTCTGTTCTGTTCTGTTCTGTTCTGTTCTACTCTACTCTACTCTACTCTACTCTACTCTACTCTACTCTACTCTACTCTACTCTACTCTACTCTACTCTGTTCTGTTCTGTTCTGTTCTGTTCTATTCTATTCTGTTCTATTCTATTCTTCTCTATATTCTATTCTCTATATTCTATTCTATTCCATTCCATTCCATTCTATTCTGTTCTACTCTATTCCATGCTATTCTATCCTTTCCTATTCGTTTCTATTCCATTCATTTCTATTCCATATTTTATACATTCTCTATACTTCTATTCTATTCTATTCTATTCTATTCTATTCTATTCTATTCTATTCTATTCTATTCTATTCTATTCTATCCTATCCTATCTTATTCCATTCCATTCCATTCCATTCCATTCAAGATCTGCAGACAGGAGCTATATGCATTTGGGGGCACCTTCTAAAACCTCCAAAATCACCCGACCCTAGTTTACGATTCAGCATTACAAAAACCCAGAAACCAAGTTTAAAATCCAGGAAACCAATAAACCAATAAAACGAGGCAGAGTGTATTTGTTAGGCCAACGCTGTGTTGGTTTTGCATTGGCAGAGCAGGTAAGGCACACAAAAAGTGCGGCAGAGAACCAGCCCAAAGTACCAATAAAGCAATTTGATTAGAATGAGTCTAAGGTAGCAGGAAGATGGTTTGATTAGCTTAATAAGCCCTGGAAGAGCATGCTAGTTACCCATTAATTATCAAGTATTTTGTAAGCATTGTGATTCTAAAATTCTACATTCTGGTTTTGGGATAGAGAAGGCGGAGAAAAGTGTTTTCAAACCGTGGCATTCCTGCTGCTGTAAGTATATTATTCCAAGGTTAATTGATCCCCCACAGCTCAAAGATACTTAAATATAATACTGACAAGAGACGCTGTGGGCAACAAATATTAATGGATTACTTTAAAAGAAGAGAAGTCTGTTCTGGACTAGGCTCACAGTACGAGCTGAGTTGCCTTTTAATCATTGTTGGGGTTTAATTCAAACATGTTCTTTTTATTTGGTTGTCTTTTGCTGTTACGCTCTGCCTAGAGAGGAAAAGTTTTCATTTGGTTCAACTGTATAAATGCAGTAAATAAACTCCAGTGTGTAAGCATTTTGCAATGTTGCTTGGAGTTCAGAAATACCCTGTTTCCCCAAAAATACGGCCTACCCTGAAAACAAGTCCTAGCTTGATTTTTACATGTGCGCCCAATATATGTCCTACCCCTAAAACAAGCCCTAATTAAGACCCTGCCCAGATTGCACAGGTAAAAATTAAGCTAGGGTGGGGATGGGTGGGGGATGGAGCTGCCCTACTACTTACCTTTGGACAGGTGTAGCCAGGTCTCACACATCCCAACACCTGCCTTGCCGGGCCAATTCTTCTGCAGTCAACAAGGCTGGCAAGGCTTTCCTGAAGGCCTCTGGAGCTGAGAACAAAGCTTTGGATCGCTTTTTTCCACGCCGTTGTAACTTTGAACAGTCACAAAATGAACTCTTGAGGACTACCTGTACTTAGTCACTTGATTGCATTATTCCCGTATTAGTAGGTTGCAATCCTCTGAAAAAATGGCTTTTGATGGATTCTGTCAGGCATGAACAATTGGGACCACACATTAAGTCCAGTGAAGATTATTTATTGCTCATGCCTATGCATCAGAATCTGGTCAACTAACGGTCAGCACTAAATTGGCAGGAGATAATAATCAAAGGCATGAAAAGGGTTTATCAGCTGCCACCTTATGTTCTATTTAAATAATATATTTATTCAATCTCTGTAAAATTAAACACATATATATATACATTTTATAGCATTGTTTGAGCAATAGATACATTTGTACTTTCCTTCTGATCGCGTGTTATACATTGTCATAATAATTCCTTCGTCATTTTAAACTCTATGTATGCATACATATAGTTTATTTACATTTATTTACATGTCAGCCTTCAACATTTTCAAAACGTTACCAGGTCATCAGATATCACCTTTTCTTTAGCCAGTCGTACCAGATATCCCATGTTGGAAATGTAATTACAATCAGGGAACTTATTTCCACATGTGGTGGTCTTGCCCTCATGCACAAAAATTTTGGCAAAAAAAAAAAATCGAATTTGATAGAGGAAATAACAAAACAGAAAATAAAATTCAAAGTGGAAAGTTTTTTAATTAGGCATGTTACAACCAAACAGGAAAAAGAAGCACCAACACTTGATTCTGCATATTATAACGGCAGCTAGAATAAGTTTTGCTCAAAATTGGAAATTGGCTACGACCCCTTCAGAAAACATGAATGTGCCGAGATGGATAAACTAACTAAACTCCTAAAAGATAATCAAGTCACTGCCACCTTACATTTGCTTGTGTGCTTCATTATCATGTGGTGACAATGTACCATGAACTCCAGGGAGGTTGGATGGGAGGGGGAAATGCTTGGGGGAAAGTGAAAGTAAGTTCTGTATTTCCCTGAGACACTGCTTCAAGATCACCCGACTGGGAAAAGAAGGCAACTGCATGCCAGCCTATGCTTGAAATCATTGTTTTGGAAATATCTTGCTCTCAGAAGTTGTGGGAGCACCATCGCTTGAGACTTTCAAGAAGAGATTGGATTCCCATCTGTCAGAAATGGTGTAGGGTCTTCTGCTTGGGCAGGGGGTTGGACTAGATGACCTACAAGGTACCTTCCAACTCTGATCGCCTGTTATCTGTTATCTTGCTTGAACCTGATTGTCTTGGGTGGGGGGAGGTCAGCAATGGGAGGCAGTTAAAGGAGGGGGAAAACTGAACTTAGAAATTTTGGCATGCACGGTTCTCAGTTCTGGCTATGCATTACTGCAAGCACACTTAGCTTCTAATAAAATTATACCTTTAGACTTAGAATCACTTTATTACCACTTTGAATGTACACTAATCAATGTACATTAAAATGAAACTTCATTGCATACAGCTCTCAAAGGGTCTCCACCTCTAATATATACTACATAAACATGACAAAAGAAACACATACATACATACATACATACTTATACATATACCCACATATATTATATGACACGGTCTAGTTTGGATGTATACTTGTACATGGTGAGAGAAACAACCAATAGAGCCAAGGATCATTTCCATTTAGGGCTTTAAGTGCTGGCAAGTCCTACAGGATTGACCTTAGGCTGTTTTGTGGGAACGTAATGACTCTAGGTTGATGACTTACATGACTCCATCTCTCAGGTTCTTCCTGCTGTTCTACAAATTCCAAATGATTGTTTGAATTGATGTTCTCTTATAGAGAAACACCAGTCGACTTAGAATTATGCCACCTATGATATTTTAACCTACATATATCCAGAAACTGTAAGAAAGTTTGATAAAACTTTCCTGGTATTTTTATTTTTCTATTTGTTTTCTTCTGTGTTATACAAGCATAATTATGATGTGCCAAAGGAAATGTGCAAAGGCAGATATAAATATTTCTATGTCTTTCTTCTGGTCCCTCCTCCATGATTGCTCTCAGCATTAGAAAAAAAAATTGCTTTTCTATTGTTATTGCTTCCTATCCACCTGAAGAGCAGTAAGTGCATTGTTTTGAAAAATCAAATTAAATTGCCAGTTCACCTTTCAGTTTGTCTTCAATACTGTTTCCAAAGTGGTAATTTCATTTTGAATAGATTAATGGGTACTTCAGAAATAATTTTGCTTGAAATGGTTAGTAAGGGGGTGGCCAATCAGATGAGAGTAGGAACTTAGGTGAGCAATTGGAGTTTGGACTGAGGAGATAAGTTAGGAGAGCCAGCCTATTTCCAAACATGCTTGATCTTTGGAAGATATTCTTCAGGCCATAGATGGAGAGAGAGAGGGAGGGAGAGCAGGAGGGAGAGGGAAAGGAGGGGGAGGGAGAGATGGAAAGGGAAGGCTTTGAAGCGATGCTTCTGCTTTAAGGTTTTGGAAACAACTTGCAGAAATTCAAACTTGTCAGGATAAAATCCAGACCAAAACATGACAATCCTCTGGATAGAATTTCTTGTGATAAAACCTGTTGTGGGATCCTGTAAAAGCAGTATTTCTCAAGCTCCCTAAATTCCCTAGCCAGCTTGAAGATATGAAATCCCCATGAAATCCGCCAATTTTAAATATAAGGCTGCAGCTAGTCCTCGGCTTAAGATCATTTGTTTAGTGACTGTTCAAAGTTGCAGCTCTGAAAACAATTATTTACAACCAGTCTTCACACTTACGACCATCCCAATGTTCATGTGATCACCATTGGCAACCGAAATTCTGGTCCCGGTTGTCATGGTAAGTTGCATTCACCTGCATTCACATGGTTTTTACTACCTTCTACAAGATAATTCACTATCTTTCAGGTGAAATTAAGAGAAGAATTAAGGAGCGATCAGATGATGACACTCAAAACTCATTGAACAAAGACATACATTCAATTTTGCAGCTACTAAGATTGTCGGCCAAGCAGGTACAAAAACAGCCTAGGAAATGATCGAAGCCTGGGAAATGGAATCCTTGTTAGTCGACAAGAGTGCTGATTTACCACTAGCTTATCAGGTTCTCAGGAGCTGAGGACTTGGCAGCACAAGGAAACAGCCAATGACTTAATAGCTGACCATCAACACTCCAATCAACAACTAAAAAGCCACACACAATCAGGCACCACAAAAAATGCTACGCATAGAACAGCACAGATTCTGGTGAGAGAAAGTTTTCCTGAGGATGCAAAGCCAAAAACTTGGAAGACTAAATCTCTGGTTCCAGATTGGATCCTAAGAGAAGAATATTTTATGAAACATGACCAGGTAAGCTCATTCTAATCTATTGTAAAGCTCCGTTTATAAAATCTCATCAAAATTTTCCCGCTGTCTTGAATAGCACCCAGAAAGCTTTGTGGTGTCTTCTTACTCTTTTGATTCCTCACAAAAAGTTTGAGGGGTGCAGGTTAATTTAAGAGGGAAAGAGATAGCAGCAGCATGTTTCAGAAATCTCCTTTTGTAGCCCTTTGAAAAAAGTTAAAGGAATTTATTCTGGCATTTTGATATGTAAAGTTATTCCTAGAGAAGGATTTGGCAGAATGGTAAACTGGATTTTAGAATCCTTTGCAATCCATGGTCGGGAGTTACTTTATGTTTAATCCTGTTCTATCTTAAATACAACAGAATAAAACCCTGCTCAAATCCTTTCGAAAAAGAAGAAGAAGGAATGAATGCAAATATCCAGTGTTTACAAGCAAGCACTCTCGGTATATATATATATATATATTTTCAAGCTTTTTTAAGCAAGGGGTTTTAATGCTTGCTTCAAAAGTAATTTTATTCATTTTATTATTACAAAGGCCTGCACCTTCCAAACTGTAAATCCCATTTTTTTCTCTCCAAAGTAGAGCATTCCTTCCACGTTGCCCTCAAGAAAACTTTTTTTTTTTTAATCTAATCTATATTCCTACCAGTGAATTGATGGTTTCAGCCTTGAGATTCTCTTCATTCCTGATTCTTTCAACACAAAAAACGCTGACCTTTGTGGAAGGAGGAAGGCATTCTTTGCAGGAATTGTATTGTACAGGTGAGGGAAATCACAACTGGGATAACAGTCCAACATAATGGGCAAACACAAGCAATAGAACATAAGGAGTGAGAACAATTAATCGGTGGAACAATTTGTTTCCAGAAGTTGTGAACGCTTCAACACTGGAAGTTTTTAAGAAGAGACTGGGCAATTAGTTGTCTGAAATGGTATACACCAGGGGTGTCAAACTCAAGGCCCACAAGCTGGATCCAGCCCGAGATGTGGTTGGATGCAGCCCATGGGGCCACCCTGGAAAATGTAAGGAGCCAGCCCGCATTGCTTCCGCCCAGTCTACCCAGCGGTGGGCTTCAAAAATTTTAGCAATGGGTTCTCTGCTTGGTTGCTGGGTGGGTGTGGCCTAGATGGCCTCCTGCACCACCAGGGGAGGCATTTGTGCCCCCCCGGGCTCCGGAGACTTTCCTTGAGCCTTCAGGAGGGCGAAAATGGCCTCCCTGGGCTCCAGAAGCTGTCTGGAATCTGGAAATGGGCCCATTTCTGACCTTACCGGGGGCTTGTTTTTCACCCTCCCCAAGCCTCCATGCACACCCTGCTCTCACCTGCCTCCAAAAAGGCCACCTGGGGACTCCTGGGAGGGGAGGAGTGGGGTGGGCAGGACCAGCCAGGAGTGGAATTTGGGGGTTCTTCAAACTGCACAGAATCTTACCTAGGGGCTCCCCCGAACCCCTGTGAAACCCCAGTAGCTCATCCATGAGTCTATCCAATGCAAAGAGGAAACATTGGGCCAGTGTGGCTTCAAACCGGTCTACCCAGTGCAAAGAGGAAACATGTCAGCAGTTTGGGGAGTGGCGTTAAGTTGGCCACACCCACCCAGTCATCCATGCCCACCCAGCCTCCAAGGTCAACCACAGTCCTGATGCAGCCCTCAATGAAATTGAGTTTTACACCCCTGGTATAGGCCTATAGTTTCCAGCCTGAGTAGGAGGTTGGACTGGAAGACCTCCAAGGTCCCTTCCAATTCTGCTTTTCTATTCTGTTCTGATCTGATCCAATCTGGGTCAGTCCCCAGGACCAGAGGTTCTTGCCTTCCAAACTTATGGACTCGTGCTGGAGCCCATCTTCAGGGGATTTCCAGAGAGAAGTTCCATGAAGATGGGCTTCAAGCATGAGTCCAAAAGCTTAGAAGACAAAACATCTGATCCTTGGGACTGATCCAAATTGGATCCCACAGTTTGAAGACAGGCTGTATTAGCACAGGACAGGCAGAAGGAACTTGAGATATTCAATCTGGGGAAAAGAATAATGATCTTAAATTGGATTTCAGCATTCAGAGTTATCCAAGGCTATCATAGATAAGAGTTCTTTTCCACAGTTTCAAAAGTATCTTTTATATGTGTGTGTGTGTGTGTGTGTGTGTGTGTGTGTGTGTGTGTGTGTGTGACTTACCCTCTAGAAACCAATACTGTGCGGGTAAGACACCCCTAATATCCCTTAAAATGGCTTCTACCGTATGCCTTAAAATGGCTTCTACCATACAGCACAGTGGACTTGCCATGTTAATGACTTCACAGTACTCCAGTACTCCACAAGGGAGCTCCCTCTCATCCCACCAAGGAAACGTCAGGCGATTGGCCAAGTGCAATCAAAAAAATGAAACATCAGCATAGACAAGAAACTCCTGAGGAGAGGAACAGAAGACTTACGACACTGCACAAGATGCAGTACAACAGAGTGAGTCCCGACTACAGGATTTTCCTGTCTAATACAGGATTGGGATAAATAAATACCCGATCAATGCTGGGTTATCAGCTAGTTAGAAATAATAGATAGAAGTTGCAACTATCTGTATTTCATTTAGATAGGGCATCCTGCAAATAAGATCTACAACCTACCTGTGGAGTTGTAGCTTCTACACCTCTGGAGCTTTTATGTAGAAGCTGGACTGGCACCTCTCATGAATGATTTAACTAGTTTTGTTTCACGTTCTGAAGAATTATTTTAGATCTTTCCTGTGGACGTTTTCCAACTCTGTGATAAATCCATGTTCTTTGGTGGAGAAGACTTAAGAGTTGTTTATTTCAGCATGCTGTTCCGACTCCGAGGCCAAACAGATAACTGTGTGAAGCTTACACATAGGATAAGAGCTGCTTTAAGGAGTTGCCAACATGTGTTACATCAGTATCCCCACAGGCTCTAAAAGCATCTGAAGTACTTCCAGACCTACTAGAAAACTCCAAGCTGGAAACAGTTGTGTTGAATTCAGCCTTAAAAATGACAGGTTTTGTCATCATGGGGGTTTAGGATACAGCTCTGTCTCTCCATCTTGAATGAGGCTGATTGTTGGCAAGAAAACATGATGGTTCTCTAAGCTTATAGCCACCGTCAGAAAAACAATAACAGAATTGGAAGGGATCTTGCAGGCCCCTGATCAGGAGAAAAACCTATACTATTTCACATAAATGTTTGTCCAATCTCTTCTAAAAACCCTCTAATGTTGGAGCATCCACAACCTCTGGAGGTAAGTCCTTCCACTAATTCGAACTTATCAAATGATTTTGATCAATGTTTCTCAAACTTGATGGGATGCATGAATTACAACTTCCAGAATTTGTCATTCAGTGCTAAAGAAACTTTTCCCAGTCTTGGAATTCACTCCAATGGGTGAGCTTGTGAAAATGGCAGATACTTCTTGGGCCAGAATCATAGAGGCATAGGGCCAGAAGGGCCCTGGGAGAGCTTCTACCTCAGTGTTCCTCCACCTTGGCAACTTTAAGATCAGTGGACTTCAATTCCCAGAATTCTCCAGCCATTAGGCTGCCTACTCATGCTACTGATTCAAGAACAGCCAAAGAACAGAAGATGGGGTGACTATATTAGGGAAAGATCTCAAGACAGGGCAAGTGAAAGGATGTACTTGACTTGTTAGAAGCCTGGCACTGTGATGAACAGCAGGGTAGTCCTTGATTTACAACATACAATTGAGGCTGGAGAATTCTGGGAGTTGAAATCCATCGATCTTAAAGACACCAAAGTTGAGGAACACTGGATTAGATGATACAATTTAGGCTGTTGAGAAAGCACTAGTTTCTTCACGTGACTGCATGGATGTTACTTTATTCCTAAAATAGAGTTATATTTTGGGATTATATTGGGGGAAGATTTGGAATATAAAAAGTGTGTTGTGCACACTCTCGTAAAATGGTTGCTAGGGTATGTATACATAATTAACCAGAACCTCACAGGAATGGCAGTCAAGGCTAACCACAAAATTTGTGCAATGTTGCCCTTTCTTCTATTTCTCCAGAATGCTCTTTTTTACCCAATAATTTTCATATACATATAGCAATAGCACTTAGATTTATATACCACTTCACAGCCCTCTCTAGATGGTTTACAGAGTCAGCATATTGACCCCAACAATCTGGGTCCTCATTTTATCCACCTCGAAAGGATGGAAGGCTGAGTCAACCTTGAGCCTGGTGAGAATCAAACTGCCGAACTGCTGGCAGCTGGCAGTCAGCCAAAGTAGCCTGCAGTACTTCACTCTAACCACTGTGCCACCACGGCTCACTGCCTTGTTGTGGTGAAGGGGCTTGTAACTCAATGAAACTATGAGCTATGCCATGCAGGGCCACCCAAGACAGAGAGGTCATAGCAGAGAGTTCTGACAAAATGTGATCCACTGGAGAAGGGAATGGCCACCCACTCCAATATTTTTGCTATAAAAACCCCATGGACAGTACCAAAAGACAAAAAGATATGACACTGGAAGATGAGCCCCTCAGGTTGGAAGGTGTCCAATGTTAGTGTTCCAACTAATAAAACTCCAAACCAATAAACTCCAAGACCCAGCATTTTCTCAAAGTTCCATTTTATTAGAGTTATTGTATTGGCACATCTGGGGGAAACTCAAATCTAAGAGTTCCAAGTTTTCTCTTCTCCAATAGATATCCAAAATCCATCCCCTGCATCCACCAGTCCATCACATGGCCCAATCCAATGTCATCCCAACTGGAGCCATTCCTCCAGGCACTCCTCTCCAGGTGCAGGGTGACTTGTCCTTGACTTCTAAGAAAGAATGTTGTTGAGTCTAATCTTCTGCTCACTAAGAAATCCCCTCTCCCAAATCCCCAGGCACTAAATGTGGCAGCCTAGACGCTTCTAAGTAATATGGCTTCCAAGGCTGACATCCAACATGGTACTGGGGAAGAGGGCTGGTATTAGCAGTGCCAGAAAGAATGAAGCAACTGGGTCTAACCTGAAAGGACACTCAGCTGTGGATATATCTGTGAAAGGAAAGCCCGATGCTGTAAAGATCTATACTCCATTAAAGGTAAAGGATCCCCTTGCACATCCGTGCTAGTCGTTTCTGGCTCTAGGGGGCAGTTCTCATCTCCTTTACAAAGCCAGGAGCCAGCGCTGTCTGAAGACATCTCTGTGGTCATGTGGCCAGCATGATTATACACCGAAGGTGCACGGAACACTGTTACCTTCCCATCCAAGTGGTCCCTATTTTTCTACTTGCATTTTTGCATGCAATTAGAAAAATACTCCATGGGAACTTGGAATGTAAGGCAGAGAATGAGGTGGCTGGATGGAGTCACAGAAGCAGTCGGTGTGAACTTAAATGGACTCCAGAGGATGGTAGAGGACAGGAAGGCCTGGAGGAACGTTGTCCATGGAGTCACGATGGGTGGACACAACTTTGCAACTAACAATAACAACAAATACATATTTACATACACATATATACACACACACATAAACAAACATACCCATTCTCGTTCAGCAATCTTGTCATCCCCGTCATGTTGCAATTAATTCCATCAACCTCACTCCTTCAGCAAGACTTTGCCCCAGTGGTGATATTCAAATTTTTTTGCTACCGGTTCTGTGGGCATGGCTTGGTGGGTGTGGCTTGGTGGGCATGGCAAGGGAAGGATACTGTAAAATCCCCATTTCGATCCCGCTCCAGGGGAAGGCTATACTGCAAAAATCCCAATTCCCTCCCCACCCCACTAACCTGCTTTCCAGCTCTGTTCTCCTGTGCAGGGCAATAAAAGAAGATCCAGCTGGGACTTAGGAGGCAGAGAATAGATGTGGGCAGGGGCAGTCAGAGGTGGGATTTGCTGGTTCTCCAAACAACTCAAAGTTTCTGCTACAGGTTCTCCAGAACTGGTCAGAAACTCTGATATACCCACATATATTATATGACACAGTGAAACAATACAGTCTAGTTTGGATGTATACATGTACAACAATGGAGAGAAACAACCAATGGAGCCAAGGATTATTTCCATTTAGAGCTTTAAATGCTGATAGGGTTGATCTTAGACTGTTTTGTGGGAAGGTAATGACTATAGGCTGATGACTAACATAACTCCACCTCCCAGATTCTTCCTGCTGTTTGTTCTTCCTGGCTGAATACCACCTCTGCTCTGCCCCCTCTCCCTTTCAGTGTGGCAATTCTTGTCAGGGTGTCTTCTAACAGGAACTCATATCACCATGATCCTTGTCCTCACTCACTTCTCTTTCAAGGTATAGCCTGCAAGCCCATGTCTTGGGTGTTTTGACAGCCTCTACCTGGTTCCCCTGTTGCTGTTAGCCATAGCAAATGTGATTACTCGAAAGCTGTCACAGCCCCAAGCATTTCCTCACCATGGCCCCCACCTCTGTCATCCAGGTGACATTTCTTGGAATTGTTGATCTGGAACAGATAAGGCCTGAGACTGAAGAAAAGAAGGATCCTATTTCATTCTTTGCATTGTTTACGTGTCAGAGGAAGTCTGAACAGCCTGTGACTTGGCCTCTGCACGCCTGTCATTTCATTTAGGGTGATCCGTTTCATATGCGCAAATTGATTGCTGTTTTCCCGAGCCAACCGTCTTTCCATCAGAATGTGATAAATGTCATTTTGTCCCTTACAAACTATTTGCGATGCCCGCAGATGAGGGGCCCTGGCCTAAATGGGGGAGGTAATTGATTTATAAACATGTTGTTATCTAACGCTGCTGGAGATCCTTTTCTGTCATTTCTTACCGCTTTAGAATGCCTTGGTAAAACCATACTTGAACGTTGCATTCAGTGTGGGTTGCCACAATACCAAAAAAAAAAAAAGATGTTGAGACTCTAGAAAGAATCCAGAGAAGAACAACGAAGATGATTAGGGGGCTGGAGAATAAAACATTTTATTTATTTATTTGATTTGTCAATTGTTTACAAAATAATAAGTATAAGTGTATACATAGTTATGAATACATGAAATGGGTACATATAAGAAAAATAAAATAAAAATAAAAGAAACAATAGGACAGGGATGGTAGGCACATTGGTGCGCTTATGCACACCCTCTAGAGACCTCTTAGGAAAGGGGTGAGGTCAATAGTAGACAGTCTAAGGTTAAAGGTTTGGGGAAGAAACTACAGAGTCAGGTAGAGTGTTCCAGACATTGACCACTCTGTTGCTAAAGTTGTATTTCCTGCAATCAAGTTTGGTGCAGTTAACCTTGAGTTTGCATCTATTGTGTGCTCTTGTGTTGTTATGGTTGAAGCTGAAGTATTCATTGACAGGTAGGACATTGCAATGTATGATTTTATATACCATGCTTAAATCAGACCGAAGGCGTCATAGTTCTAGGTTGTCTAGGCCTAAAATTTCAAGTCTGGTGGCATAAGGTATTCTGCAATGAGTAGAGGAGTGGAGAACTCTTCTTGTGAAATATTTCTGGATTTTCTCAACTGTATTAATATCAGGTACGTAATGTGGTTTCCAGACTGATGAGCTGTATTCAAGTATTAGTCCAGTAAATGCTTTGTATGCTCTAGTTAGTAGTGTGATATTACCAGAGAAAAAGCTACGTAGGATTAGGTTAACAACTCTTAATGCCTTTTTGGCTATGTAGTTGCAGTGGGCTCTAGCACTTAAATCATTAGAGATGAGTATTCCAAGGTCCTTGACAGAGCTTGGATCATCAACAAGAAAAACATATAATGAACAGTTGTTCAGATTGGCTATGTCTACTTTAATTAAAAGGAGGAAGGGGTGACATGATAGCAGTGTTTGAATATTGGAGAAGCGGCCCCAAAGAAGAGGGAGACAAGCTATTCTCCAAAGCACCTGAGGGCAGGACAAGAAGCAATAGGTGGAGACAAGGAATCAAGGAGAGAAGCAACCTAGGAGGAATTTCCTAATAGTGAGAATAATTAATCAGTGGAACAACTGGCCTCCAGAAGTTGTGAATGCTCCAACACTGGTAGTTTTTAAGAAGAGATTGGATAACCATTTGTCTGAAATGGTGTAGGGTTTCCTGCCTAGGCAGGGGGTTGGACTAGAAGACCTCTAAGGTGCCTTCCAACTTTGTGATTCTGCATATGATGCCTCACTTAGGAGTCTTCTTAAGAATGGAGGATAGAGAGGAATTATTGTTCCTTGAAGACAGAGCTAGTGTCTCATTGCTTTGGTTCTCCATCACCTTCAAGCAGATGCCAGCTCAGAATATAGAAGAACCAGCTAGAGTAGGGATGTCAACCATAAGGCCCACAGGCTGGATCATGATGTGGTTAGATTCAGCCTGTGGGGCTGTCCTGGAAAATATAAGAGGCCAGCCCGTGTCGCTTTGGCCCAGTCTACCCAATGTGAAAAGGAAACATGCCAGCAGTTTGGGGAGTGGCATCAAAAAAGCTAATGCAATCTTAAGTTGCATTAACACAGGGATACAGTCACGATCAAGTGAGGTACTAATACCACTCTATAAAGCCTTAGTAAAGACCACACCTAGAGTCCTGCATCCAGTTTTGGTCACTACATTATAAAAAAAGATGTTGAGACTCTAGAAAAAGTACAGAGAAGAGCAACCAGGATGATGAGGGGACTGGAGGCTAAAGCATATGAAGAACGGTTGCAGGAACTGGGCATGGATAATCTAGTAAAGAGAAAGAGCAGGGGAGACAGGATAGCAGTCTTCCAATATTTGAGGGGCTGCCACAGAGAGGAGGAAGGGGTCAAGCTATTTTCCAAGGCACCTGAAGGCCAGACAAGGAATAATGGAAGGAAACTGACCAAGGAGAGATTCAACCTGGAAATAAGAAGAAACTTTCTGATAGTGAGAACAATCAACCCATGGAAGAGCTTGCCCTCAGAAGTTGTGGGAGCACCGTCACTAGAGACCTTCAAGAAGAGACTGGACTCCCATCTGTCAGAAATTGTGTATGGTTTCCTGCTTGGGCAGAGGGTTGGACTAGATGACCTACAAGGTTCCTTCCAACTCTGATTATCTGTTATCTGAGGGCAACCACAACCCTAATGCAGCCCTCAATGAAATTGAGTTTGACGCTCCTGAGCTAGAACAATCACTGGACAATTGATGAGTTAAAAAGTTACTTTCTTGGTCTGGGCTCAAGCCTCTCTTATCTCACCTTTGCTTTAATATCTGCTCTTTATCCTGTTATATTCAGGCTAAACAGCCCTTCCACAATACCGATAGCAAAACTTTTAAGGCCACATATAAGTAGTCCTTGACTTACAAAAGTTCATTTACTGACTGTTCAAAGTTGTGTACTGAAAAAAAAAACCCCCAGCACTGAAAAAAAGTGACTTATGGCCGTTTTCCACACTTACAACCATTGCAAGCATCCCCATGAGAGCAAAATTTTGGTGCTTGACAAATGATTCATATTTATGATGGTTGCAGGGTCCCTGGGTCAGGTGATCCTCTTTTGTGGATCTCCTGAGAAGCAAAATCAATGGGTAGGCCAGATTCATTTTATAAGCGTGGTACTAACTGAACAACTGCAGTGCTTTCACTTAACAAGTGTGGCAAGAAAGGTTATAAAATGGGGCAAAACTCAACAATTGTCTCGCTTAGCACCATAAATTTTTGGACTCAATTGTAGTTATAAGTCAAAGGCTCTCTGTAGATAAAAACATTCCATTGTCAAAAGGATTCTGAAACAATTCTGCTTTCACTGATTTCTGGAAACCCACCGCAGTTTGGTCTAAATCTTTCATAATATCAATGCCATAATAATTTTTTTAAAAAATCTTTTCATTATCCTTTCCAACTGATTACCTGCCAAAGTTACTTTATATATATATATAATCTTCCCATCTTAAACTCTTGCAAAAAAAATAAAGTACAAAGGCTTCATTCCACTTTGGGATGACCTGATTTGCAAGGATTTGCAAAATAGGCCCAAGGGACACGGATAAACATTAGGAAACCTTTACGTTCAGATTTATAAGATTCTATTCATGTAGCCTTACAGTTAAGTAGAATTAGTTCATCTAGTCCTGTTTCCTGCCTGGTTGACTTGGCAGGGCTGCCAAGCAGCTTCATTCACACAACAGAGCAATAACATTTTGATTTATATGCTGCATCATACTGCTTTACAGCCCTCTCTAAACAGTTAACAGAGTTAGCCTGTTAGACCCCAACAATCTGGGTCCACATTTTACCAACCTTGGAAGGATGGAAGGCAGAATCAACCCTGAGCCAGTCAGTATCAAACCACTGGCAGTCAGCAGAATTATCCTGCAATACTGCATTCTAACTACTGAGCTACTAAGGCTCTATCTATCTATCTATCTATCTATCTATCTATCTATCTATCTATCTATCTATCTATCTATCTATCATCTATCTATCATCACAATAGCATTTAGATGTATATACCACTCCACAGTGATTTACAGCCCTCTCTAACCAATTTACAAAGTCAGCCTCTTGCCCCCAACAATCTGGATCCTCATTTTATCAATTTTGGAAGGATGGAAGGCTGAGTCAACCTTGAATTGATCAGGATCAAACTCCTGACAGTGGGAATAAAGATAGATAAGATAAGATAACTTTATTGTCATTTTTTTTCAATGCAAACATACCAGCCCACATTAAAAACGAAATCTTGTTGCCTGCTCTCAAGATAAAATATATATCTACCCAAACACATACAACACACAAATACACATGCTATATACATATACATACATAAACCTACACCACACACACACATGTATGTATGTATGTATCGCTGTCCATTTTGAATACGTAGTGGAATATGGCATTCTAATCACGGTGCCAACATAGCAAAGCTCAGTTTAGGTCTTTATAACCTGGAGTTTCAGTGTCATGTTAACTAAATAACCAGGCCAAGTGTGAAGTGTAGATTTAACTATTTTGTTACCAAATAAGTCTAAACAAACTCATATGTTTTTTCCTGCTTTCACTAAATAACTATCGTGCCGTTCAGCAAGCTGGACAGTTCCAGAACCCAATTCTTCCACATCAGAATAATCCTTTTTCCGATACATTTATTTATATATTTTTTATTGTGTGTTGGGATATATCCCATGAACTACCACAGAACCAAAAGGAAATTCCCCCTTCCGCAGCTCTGAAAAATTGTAAGCAATTTATTTCCAGGATGGGAAGGGATTGGGTTTTTTTTGCAAAACTCTTAATACAACGTGAGCGAGAGACCAAAGCAGTTAGCATGTGGGAAGGAAGGGACAAAGTCAGTGGGGTTCTTTCTTGGGCAAACTCCGCAGGAACAGCACAAATATCCGAAAGCACAATGAGAAAATTAGATATGTACTTAAAGTACTCTTTGTTAATGTGGTCTTAGTTTGTAATAATCTCCTGTCTGGCATTTGATTTTTTCATGGTTCATCATACCATCAGCCTGATATTTAGACTGGAATTTTGCATTTTTATCTGTCCATTGAGTCATTCCCAAGGACCCCAGATAGGTAGATGTGGATTTTTGATGGTGTTTATCAGTAAAGCTGCCTTTTGAAATTGACCGATAGTGATTTTGTCAATGCCAATGGTGTTCAAGTGTTGCTCCAGATGTTTTGGGATTGCACCAGAGGTGGTATTCAGCAGGTTTTGACCACTTATGGAGAACCAGTAGAGGAAATTTTGAGTAGTTTGGAGAACCAGCAAATACCACTTCTGACTGACCGATCAATCAGGAGCTTTCTCAGCTACAGAGGCCTTCAGGAAAGCCTTGCCAGCCTTGCTGGCTGCAGAAGAAATGGCCCAGCAAGGCAGGTGTTGGGATGTGCGAGGCCTGGCTACACCTGTCCAAAGGTAAGTAGTAGGGCAGCTCCCCCCTCCCCCCCCGCCATCCCCACCATAGCTTAATTTTTACCCATGTATTCTGGAGTGGGTAGGATCTTAATTAGGGCTTATTTTGGGGGGTAGGGCTTATATTGGGCGCATGTGTAAAAATCAAGCTAGGATTTACTTTCAGGGTAGGTCATATTTTTTGGGAAACAGATGATGATGATGATTCCTAGCTTGTTTTGATTTAATATATTTCTTTCTACCAGGCTTTTAGTGGCTTATGGAGAATGGACTATTTTGTGGGACTATTTGTTCATTTTTTACGGAGGAGTGCCTTTTCAAACTTGCATCTATTTAGCTCCTCTGGATTTATATGATTTCCTTTTCTTAATAACCCACTCTGCCAGGGTGACAGGAAAGAAAATGTTAAGTAGGGCAGAGAGGAGAGGGGAGAAGAGAATTTTCCTGAAGCCTTGACTTTCCCCTCTGATTCTTGTAATTATAACACAATTAGAGGGGGTGGCAGAGAACAAAGGAACAAAAGGAAAGTGGCAGCGGTTTTGCCATGTGGTACAGGCTGTCAAATGGCAGCATAAGGATGCTAATTCGTAGGCATCCAAATTCATGAGTGTGGAGAAAAGGAAACACACCAGAAAGGATGAGAACAAAGTTGCCACCAATGGCTGTTCAAAGCAAACCATGGAGATGCCTTTGATGGTCTCCTCACGGCCCAGGATTCAGGTGACCTACAACCCAAAGAAGATTTTTCAGCCGTTCTGATGGGTATGTAAGGATTCCAGGCTGATTACTCTCTAGACTCTACCCCTACATTGATGCTGTTTTTAGGAAGGTCCACAGGGTGTGGTAAAATTCAAGATGGCAGCCATTGGGGCAATCAAAACACCACTTGCTTTTTATGTCCATCCCCTGTGGACACCCTTGGTCTCTCTCTGTTCCATTCCCGAAGAAAAGCTGCAGCGTTCACTGTTCCTATCCATGTTTACACAAAATTAAACCCATGTTTATACAAAATGACACTCATTCTTTTCCCCATATCAGCAGGCATAAATCTGCCAGGCCAGTGAGGTGAAGTTTTATAATCAAAAATCAGAGGTAGATTTTCTATAACGGAAAAACATGTAAATAAATCTTCCACAAATGATCTGAAGGTTTGAAATTTGTCCACTGAATTCCTGATATATATATTTTTTTGTTCCTCTCCCTCCCCAAAAAATGGGCTCCCAGGAGGCTTCCTTGAGGCCCAGGAGGCAAAAAACAGAGCATAGGGAAGGGGCTGTGGAGCAAACAACGCCCCCATTCCCTTTTTTGCCTCCTGGGCCTCAAGGAAGCCTCCTGGGCGAAGCAGTAAGAAAGTGAGAGGGATCCCAGCACAGCTGATCGTTGGAACAGCTGATTGTCGGGAGGAAAAAAAGATACCGGTTCAGCTGAACGGTAGCATTTTTTGCTACTGGTTCACTTGAACCAGGCCGAACTAATAGAATACCACCACTGATCCTCAACATATGACCACAACTGACCCCAAATTTCTGTTGTTAAGCAAGACAGTTGTCAAGTGAGTTTTGCCCCATTGATGACCTTTCTGGCCACTATTGTTAAGTGAATCACTGCAGTTGTTAAGTTAGTAATACGGTTGTTAAGTGTACCTGGCTTCCCCATCGACTTTGCTCATCAGGAGGTCTCAAAAGGGGATCGTGTGACCTCAGGACACTGCAACGGTCATAAGTATGAATCCGTTGCCAAGCATTTGAATTTTGATCATGTGACAACGGAAATGTTGCAACAGTCATAAGTCTGAAAAATGGTCATAAGTCATTTTTGTCAATGCCGTAACTTCAGACGGTCACTAAACAAACTGTTGTAAGTCAAGGACTACCTGTGATTTCCTTTCTTTAAACATCTTTTTCCTCAACTTTTATGATAGCAGGTTAAAAAAAACCAAGTTTAACCAATACTGAGATAAATGTTTTCATGTTTTGCCTGTGGACAATAAACCACTCATGGCCGTTACTTATGGAGATCCTTCTGGAATAAAAAAAATACATTAGATAAAATTGTAATAGAACCAGATTTTGCTATATTGAAGGAAAAAACAGTGGGAGATGTCAATTTATGCTTTTTTTCATTGCTTTGTTTTCCTATTTGCTATGAAGATTCTAATGTCTACTAAAGGAAAAAATACAGTATTAACGGGGGGGGGGAGACTTTTAGGTTAGCACTTTTGAAGTGTTTAAATATTTGTTTAGAAAGCCTAACACATTTCTCTTCCTTTGCACAATGCTATTTAAGCAGACGAAATTTCCTTGGAAATGAAAAGCCTCATTTTTATTTTATTAAGAAAAAGGAACTCAAAATTGAGCTCTAAGTGCTATTTAGAGCAGGGAGCAGAATATGAAATGAATCTTGCGGTTTTCTTATTGTTAATTTGACATCTCTTTCAAGACAGACTTTTAAAATAGGGGAGAGAGAAAACCCCAGCTTGTAATTTAATTGGCTCTTTAACGACGTGGCTTGTTCCTCAGGAGAGAGTAGTACATGTTTAAAAATTGCATTTGTCCATAATCATTTCAAACCTATCTATAATTCTCCATATTTAGCTACCCCGTAGGCATCCTTCTGGAATTCTTAATTAAGGTTGCTTTGTTAAACAGGGTGAGACAATGTACACTAATGGCATTTTTTGCTATTCACGACTGACCAGAAATATTTACCCTCCCAGTAAAATAGCCTACAAGGGGTGTTTGTCAGTGATTCTGGCTTGGAAAGGGTGATTTCTCTTGTTTATTAGAGCTGGATGATAGCATTTTCTTTGGATTTGTTAGCTACAGAAGGAGAAGGACACAGCAGAAAGAAAGATCTTTGATTTCTCTTGCCGTGTCAATTTCAGGTCCAATTAGCAGCACACTCAATATTGGAAGTGCTTTTTCGCTTTGGAAATTGTTAGTGGGGGGAAAAATAGAGAAATAAAAACAGCGTTCTAACGCGAACTCCGCCAACTTTGCTGCTGGTTCAACTATTTTTTTTTCATTTATGAGCTTTCCAATCATCTGCTTCAGATGTTGGGAAGATTCTGCTGAGGTCAGATTTTGCAAAGTCTTCAGAAGAGGGAGGAAGGCAGGCAGGTAGACAGACGGGAAAAAAAATAAAGCAGATAAATTGGTCCACGCAGGTAGAGCTCTTAAAAACATTTGTGGTTTTCTGAAATGATGACTTCATTGTTGTTCTCTTCTTTGTCTGTTATGGAAGAACTCCTGTTGGATCTTTTTCTGGATTTGAGGAAGACCCAGTTGGAACAGCAACAAGTTCTGAGGGCTTCCCTTGATGTGTTTTACTTGCTTAATTTACTTAGTTGGAGGGGACCTTGTAGGTCATCTAGTCCAACCCCCCCATCCAAGCAGGAGACCCTAATACCATTTCTGATAAATGGCAGTCCAGTCTCTTCTTGAAAGCCTCCAGTGATGAAACTCCCACAACTTCTGAAGGCAAAGCTGTTCCATGGGTTGATTGCACTCACTTTCAGAAAGTTTTTCCTTATTTCCAGGTTGAATCTCTCCTTGTTCAGTTTCTATCCATTATTCTTCGTCTGGCCTTCAGGTGCTTTGGAAAATAGCTTGACCCCCTTCCTCGCTGTGGCAGCCCTTCAAATACTTCTTTTTCTTTTTCCTCTTTACTGGTTAGGCAAGCCTTCAGCCCGGCAATGTAGGGTTCGGATAACTCCCATGTTGTGCGCTAATGCAGAGGTCTCCAACCTTGGCAACTTTAAGACTTGCGGACTTCAACTCCCAGAGTTCCTCAGCCAGCTAACAGAAATTCACTTAACAGCTGTGGTAAGAAAGATTGTAAAATGGGGCAAAGTTAACTTAACAAAGGATTCACTTAGCAACAGAGATTTTGGGCTCAGTTGTGGTCATAAGTCAAGGACTACCTGCGCTTCAGTGCCTTTTTTTAATGTGCCCTGCACAATCCAGGAATGCCAGGCTGTTTTACTTAACATCTTCCCTTGTGAATTTAATATATCTGTGTTCACAGAGTTGATGGGATTGGTGAAGGTTCCTGCTTCCTATGTTTTAATTTTTACCCCAAAATCGTCCACATTCTTACAGCAGCGAGTGGATGGAATTCCTATAAAAGAGTTTAGGAGTTTAGTTTGGTTTCTACCTCTTCCGTGAAAAGATTGGCCACAATGGGGGACACAGCCTGAACACATGTCACAGCCATGTTTTTGTCAGCAGAAATCTTCATTGTATTTAAAATAGGTCATAGTCCAGCAGATGTCCAGCATGGCTTATATGTGGCTGAAGTTAATTCTGGAATGACACCAAGCTAGCAGGAATAGCCAACACTCCAGAAGATAGGCTTAAAATACAGAAGGATCCTGACAGACTTGAACACTGGGCGCTATCTACAGTGAAATTCAGTGGTGAAAAAAGTAAGATTCCACATCTAGGCAAGAAAAATCAAATGCACACATACAGTATAGGTGGTATCTTGCTCAATAGTAGTAACTGTGAGAGGGATCCTGGAGTCCTAGTGGACAACCACTTAAATATGAGCGCAGTGTGCAGCAGCTGATAAAAAAGCCAACACAGTTCTAGGCTGCATAGAGGGATAAAATCAAGATCATTTATTACAAGGCATTTTTAGGCAAGGGTCTCTTCTAACACTACATTTGATCTCTTTCCATCCATTTTATTGAAGGGATTAGGAGCTGTGCTATTTCTGAGGATGTATGTACAGGAATGCTTTTTTCACCCTAATTATTTTGTTCTTGTGTAACATAAGGATTATGGGTTCTTCAAGCAGGTATCACTGCATAAATTCTTTCATCGGTTCATAAATGTCATTTCTTCACCAGCTATCTGGAAACTGCAGAGCAACAGAGTGTTCTGTTCCCAAAATTAGCTTCTCCATGTATGCAATTCCTTCCCACACAGTTTAGAAAGGACCTTGCCAAGTATCCTTGCACTGAAAATCTAACTGAAACCTGTGAAACAGAGAGATTTCTCTTGCAAAATAAAGCTGCATTGCTTTAGACTTTAAAAAAAATGCATAATGAAGTATAAAATGCCATATATATGCAAATACCCGTGAAAACCTCAGAAAACAAATATGTATGTATGTATGTATGTATGTATGTATGTATGTATGTATGGTATGGTATTCAGCTTTGTTCGGGTATTTTCCCATGTCATTATAGTTGTGCTTTTAAAGTTGTAGCAAAGTTTCAGCAGAATCTCATCTGCCATCATCAGGCTTCTGTATTGTATTCGTCTGTGAATTAGACTTTTACAGTTGTTTCAGTTTTAAATTTGGGGCTAGCCTACTGCTGTGCCAGAATGGTTTTTTCTTCATCCTGATTGGTTGGGAGTCTTGGTCTGTGTTTATTGGTCTTGGAGTTTGCTGTGTTCTGCTTGATTGGTGTTTCTAATATCTTCTGTCTGTTTTGTGGCTTTTTGTGTGTCTTGATTGGCTGGCAACATTGGGTTCCTGTACTGGAGGCAACACAATGTTGCCAGCCAATCAAGACACAAAAAAAGCCACAAAACAGGCAGAAGATATTAGAAACACCAATCAAGCAGAACACAGCAAACTCCAAAATCAATAAACACAGACCAAGACTCCCAACCAATCAGGATGAAGAAAAAACCATTCTGGCACAGCAGTAGGCTAGCCACAAATTTAAAACTGAAACAACTGTAAAAGTCTGACTCACATACGAACACAATACAGAAGCCTGATGATGGCAGATGAGATTCTGCTGAAATGTTGCTACAACTTTAAAAGCACAACTATAATGATGTGGGAAAATACCTGAACAAAGCTGAATACCATACATGTAAGTACCCGCGAAAACTTAAGAATATATATATGCGGGACGATACCTCCCACCTACCAGACATCTGAAAGCTAGCCCTCACCAACAAACAAGTCCCAGCCACGAAAACCAACACCAGACCCAAAACAACACGGGACACCACCACCAATCCCCCTCATCAGACCCAGGCCCAAGCCCATCCTCTAAACGAAGGACAACCACCATCCAGAAAACAGACCACGGCTGCTTCACCAGCTGTCGCACTCCCCTACCCCAAAACCAAACAAACTGACACACACCAAGAACACAGACCCAGACCCCAAACTCGAAGCCAGACCAAAACTCAGAATGCTACATTACAGCCACCCGCTCAGGACATTACATCAGAAAACTCAGGAAATTACACCACAAGAACTCAAGAAGTTGCAACACAGCAAATGACCCAGGATGTCACAGCAGAAGACCAAGGATACCACAGCAATAAATCTCACAAGGTCATCACACAACCCATTACCCAAGCCATTACTACACAGGAGGCTAATGGAAAAAAGATCAAAACACAAATGACCCAGGAGATTACAACGCAGGACCCAGAATACCACAACAAAAGAACTCACAAGCCCATCACACAACCCATTACCCAAGCCGTTAAAACACGAGATGCTAATGGAAAAAAGATCACTACAAAACAAATGACCCAGCAGGTTACAGCACAAGATCCAAGATATCTCCACAACAAAACTCACAAGGCCATCACATAGCCCATTATACCAACATCAACTCCATCAACCAATCAAGAGGCAGCAGTGCAGCCAACCAACCCAGCCCACCAGCCCACACCAGCCCCCACGGCAGCTCCGATCACACACTGCTTGCATTGGCATGAAGCCAAAAGCACCAGCCTGAGGATGGCCAGTGGGACCTCACCAAAATGTCACCAAGATACTCTTAATCTTATACCGGAAAAGACCTGAACACACCTATATAAATATATGAAAAGCAACATGTAAATGAACTTTAATAACAATTAAACATTTTTTTAATAGACGTTGGTCCTGTTGCCATAATTTAACCTTTTCATATACTTTTATCATGGATGATTGAACTTTCATTTACATGTTGCTTTTCATTTTGGGGGAAACCCCTGCAGTCAGTATGGCAAGAGTTGGTTCTTTCCAACAACTCTCTGACTCCCAAAATTGTCTTTGACTGAAGAAGTTACTTGGCTGAATAACGAAACATCTCAGTTTTAATTAAACTTCGGTCCAGTTGCCATGATTTTAATCTTGACAGATATCCCATCTAATATTTACTTGCGTTCTTCAGCAGCAAAGCCACAAGGGCTCCAGTGAAATCTTGATTTCTCAGTATCACACTGAATATCAAAATCGAAAGCTTTCTAAGGTCACTCAAAACGTGGTGGGTTTTTTGTTTGGTTGTTTTCTCTCGAAGTCCCCAGTTAGAGATTTTCTGTCAAAGATGTCACATCCCAAATCAAAAGAAGGCCAGGTTGATAAAGACTAAAAAAAAAAAAAAAGATAATACAGTGCTATTAATGACTTTTTGGTCCTTGACTGTTGATATAAGCTCTTAGGAATTGGAGGCAAGGAGAAAACTTCATCTTATTTGCCGACATTTTGGCAAGTCTCCAGCAGATATCAGCATATCTGATTTAAGTCATAGATATGGTGATCAGTAACAAAGGAGTTTAGGAAGCTCATAACAACTGAAGCGATTGGCTGCAGGTTAGGGTGTCTAAGCTTGTACATGTAATTACTTAGCCTGTCGATAGTGATTGATTAGCTCAAGTAGATAACTTCAGACATTCCCAAAACTAGTGAAGTAATGTGGAAGAGGTCCAGATGGATTGAAATTCACAAGAGATGTTAGAAAATCAAAGTTTGTCTGGAAAAGAAGGAAGGGTTTCCAGTTCGTATTTGAGTCCATGGGTCCGAGGAGAAGGAGGAGGAAGAAAAAGAGGAGGAGGAGGAGATAGATAGATAGACAGATGAAGGGGGAGAAGAGATATATAAAGGGAACAATCTTGTGGCTGCTTCTCTGTTTTAGGCACATTCAGAAAGAGTGCAGAAAGCAGCAACATGGATGATTAAGGCGCTGGATGCTAGAAGATGAAGAATTCAGAGGTTGGTCTTCAGCCGGTTCTGACCAGTTCTGGAGAACCGGTAATGGAAATTTTGAGTAGTTCCAAATCCCACCTCTGACTGGCCCCACCCCCATCTCTTCTCTGCCTCCCGAGTCCCAGCTGATTGGCGGGGTTTTCTTTTGTTGCCCTT
Source organism: Hydrophis major (assembly GCA_033807585.1). NCBI lineage: Eukaryota > Metazoa > Chordata > Lepidosauria > Squamata > Elapidae > Hydrophis > Hydrophis major. The sequence goes on along the minus strand of CM066331.1, from coordinate 207,517,875 downwards.
CATAGGAGAACGGAGCTGGAAAGCAGGTTAATGGGTGGAGAAACAATGGGGATTTTACAGTAATCTTCCCCTGGAGTCGGAGGGGAATAGAGATTTTGCAGTATCCTTCTGCTGCCATGCCCACCAAGCCACATCCACCAAGCCATTGCATGCTCATCAAGCAATGCCTACAGAACCGGTAGTAAAAAAAATTGAATCCCACCACTGCAAGAATTGGGTAAGTCTAGTCTAGTGAAAGTAAGAACTGGGGGGGGGGGACATGATAGCAGTGTTGTAGGATTTGAGGAACTGCCCCAAAGAAGAGGGGGAACAACCTATTCTCCAACGCACCAGAAAGCAGGAGAAGAAACAACAGATGGAAACTGATCGAGAAGAGAAGCAACCTAGAACAGGGGTGTCAAACACAATTTCATTGAGGGCTTCATCAGGGTTATGGTTGAGCTCGGGGAGCCAGGCGAGCATGGCTGACAGGGTGGGCATGGCCAGCCGATACTACTCACTGGGCGTGACTGACTGGGTGGGGATGGCAGGCCGCTCCCCAAACTGCTGGCATGTTTCCTCTTCGCAATGGGTAGACCGGGCCGAAGCATTGTGGGCCAATCCCTTGCATTTTTCCAGGATGGGCCCACAGGCCAGATCCAAGCACATCATGAGGCAGACCCAGTCCAGGGGCCTTGAATTTGACAACTCTGACCTAGAACTAAGGAGAAATTTCCTGACCGTGGGAACAATTGACCAGTGAAATGGCCACCCTTCAGAAGTTGCGGGTACTCCAACACGAGAGGTTTTTAAGAAGAGACTGGACAGTCAATAGTCTGGAATGGTATAGGGCAGCGATGGCAAATCTTTTCGGCAGAGTGTCCAAACCAGAGCATGCATGCATGTGCATATGCACATGCTGAAGCACCAGAAACCTGAAGACCAGCTGGCCGGTGCACCCATGCAGGATTTTTTGCCCGTTTTTGCCTGTTTGGGGAGTGTTTTCAGGTTGTTTTCAGGATGTTTGCAGGCCATTTGGGGGGCATTTTGAGCCTGAAAACAGCCTGGAAAATAACCTAAAAATGCCCCCCAAACCCCCCAAATGGCCCCCAAACAGCCCCAAAATGGCCCCAAATCAACTCCAAAACAGCTGCAAAATGGCCCCCAAATGCCCCCCAAACAGCCCCAAAGAACTCAAAAAATGGCCCCAAAAGGGTCCCAAATCACCCCCAAAACAGCCTCAAAATGCCCCCCAAATGCCCCCCAAATGGCTCAAAATGCCTCCCAAAGGCCCCAAAACACCCCAAAATTGACCCCCAAACCACCCCAAAAACGGCCCCAAAACAGATCCAAAATGGCCCAAAAAATAGCCTGGTTTGGGGACATTTTGGCGCCATTTTCTGGTGCTCCAGTGGCTGCAAAGACCAGCTGGCCAGTGCACACGTGCACTCCAGAAACCAGAAGTGCCATAGGTTCACCATCACAGGTATAGGGCCGCCTACTTGAGCAGGAGGTTGGACTATCACTAGAAGACTTCCAAGGTCCTTGCCAACTTGTTCTGTTCTGTTTCTGCAGAACTGGTTAAAAATGCATCCAGAGAGGATAGTTTTGGCAAAGCTGCAGGTCCGGAGCCACCTCGGGTCATCTGCACGAATCCGAAAGCCAAATCATTGCTTATACATTCTTTGGGCAGCATCCCTGGAGAAGAGCTCTTTAAAGCCCTTTTCCATAGCAACATCTCAAAACAATTCTGGACCACTCAGATGTTGCTTTCATCAATCTAATCAGTCGGCCTCTTCACTTTGGCTGTGCAAATTGAGTCAGCACCGCTCACTTTTGTCGAAATGAATATGTGTCCCTCCATTTTCTAGCCTGCTTTGTCTGAGCATTTTTCAAGGACCCTTTTGGCTTAGAATTGAGTCAATGGCGCAAACCATCAAGTGTTTTAATGTTTGAAATGAATTCTTCCTTCTCCAGAAAAACAACAACAACAACAATGACACACAGAGAGAAAATGCAATGCAGAAAATGTATATTAAAGTTGAATTTCCTATCTGGCACTTGTAAACAACTTTCTCCAGCATTCTGCAGGCTTGTTGGCTTCTCCTACTTTCATAGGAGCCACCATGACTCAGTGGTTAAATACACTGAACTTGTCAGCTGATTTGAGACCCAAGCACCACATGATGGGGTGAGCGTCCAGTCCTTGCCACAGCTCCTGCTTACCTAACAGTTTGAAACATGCAAATAGATAAATAGTCACCACTGTCATACTCCCATCAGAGCCTGAATCTGCAGAGGAAGATGAGCTGGAACTGGAGCGGACAAAGATCGAGGGGGCAGCCTCATTCGCTTCAGGGGATTGTGGGGAGGAGCAGGTAGAGTCAGTGTAGAGCCTCTCAGGATTGGGACAGCTTGTTCGCAGGGAGGAACGAGGGCAGGATGACCAAGAGAGAGCAAGTAATGGACATTAGGAGTGACAGAGTTCAGACGATGAGCAAGGATGGCCCCCTCCTGATCCCCTAGCATGGAGAGTGGAGAGAAGGTGGGAACAGCACAGGCCAACCTGACAACTTGGGAGGAGAGCGCCCCACCCAGGGGTTGGATTCTACCAGTTCACACCTATTCGCAAGAACCAGTTGTTAACATTCTAAGCAGTTCGGAGATCCGGTTGTTAGAAGAGATTCCTGGCCTAATCCTGTAAGGAAGGCAGGAAGGAAACATTCAGGTGTTGCTTACAGAAACTGCCTCTCCGTTAACCCTTATTACATTCTTGGCAGGACTAGACTTCCTGTCTCAGAACATCTCTGGAATTTTTTCCCTCTCCTTTGCTGGTACTTTGCTTGTGTGGAGTGACCATTCAAAGTCACAATGGCACTGAAAAAAGTGACTTACGACCATTTTTCACACTTACGACTGTTGCAGCATCCCCACAGTCACGAGAGGCTAGGCGAGGAGATGCGTGCCTTGATGTGAGTGATATTGAGTTGGCCACACCCAAACAATAACATGACCACCAAGCCACACCCACCAAATTAGCCACACCCACAGAACTGGTTGTTAAAAATTTGAATCCCAACCCTGGCTCCATCCCTCTTCAAAAGGCACACCTGGGGACTGAGATTTAAGGAGGCACTGTGGGGAAGAGCGTTTGTCAGGAACAAATGCTGAATTAGTAGAGTTTGGTGTGCTGCTCCAGACATTTGGAGTTTGCAGGACTGCTTGCTTCTTCCTTACTTGTGAACTCGGTGCCTTCTTCATGACTTCATGAACTCATTGTTTGTTTCTTGGTTTGTGGACTCCTTTCCCTGTTCCTTTGTTTTTCTGGACTGGGTGCAGCAAGAGGTTGCCCTGTGTGTGTGTGTATGTGTGTGTGCACTGTTCAGAGTATTGCAGCACAAATTCAACACCAGAAAAGTAAACACAGTTGGCTGAGGCTTCATTTAACTTCTTTATAAACATAGTAAGTTAATTTTACAATACCAGATATAGATTTCTCCAACATGGAGCCAATTCAAACAGAAGCAGATATGTTACAGGTTCAGAGCAGAACAGCAACTCAACTTCAGCAGACAAGCAAGCAAGTTACTTTCTCTTTCACTTTAGAGCTGAGCACAGAACAAAGATGAACCATGCCCAGATTCTCTCTTTAAGTTTCAGCCCCCAACTCAGCTCTCATTGGCTGACCTTGTTACGAAGCTCTATTCCAGGTCATGAATAATCTGACTATGCACACATGCTTTGTTCTGGGACGTGCCAAGAACGTGGAAGCATTTGAGGCGAAATTAGGAGCATTAATGAGAAATTTGAACTCTCAGCTGGCTGTGTGACCTTCCTGCCTTGTCCCAGGTCATTGGTGGGAAGGTAACAGTGTTCCATGCCCCTTGGTGTAAAGTCATGCCAGCCACATGACCATGAAAACATTTTTAGACTAGTGGTGGAATTCAAAAATATTTTACTACCGGTTCGGTGGGCATGGCTTAGTGGGTGTGGTAGGGGAAGGATACTGTAAAATCCCCATTCCCTCCCCACCCCATTAACCTGCTTTCCAGCTCCATTCTCCTGTGCAGGGCAACCAAAGAAGACCCAACCAATCAGCTGGGACTCAAAGGGAGGCGGAGAATAGATGGAAGTGGGGCCAGTCAGAGGTGGCATTTGCCGGTTCTCCGAACTACTCAAAATTTCTGCTACTGGTTCTCCAGAACTGGTCAGAATTGGCTGAATACCCACCTCTGGCTGGAAGGGATCTTGGAGGTCTTCTAGTCCAAACCCCTGCACAAGCAGGAGACCCTATACCACTCCAAACCAATAGCTGCCCAGTCTTGTCTTAAAAACCTCCAGGGATGGAGTACCCGCAACTTCTGAAGGCCATCCATTCCACTGGTTAATTGTTCAGGAAATGTCTCCCTAGTTCTTAATTCTAGGTTAAATTTCTCATTGATGGAACAGACAGCATTCTATCCATGAATATTTGCTACAATGCTCTTCTACTTTGAAAAGAGCTCTGAAGCCATTTCTGTTGACTAAATTGAAAGCGACCAATAAGGAGGGGGAGGAAGAGGTATTGAGTATGTGCACATGCCTGCGCTTGTATGGAATATTAATACTTTTATTTTATTGTTGTCATTGTCCCCAATCTCCCAAACAGCTCTATTGTCATTTTTTAAAAATCTCTCCCTCTATAAGGACCTTGTTTTGATGTTAAGCAAAGTTCTGCTCCCAAAGATTTTATTTTCATTTTAAAGAGGGAATTTAATGCATGCGTTCTGCCTTTGTCGCTCAGTTGCACAAAACCTTGGCTGCCTGAATGGACTTTTCTCTCTCAGAAAGGTTTCCTCATTGTTCTCTCGAATCCCAAACAGTGGCCTTGAAAGAAGAAATGGATTGTGTGGCTAATTAAACTTTTCCTACTTTAATGCGATGTTTATAACATGGTAGCCAAGAAGGAATGGGATGTTTACAGGCATAAGCTGCCTTGCAAATGTTGAAAAAGGAGTTCCCTGCAGATTTTATTCTGCTAGTTGGTGCTGGTTTTAGGGGAAAGCACTCATCTAAGTTTCAAGGCAATTGAGCCAGTGCTGTCTGAAGAGATTTCTGTGGTCATGTGGCCAGCATGACATCATGGAATGCTGTTATCTTCCCACCAAAGTGGTACCTATTTGTCTACTTGCACTTGCATGCTTTCGAACTGCTAGGTTGGGCAGGAGCTGGAGCAAGGACAGGATTATCAAGAACTTTCCTTCCTTCCTTCTTTCCTTTCTCTCTCTCTCTCTCTCTCCTCCCTCCCTCCTGCTTTCTTTCTTTCTTTCTTTCTTTCTTTCTTTCTTTCTTTCTTTCTTTCTTTCTTTCTTTCTTTCTTTCTTTCTTTTTCCTCTTCCTTTCTCCCCTCCCCTTTTCTCTTTTCTCCTTCTCCCTACCTGGTACTAACTTTATTCTTAATTATTATTTTGTTTCTCACAACAAATTAGCGAATTCTCTATACTTATGGACTTTATCTATTCTTCAAGCCAGGTTTGAGGTTATTATTTCTGTTGTTGTTTTTTAGCTTGTGATCCTTAATAAATTGAAATGCCCTCAGCAGTCTCTTTTGAGATTCTGCCAGATAAAAGCTTATCTGGAGAAGACCATCAGCATCTTGTGGTCTGCTTGGAACATTACAATTTCCAAAAATCTTTTTTTTTCCACAGAAAGGAGTACATGTAGCACAGGGTTTCACACTGGGAAACTGTGAGGATGCTAGGCCGAGCTGAATCCAAAAACTCTAAACTCAACTAAACTCTGTTGATTTCAGAAAAGGCCAGCACAGCCACACATCTCTGTGTATCAATTATTCACCCATGGAGGTGGTTAGCAGCTTCAAGTTTCTGGTTGTGCAGCTGACAAGTAGGCTAGCTTGGTCACTCAACAATGAGACACTGGTGAAGCAGGCACAGCACCACCTGCATTTTCTGTGTCACATGAGAAATGTACATCTTCCTTCCCACTTTCTACAGAGGGATAATTAAGAGCATCCTATCATATTGTCTAGTTTAGAAGCATTACTACTTCGGACAGGAAGGTAGTGTAAAGAGTGGTGAGGACAGCAGAAAAGATTATTGGGAGTTCCTTTTATCCAGGACATAGCATATAAGCGATGCTTGAGCAGGGTCCGTAGGATTATTTTGGGACACTACACATCCTCTTCACAATTTCTTTTCCTTGTTACCTTGTAGGAAGGGGCTTTGTGGTATCCAAAGCAGAATATCTAGATTCAGCCACAGTTTTGTTCCGTATAGTATCAACCTTGTGAACTCTCAACTTTCCTCTTTCTGCTATGTATTCAAAATGGACAGTGATACACACACACACACACACACACACACAAGTGTCTGTGTGTATGTGTAGATATATATTTTCTTTTGACAATAGGCAACGGAATTTCATTTTTAATGTGTGCCAATTTCCTCACAGTAATAAATGAGAATAAAGGTGATCTTAATCTAATCTTAATCTAGGGAAATCCTGGAAATTTGGTACTTGGACAAATTTACATGTCTTTCAAAAGAGACAGTAAAAAACTAAGAAGGAAACAAAAAAAACAAACAGAAAACATCCTAACCAGCAGCCAACATCCAGATAAACAGGGATTAATACCAGACAAACAATCAAGCAGAAAACAATATCTTAATCAAGGACTGTTAAGGAGGCAATCAAATAGAAAATGTTGTGAATGAATAATACCAATAAAGTTATTTTGAGCTTGAAGTCAAGTGCAGGGTTCTGGCCCTGCACTTCTGATTGGCTGTTAATGGCAGGATGAGATTGGTCTGTTCAGGAGCATCTGATTGGCCATTAACAGGCCATTCCCATTGGTTAACAGAGCTAGCGCTCCAGGTTTGCTATTGGTTGAATAGTTAATAAGTTGCCTATATAACGAAGGCTATAGCAGCCCTCCAGTTGAGCTGTCACAATATGTAAATAAAGAGTTTGAAGTTCACTATTCTACCGGCTTGTCTCCATCATTCGCACCCATGCTCCAGACCTAACACTGGCGACGAGGGTGGGATTGGATGACATCCGAGCCAACTAAGACAACTAAGCGTGTGGCTGAAGCGCACAATGGAGGAACCATGTCCGGCGGCGTAGTACCACCCGCTCCGTTCGATCCAGCTCAAGAGGACTGGGAGTCCTACATGGATCGTTTTCAAATGTTTTTGGAAACAAATAATCTGAAGGATGCCACACCCGGGAAGAAACGGGCGGTATTCCAAATGCACTGCGGCCCGACGGTATTCAAAATGGCCAAGGCATTAGCGAAACCGGCTGAAGTGAAGGCCATGGACTGGGACATCCTCGAACCGTTGCTAAGGGCCCACTATGCACCAACCGTTCCATAAGATGACACGAGTTCTATCAATGGAACCAGCGGAAAGGAGAAAGCGTCACCGATTTCGTTGCAGACCTCCGGAACTTGGGAGGCCTTTGCGATTTCACCGACCTAGAAGAGGCCTTGAGAGACCGAGTAGTCCTCAGGCTAGACGCTCTAAACATACAGAGCAAAATAATGGCAAAGGGCGACATCACCCTTAAAGACGTCATAGCTGAAGCTACAGCAGTGGAGGCAACCAAGAAGTTGGCTGCCCAACTACGCCGAAATCGCGCTCCAGCACACCCACCGGCCGGCAAAGTTTCACCTAACGCAGAAAGGCAGCTAAAGACGGCCCATCATGAGGACCTCTCTTCGTCGTCAGACAGCGACGAAGAAGAGGTCCATTGCCTGCGGTCCAATCGGGACCGATACCCGAAGTCCCAGCAATCGTGCGCTGGCTGCGGGGCCAACCATTACCGCTCCGATTGCAAATTCCGCGACGCGCTCTGCCATGAGTGCGGGAAACGAGGCCACATCGGATGGGTCTGCCGAAGCCTCCTCAGACCCAGCCAGACCTCGAAAGGAACCAATTGCCGCCAATCGACAGGGAATCGCCCTGTAAGGCGAGAACCAGTAAACCACTCCTACAGAAACCGACCTGTGAGTCGTCCAGCAAAACAGGAAGAGGCCCACCAAACACTCACTATTGGCCATGCCTCTTCGCTAGACGCTAAGAAAATTCGAGTCAATGTGAACATTGAAAATCGGCCTTGCCAAATGGAAGTTGACTCAGGATCGTCTCTTTCAATGATCTCATGGAAGACCCTCAAGCAACTCATCCCCACTATCCGGCGCCAAGACCTTCAATTACAACGGCTCGTGTTAAAGGACTACCAGGGGAACCGAATTCCAGTCGCAAGATCCAGTCAAGTCCGGGTTGCATTCAAGAACCGCACGGCATACTTACCCCTGATGATAATCGATAAGGACCGGCCTAGTCTGTTAGGCCTGCAATGGTTCGCACCACTTGGCATTGAAGTGGCAGGCATTAACTGAATCGGCGGCAGTGACTGGGAGGAAGACCTGGTCCACAAATTCAGGGATGTCTTCAAGGAAAAGCTAGGTGAGTACAAGGGGACCCCGATATCCTTTAGCCTTAATCCAAAGATAGCTCCCATCCACCTTAAGCCTCGTCGAGTTCTGTTCACACTAAAACCAAAAATCGACGAGCAGCTTGATAAGTTGATTGCCCAGGGAGTCTTAAAGCCAACTGACCACTCCCCATGGGAAACACCGATTGTGACACCAATTAAGCCGGACGGCTCAATTAGAATTTGTGGGAACTACCGAGCCACCCTAAACCACGCCCTGCAACAGAACCCATATCCGGTGCCGGTGGTACAACACCTCCTCCATTCCCTGGGGGGCGGAAAAGTCTTCGCTAAACTAGACTTAGCTCAGGCTTATCAGCAACTACCGGTTGATGAAAAAACGGCACAATGACAGACTATCGTAACACACCGAGGTGCCTTTAAGTGCACGCGGCTCCAATTCGGAGTCAGTGTAGCCCCAGGGATCTTTCAGAGCCTAATGGAGAGACTATTGCAGGGGATCAAGGGCGTTGTCCCCTATTTTGATGATGTGCTCATTGCTGCCCCCACTCCAAAAATCTTACGGGAGCGTTTAAGACCGGTATTACGAAAATTCCAGGAAGCAGGCCTGAAAGTCAAAAAGAATAAGTGCAAACTGTGTACCGATCATGTTGAATTCTTTGGGTACTTAATTGACAGTCAGGGTATTCACCCTACCGATAGCAAATTGAGAGCAATAAAAAATGCTCCCAGACCACAGAACCGACCTCCAGGCATTCTTAGGCCTCATCAATTTCTATAATGTATTCTTGCCACACAAAGCGACTGTCGCTGAACCTTTACATCGTCTATTAGATAAAAAAGCAATTTGGGTATGGGGTCACAAAGAAGAGCAGGCGTTCTGTAATGTGAAAAAACTACTGACTTCAGACGCCGTACTAATGCAGTACAATGAGACTTTGCCAATAAACATTACATGTGATGCATCGCCTTTTGGAGTGGGCGCCATTTTGAGCCATGTGTTACCTAACGGTAATGAAGCCCCTGTTGCTTACTTCTCAAAGACGCTCTCGAAAACCGAGCGAAATTACAGCCAGATCGATAAAGAAGCCCTGGCGATTGTATCAGCTGTTAAAAGATTTCATGAGTACGTGTACGGCCGGGTTTTCACCATTGTAACTGACCACAAACCATTGCTGGGGATCATCGCTGGGGACAAGCCAACTCCCTACATACTTTATCCCAGAATGACCCTCTGGTCAGAATTCTTGGCTGGTTACAATTATCGGCTACAATATCGTCCCGGTAAAGCCATTCCCCATGCTGACGCGCTGAGCCGTACACCGCTCCCTGAAACTATAAATGATCCTGCACCAACGATGACAGCATTGCAGATTGAGACACTCCACATGCCGCCATTAACTGCCCGTGACATCGCGAGAGAAACAAAACACGACCCTATCTTGGTGCGAGTCCTCACGTGGGTGGAACGCGAATGGCCATTGGACCAAGTACCAGACGACTTTGCACCATTCAAAAGTCATCAAACAGAGTTGTTCTCGCAGAAGGGCTGTGTCATCTGGGGCGATAGAGTCGTTATCCCAGAACGACTCCAACAGATACTGCTAAAAACCTTGCACGATGGCCACCCTGGCATCGTGCGCATGAAGGGCCTCGCACGAAGCTATGCGTGGTGGCTAGGCATCGACAGACAAATCGAATCATGGGTTAAAACCTGCAAGAGATGCCAAGAAGTAAGCAACGCTCCACCAAAGGCAACCCCAACCGAATGGGAGATGCCGCGGGGACCCTGGTCCCGCATCCATCTGGACTTTGCTGGGCCAACCAAAGGCCACACGTTTTTGCTAGTACCTGGCTGACCGGGGTATTCGACATGCGCTCACTTCGCCTGTGCACCCTGCTGCCAACGGTAGTGCTGAGTGCATGGTACAATTCGTCAAAAAGACTCTCCAAAAGATAGACTACAACAACATCGATGAGTAAATCAACCGGATCCTTTTTCCTGCAGCACACCTCACAGCGTCATCAACAAAACTCCCGCCAAGCTGCTAATGGGATGAAAGCTCCATTCCCACCTCGATCGGTTACACCCAGCCTAGGAACCGGAAAAGCCACTCGGATCCAGCGGCCGATGCCGTACCTTCCAGGTAGGCAATTTAGTATTCGCTAAAAACTTATCAGGCGATCCGCTGTGGGTAGAGGCGACTGTAATCCGTGCAACCGGCCCAAGATCATACCTCGTTCAGTGCCCTGACGACAGACTTTGGAAGCACCACATAGATCAACTACGATCGCGGCTACCATCTCGCATTTCTGAACTCCCTTATGACCAAACTGAGGGTGGGGAGATACAGAGGAAAGCGAATTACAATTAGAGGGAAACCTTTTCGAAGAGACTGATAATGGAACTGAAACGCAGGAACAGGAACCAGGGACTGGAGCGAGTTCACCTCAGGGGGTGGCCAGTGATATTGGTGATGATGGGAACGCGAACTCGGAACCAGAGGCACCCCTACCTCTCAACAAAGATCTACCTCAGCAGAATTGCAGCCAACCGCCAGGCACTTTGCGGAAATCGAAAAGACTAATAAAACAGCTGTCCTACCTGAAAGACTATGTAAACATGCCCCGTGGGCAGAAGCCGGGGGAAAGGGGTGTTGTGAATGAATACCAATAAAGTTATTTTGAGCTTGAAGTCAAGTGCAGGGTTCTGGCCCTGCACTTCTAATTGGCTGTTAATTGCAGGATCAGATTGGTCCATTCAGGAGCATCTGATTGGCCATTAACAGGCCATTCCCATTGGTTAACGGAGCTAGTGCTCCAGGTTTGTTATTGGTTGAATAGTTAATAAGTTGCCTGTATAAGGAAGGCTATAGCAGCCCTCCAATTGAGCTGTCACAATATGTAAATAAAGAGTTTGAAGTTCACTGTTTCTACCGGCTCGTCTCCATCATTTGCACCCAGGCCCCAGACCTAACAGAAAACAATACCCTAATCAGGCAACTATAAAGGAGAAACTATAATCCCACTAACACTGGGAGGGCAAGCTAGCAGTTATAAATACAGAGGACTGACACTCAGTAGCATGGTGGTGTTAGTAATGAAAGCTTGTCAGTAATGAAATGTCTGCAAGCAAACAACCAAGTTCAGACCACTTTGTGTCTTTTCCTTTTTTTCCTTTTCCTTCCTTTCCTTTGTGTTTTGAAACAAGCATCTTTCATCAAAATGTGAAAGGGCTTTTGTTGTTATTGTTGTCTTTGTTCGGTTTTGCCTTGCACAATAGAAGGACTGGGGTAGTAAAAGTACCTAGAGCAAGAGACCAAGATTTGGCACGAGTTCAGCGATACACAAGTGCTGTCCTACATATGATGTATAATACTGAAGAACATTTCCCAGCTCTGATGATTTCCAGGTCTGTAGACTTCAAACTCCAGAATTTTACAACCTGAATAACTACTACCCTGGCTATAAATGAGAATTCTGGGTGTTGGAGCACACATACCTAAATACGGGTAGTCAGAGGTAATATTCAGCCGGTTTTGACAGGTTCTGGAGAACCGGTAGTGGACATTTTGGGTAATTTGGAGAACCAGCAAATCCCACCTCTGATTGGCCCTGCCCACATCTCTTCTCTGCCTCCCATTGAGTCCCAGCTGATTGGCTGGGTCTTCTTTTGTTGCCCTGCACAGGAGAATGGAGCTGGAAAGCAGGTTAGTGGGGTGGGAAGGAATGGAGATTTTACAATATCCTTCCCCTGCCACGCCCACCAAGCCACGCTTACCAAGCCACACCAAACCTGCCAAGCCACACCCACAGAACCGGTAGCAAACAATCTGGAATCCCACCACTGCAGGTAGTCCTCAACTTATAACCACAAATTGTACCGCAAATTTCTGTTGGTAAGTGAAACATTCATTAGCTGAATCTTGGCCCATTTTACGACCTTTGTCACCACATTCATTAACTGAGTCACGGCGGTTGTGAAGTTAGGACCACAGTTCTTCAGTGAATTTGGCTTCCCCACTGACTTTCACAAAAGGGGATCACGGGACACACCCAACTGTCGTAAATATGAACCAGTTGCCAAGCATCTGAATTTCAATCATGTGACCATGGGAATGCTGCAATGGGTCGTAAGTGTGAAAAATGATCATAAGTTACTTTTTTTCACTGCTGTTGTAACTTCTAATGGTCACTGAGAGATGATTGTAAGTCAAGGACTACCTGTAGTTGTCAGCTAATGCCTGCCAAGGAGGAGGAAGATATTCCCATTATTATTCCTTCCCACACTTTTTTTTCTTTTCTTTTTTGGTACCAATCCAGATATGAAACAGCAATTTAATGGAGCTCAAACTTCACGTCTTTAGATTTCTGGTTTTATTCTCCCTTTTCAAAGCTTCGAGGCATACAAAACATTTGCTAGACCAATACTCGAATACAGCTCATCAGTCTGAAATCCACATTGCGTATCTGATATTAGCACAGTTGAGAAAGTCCAGAAATATTTCACAAGAAGAGCTCTCCACTCCTCTACTGGTTGTAGAATACCTTATGCCACCAGACTCGAAATTCTAGACCTAGAAAACCTTGAATTACGCCGCCTTCGGTCCAATCTAAGTATAGTATATAAAATCATACATTGCAATGTCCTACCTGTCAATGGATCCTTCAATTTCAACCATAACAACACAAGAGCAAACAATAGATACAAACTCAAGGTTAATCGCACCAAGCTTGATTGCAGGAAATATGACTTCAGCAACGGAGTGGTCAATGTCTGGAATCCTCTACCTGACTCTGTGGTTTCTTCCCCAAACCCCAAAAACTTTAACCTTAGACTGTCTACTATTGACCTCACCCCTTTCCTAAGAGGTCTGTAAGGGGCGTGCATAAGCGCACCAATGTGCCTACCGTCCCTGTCCTATTGTTTCTTTTATTTTTCCTATATGTATCCATGTATTCATAACTATGTTTTTACTTATACTTATTATCTTGTAAGCAATTGACAAATAAAAATAAATAAAATAAATAAATAAAATAAATTTGAGGAGATGACTTGTGAAATCTCTGATCTCTTTCAACCCTTTTCAGCTCTTGGAGATGGAATCTGCTGCTCTCCACTGCAACCCCTTTTTTCTGACTTTCCTCCTCCCTCCTCTCTCTTTCTCTTCTCTCTCTCCCTCCCACCATCTCTCACTCTCACTCTTCCTCTCTCACTTTCCCTTCTCTTTCTCTTTTCTGTCTCTTTCTTCTCTCTGTGTCTCTTTTTTTCCTCTTCTCTTTCTCTCTTTCTCTTCTCTCCCTCCCTCTCTCACTTTCTCTTCTCTTTCTTTCTCTTCTCTTCCTCCCCCTTCTCTCTCTCACACACACTCTTTTTCTCTTTCTCTTTCACTTGTCTTTCTCTCTCTCTTTCTGTTCTCTCTTTCTTTTTCCCTCTCTTCTTTCTCTCTCTTTTCTTTCTTTCTTTTTCTTTTCCCTCTCTTTTTATTCTCTTCCTCCTCCCACCATCTTTCTAACACTCTTTCTCTCTCTTTTTCTCTTCTCTTTCCCTCTCTTCTCTCTGTCTCTCTTTCTCGCCCCTCTCTTTCTCTTCTCTTCTCTTCTCTTCTCTTCTCTTCTCTTCTCTTCTCTTCTCTTCTGTTCTCTTCTCTTCTCTTCTCACCCTCTCTCCCACCCCACTTTTCCCTTTCTCCTGAATGCAACATCCTGGAACTGATTTTTCAGTCGATCTTTTGAATTTTTCACTGAAACATCTACATTAACTTTTACCAGCTCTGCCAGGCTTTGTAAATTTCGGAAGTAGACATTTAAAAAAATGAGGAAACAAGTGCATGATAATATAGTGGGAAGCATCCCTCATAAATCAATCAAGGAATTTAATAATCTCTTTAGAAATAAGCTCCACAGCAATGAGAAAAATGTGAGGGTTAAAGGCCGTCCAATTAAGGGAGTTTTCTCTGTGGATTTATAGGCCCGTGGTTAGCTCTTCCTGTTTGTGTTCCCATGGCAACTGTCAGGTAGATTTTCTGCTCCGTGATAGGAAGTTGGCAACATTGAGTTGGCTTGAGCTTTTCAATTCAATGACTCTTAAATGAAATTCTTTGCACAGAAGCTGCCGTTTAGTTTCTTTATTCATATCTTGGAGATAAATCAATTCATAGTAATCAAATCTGTGAAGTATATTTCATTGCGTTGATTGTAGAGTTCAATATGTATGATGCTGCCTAACCATATAGAAATTTTTAGGGAGACCAAAAATATATCTACATACTATCCCTGAGGATATGATTACCATCATCATCCTCATTTCCTCCTCCTCCTCCTCCTCTTCTTCCTCCTCCTCTTCCTCCTCCTCCTCCTCCTCCTCCTCTTCCTCTTCCTCCTCCTCTTCCATAATATGTACACAGTTTAAGTAGTTGTAAAAACTGAATTAAGTGTCCTTTTTTTGGCTGGGAGAATTAGAATATAAAACGAGTAAAATTGTACACTGATAACTGTGGCAAATCTAGTCTCCCTCTAACTTTTACATTTAGAGGTGTCTGTCTGTTTGGTTCTTTGCAGCCATCTTTCCACAATGCATCACAATCGAAGAATCAAAGAATAGAGTAAACAATGCAAGTCAGAATAAAACAACATTGTTCTATGACCAATCCATCAATATGACACTGGGAAAATGGTGGTATACTAGTCCTAGCATGTAAATGTGGCAAGAATGGGGTATGGGACCCTGATGCATGCATGCTATATGCTGGAGAAGGTCCATGTTAGCTCCTTTCACCACCCCACCCCGCCTTTCAAAAATTTTCAAATCTAAACTTGAGACAAGTTTAGAGGAATTTCTTGACATGAGCAACTTTTAGGAAGACAAACTAAATTAAATCTCAAAGTTGGTGTGATCTTCATGTCTCTCCTAAGGTCCTTGAAAAAAAAAAACTTAAATGCTATGAGCTACTAAAACAACAGGCTTCTTGAAGCATTCAGGAGAACCTGGCCAGTTCAGACAATACTGTATGTTCTCATAGGTAGTCTAGGAATTTTAAAATATTATGCATCATAATAGGTATGCTGGACTTCAGAGAGAGAATGGAATGGAATGGAATGGAATGGAATGGAATGGAATAGAATAGAATAGAATAGAATAGAATAGAATAGAATAGAATAGAATAGAATCTTTATTTGTAATGGAATGGAGGAATGGAATGGAATGGAATGGAATAGAATAGAATAGAATAGAATAGAATAGAATAGAATAGAATAGAATAGAATAGAATAGAATAGAATCTTTATTTGTAATGGAATGGAGGAATGGAATGGAATGGAATGGAATGGAATAGAATAGAATAGAATAGAATAGAATAGAATAGAATAGAATAGAAACAGAAATAGAAAACCTTCAAAGGCATCAATATTCTTCCTGTCCTGCTTCTTCAAACTTTCACTTCCATAAAGAGGCACAGGGAATATTATTGACATCATGGCATCTGAATGTATTTTCTAAGGCTTTCATGGCTATTCAACCAAGTGCTAATCTGCTGTGTATTTCTCGGCTGCTTGTTCCTTACCATTGATGGTTGATGATTGATCCTTCAATATTTTCATTATTAATTCTAAGACTGGCTGGCATTCCTATTTTCATAAGCTGGTTTTTTTTCATATTGAATGTTGCAATGCCATGCAAAAGATTTACAAATGCTCTGTCTTGACCCATATCGGCATTCCGTGCTGATAGCCACGATTCTTAATCGGTAATTATCCTTCTCTTCCTAAGTCTATGTATTTATATTTCTCCCCTCCCTAGAAAATGTTTTCTGTAACATTTGGGTCATGATAACACTGACTGCCAAACCTCTGATTTTTGAGATAATGAAAAAAAAAAAACCCCACAAAGAAACAACCCCATTCTCGCAGACTGTCAGACCAATAAAGGCATAACGTAAGATTCACAATTCTCCCTCTCTGTGTGTCTATTTTTAATTCAAGGCTTGAGAGGGGTTTGAAATGCTTTGTGCAGCTGGTCTCCTTGCTAACACGAAGGCTTGTGGCTTTAATTACAACCCAGCATATGCCCCATGCATGTCTTTTTTTCTTTTTTGTGGGGAGCTTTCAGGAGCCATAATTACCCCCAGAGTCAGCTGAGAAACTGGCTCAACTCCCAACAGCTCATTAATGTTCAGGCACCTGTATGGAGAGAAATGCCATGTACAACATGGATTCCCTTTCAACATGGATTCCCTTCTGGAATTCCTCGGATCGATGGTCAGCAGGGGTGGGATTCTATCAGTTCGCACCAATTCTCTAGAACCAGTTAACATTCTAAGCAGTTCGGAAGAACCGGTTGTTAGAAGAAATTACTGGCCTAATCCTGTAAGGAAGGCAGGAAGGAAACATTCTGGTGTTGCTTACAGAAACTGCCTCTCCATTAACCTTTATTAGATTCTTGGCAGGACTAGACTTCTTGTCTCAAGAACTTCTCTGGAGGTTTTTTTTTCCTCCTTTGCTGGTACTTCGCTTGGGTGGAGTGATCATTCAAAGTTACAATGGCACAATGGAAAAAAGTGACATGACTGTTTTTCACACTTATGACTGTTGCAGCATCCCCACAGTCACGAGAGGCCAGGCGAGGAGATGTGTGCCTCGATGTGAGTGATATTGAATTGGCCATGCCCAGCCAATAACATGACCACCAAGCTACGGCCACCCAGTCACATGACCACCAAACCACACCCACCAACTAAGCCACGCCCACAGAACCGGTTGTTAAAAATTTTGGGGAGGTTGGGGAGGAACCTGGGCCATTTCTGGAGGCTGAGGAAGGCTCGGATGAGGGCTCTGTGTCAGAGGCAGAGGGCAGGCTGGCAGTCATCAGTTGCCTTCAGGCTTGGATAGCAGTGAGCAGGGGAGCTTCTGGAATCAGTTCCCAGCCTGCGCATGCACAGAGCTGCCAAAAGAAAGGCACAATTAATAACTCAGAGTTGACATGGGAGTAAGGCCACAGATGGATGAATGGCCCCTCCCATCAGGATTAAAAGAGAAGCAAAAGGGGCTTTTGCAGGAAACAACTTGCTTGTTCAATCATTTATTTGTTCCAGCCTCATGGAGATTTGTCTGTTAACCCAGCCCTTCCCTGCCAGCACTGAGTGTGGAACTATTTACCAGGCAGCGTTCCAGGATTGATAAAGGTCTGAGCTCATTAGTCCACCTTCGCAAGACTGTTTGCCAAGCTGTTGGCTGACTGTGAATGAAATAAATTCACATTAATGTAATAAAAGAGGTTTTCCCCAGGATTTAGAATTGACTTAGTGCTTTTTGGGGAGGTCTAGGACAGAACAACTATGTTGTTTTGGCTGGAATTCCATCCACCTCAGTCCTCCCCCCTTCCAGTCTCAAGTGTGTCAAACTGAATTCATATGAATCCACCACCTAACCAAATTCAGGCTTAACATTGTCCCAAGTCACTTTTTTCAGTACCATTTCACTTTGGTCACCAAACGAACTTTGTAAGTCAAGAACTACCTGTGCAATGAATGAATAAATCAATACATTAAAAAATTAAAACTTTGACCTTATTACATGTATCATGTATGACACTCCACCTTCTACACACAGACACCCCTTGCTCACTCACTCGCTCACAATCGCCCCCGATTCCTAAATTGTAAGAGATTTAATTTACCTTCCAACATTTTTCCATTCACCCTGTAATGAATTCTCTTAAAACCTCTCTTTCTGTCTCTGTGCTGAAGAACAGTTAACATTTGACATCGCATTTTGCCTTATTGTCTTTTGCAAGGACGGAAATTTTTTTTAAAAAAAAGATTTTAAAATAGCCCATTTAAAGAATTAACGCACGTCTCAGTTTCGATTATAAAAGAATAAAAGAATTATGCCATGGTTTCTTCCCTCTTTGCCCTTCACATCCTTGCCACTCCCAACTTGTTTGGAAGGGGTCTATTTGTCCCCTTGTTTAAATGCAATATAAAAATCTAATGATTTTTTCCCCCTGTGGATATTAGCCCTTTGAATCTTGATCCCTGGCCATGTTTTTGACTTCATGTCTTGTTAGTTTATATTAAATCTATTTGAGAGGGTTGGTTAGGTGGAAATCATGTAAATACTTTTTTTAAAAAGAAAAAAATCTAAGCCTCTTACTACAAGAACATTAACTGGAGAAGAAGGGTTAGGATTTTCCACACACACATACACACACACACACAGAGAGAGAGAACGGGAAAGAAAACACCAAGAGCCAATAATTTAACAACTGGTGTGACTGGGTGGGTGTGGCCAACTCTACGTCACTCACTCCCACCCAGTCACCTCCTGCTCTGGAATATGGAGCGAGTCTCCATCCCCCACCATCCCCCTTACCTTCTCAGGCCAGGCGAGGAGTGACAGGGATGGGGTCAGCCAATGGTGGGATCAGCTGATAGGGAGCCACCGAAGAGGGCCAAAAGAGCTGCATGTGGCTCCAGAGCCACAGGACCACTGAGTTAGTCACGCAGTTGTTAAGTGAATCTGGTTCCCCCATTGACTTCGCTCGTCAGAAGGTCGCAAAAGGGGATCACGTGTAGTAAAAAGGGGATCACGTGTAGTGTCTCCACTGCAAATGTCATAAATATGAGTTGGGTGCCAACCATCTGAATTTTGATCATGTGACCATGGGAATGCTGCAATGAACTTAACTGTGAAAAATGGTCACTTTTTTTAGTCCCTTTGTAACTTCGAATCATCACTAAACAAACTGTTGAAAGTCAAGGAGTGCCTGTATACATTTTTGGAGCAAAGGGTGTGTTTATTCAGAAATAAATTTGAATTGTGCTCCTCGCTCCTTAACAAGTGTCTATAGATGCCCTAATTAATTCATGAAACTTGAGCCAAGTTTCAAAGGAAATCCAATTATTTATTAGGAGCAACATGTCGGCACTTTCCCAAGTGCAGTCAGCTCTGCCCCACGTAATTTACTGCCCACCTATGATCCTGTTTCTCTCCTCCTCCTAGGGTGTATCATAAATCACATTCTCCAACAGACCACTTTTGTGGGATGTAGAAAACACGCCTCTCCGGCTTGCTCTAGTAACCTGGGGTACAATCTGGAGAAAGGTATGCGTGGAATGTGCTTCTGGTCATAGCAATTGGGCTTCTCCATTAGTTCTCCCCTCTCCTGCCTATGGCAACTCAAGAGCAGTCTGCTTTACGAGTTGACATTCAGATCCCTTCACTTCCTGAAGGTGACCTGCACAAAGCAAAAACAATCTGAATACAGGTATAGAATTTAGGGATGCGACATCCCGCCCAGGGTGGTCAATGCTGCCTTTTGCAATTGACCAATGGCGATTTGGTCAATGCTAATGATGTTCCAATGGTGTTCCAGATGTTTTAATTACACCCAAAGGACCTAATATTATTGGAACTAGTTTTGTTTTCTTTCACCCTAAACACATGTTAGTTATACAAATATTATTTAATACAGCAGCAATAATTGTTTGAATTGAAATTAATCTACTAAGGATATCCAGTATTCATTCTCACCTATCTGAATTAGAACTCTATTCTCAGAACTCTTTATATGAGGAACTCCTGAAAATACTTTAGATTTCGCTCCAGGAAAAATTTCTACAGCCTCTGTAATTCCTTTAAACATGTATTCTGGGGAAAACAGAGAGAGGGAGAGGCTAATGTCTTATGTTTTAATGTTTTCCCCATGAGCTCCTGTGAAAAACTATACACCCCTCTAACAAGAACATACAGATAATCAATACTCCATAAAGTTTACTACTGCGTATTATGACTTAACATGGAATTGTTGTGCAATTGGCTTCTCTGAATCCTGTAAGAGAGAGAGAGAGAGAATAGATAATGATAATAATGATGATGATGAAGATAGATAGATTATAGATAGATACAGATGGTAGATGGATGGATGGATGGATGGATGGATGGATGGATGGATGGATGGATGGGGGGAAAGATAGGCAGGCAGGCAAGCAGGCAGGAAGGTTGACAGGTAGGTAGAGATAGATAGATAGATAGATGACAGAGATGATAGAGAGAGAGAGAGAGAGAGAGAGAGAGGGAGGGAGGGAGGCAGGCAGCAGGCAGGCAGGCGGGCAGCAGGCAGGCCGGTTAAAATAAAGTTATTCTTGAAAAGGACAACATGATACAGATCACAATTCTTTTCTATTCCCAGAAATAAACTGAAAATAGTAGAGCAAAATTCAGTCTCCTTCCTGAACTGAGGATGCTGACTTATCTTCACAGTCTTTCTTGAAAGTTTTCCAGTTTGCAAATGCAGCAGGAAATGAAAATAAAATAAAATGAAATGAAATAAAATTGTGGCATCTGAAAAGGTTCTAAAACCCTTAAAAATTGTTTTCTTTATGTTAAATAATTAGTCTTCTTTACTTCTCAAGTGAAAAAAATACTAAACAGAGAGAACTTTATGGAGTATCTCTTTCTTAAACTTTGTAGATAATATTTATTTATTTATTGTTTGTTTGTTCATTTCCTGCCAATATTTTTTTATGAAGAAAACTAGATGGAGAACAAATCTAATCTGCCTTCCTGCTCCTATTTCCCCCACAACAACAACCCTGTGAGGTGGCTTGGGCGGAGAGAGAGTGACTAACCCAACCATAAAAATTGGCTTTTATGGTTAAGGTAGAACTAGAATTCAGGGTCTCCTGGTTTCTAAATGGGGCCTTAATCACTCGGCCTGTCTGTCTGCCTCTGTCTCTCTCTGTCTCTCTGTCTCTCTTTTGTCTCTCTGTCTCTCACTCTGTGTGTGTGTGTATTAAAAATAAAATCAATACATTAAATCTATTTTATTTCTTTGAAAAACTACCCTCCAGTGGTTTTGGATGACTGGATCCAATTCATTGATTGATTAAAGCATTAGGAAAGGACCAGGAGACCTGGGCTCAAGTCTTTATTTGAACATGAGCTCCACTGAGCAGTTATGCCTCTCTCAGGCTAAACTCTCATAAATGAATTGCTTCATAGAGGCCCTAGAGATAAATGGTGGAATGCAATTAGCATGAGTTGTCCTTAATGAAGTATTCCTTGTGCATCACCATCTAGAATTGTCTATGGAGATTGTCTCAATCATCCAGGTCATAGTAGTTCCAAAGGCATTTCTTTCCTCCAAAAAAACTTTCTTGGTTTTTTGCTTTGAAAATGTTTCACTGTTTTTATTTCCTCTTCCTTTTCCTCCTCCTCCTCCTCCTCCTCCTCCTCCTCCTCCTCCTCCTCCTCCTCCTCCTCCTCCTCCTCCTCCTCCTCCTCTTCTTCTTCTTCTTCTTCTTCTTCTTCTTCTTCTTCTTCTTCTTCTTCTTCTTCTTCTTCTTCTTCTTTTTTCTCCTCCTCCTCCTCTTTGTTCTCCTCTCCGTCCTCCTCTTCCTCCTCCTCCTCCTCTACTTCTTTTTTTCTTCCTCTCCCTCTCCTTCTCCTCCTCCTTCCCTCCCACCTCCTCCTCTTCCTTTTCAAATAGAAAAACCAAGAAACTCCTGTTGCTTTTGGGATCAAAGCAGCTTTGGGACAATCATTTAGAATTGTCATAGAATGAGGAAATCTGAGATCAGAAAAATCATTAGCTATAAGGGATAAAGAAAATGCACAAAATAATAACTGGCATATTCTCAGGTTTAAATATGCCCATTCTCACACATTACTGCAACTTATCCAACTTGTCCCTTAGAAGAAATGCTGGCTTATCGCTTAAGGAATTGCAATTTGGTATATGTAAAACAAACCTACCTTTTTATCTACAAAGAAATTTCAGAGGATACATGGAGATTACCCCCCCCCCCCCCTTTCATTTTTTTATTTGATCCTGGCTCCATTTCATTTTCAAAGATTGATCATTCGATCCAGAAACTTTTTAATTATAATGTGTAATTGAAGCACTTTAAGTTTCAATTAAAACAAAGAGGCTTAAAAACCACAGGGTGTTGGAAGCTTGTTAGAAGAGTAAAATTTATTGCCATTTGGATGATCTTTAAGACTTCCATCTTTTCTTAAATCAATTATAAATAATTCATTTGAAACTGGATACAAGTCAAATTAACTTAATTGGTATCAGTTTTCTTTTTTTGTGTGATCTGGAAATGTATGTGTGGACTGAAAGGAGAAATGTTAATTAACCTTAACTTTTGCCATGATAAATCTTTCCGGTAATTGAATATTACTTCACATGTACATATTATAAAGCCTAAATCTGTTTTCAAAGATTTCTGAAGGCGTCCGAAGGCAGTGGGATATTCTTGATGATAGCATATCTAACCATTTCTAAGGCGGCAGAAAAGCTGGCCAACGATAATAGAAAGAAATGAAAATAATGGCTGATTTGTTGAACAAATGCATTATGTAGAAATGATGGGGCTCTGCAAATCAACATATCTGGAGTTTCATCTTCATTTGTGGTAGAATTTCATGCTAGGAAGGGAAAATGGTAAACTTAACCATACCGTTTCAAATTGAAAACAATCACAATGTTTAAAGCTGCTTCATAAAGAAAAGAAAAACCTGCATGCAAACTGAAACTTCAAACATAATTCGGTTTCTTCTCGATTCCTACTTTCCCCCCAAAATCATTGGGTTTCATTACTGCATTACAGTAGTCCTCAACTAAACCAAATACAAAAGAATGGGATGGGATGGAGGGGAGAGAAGAGGAGAAGGGAGGAGAGGAAGGATGGAATGAAAGGGAGGGGAGAGGAGAGGAGAGGAAGGAAGAAAGAATGGAATGGAATGGAATGGAATGGAATGGAATGAAAAGGTGGAGGGGAGAGGAGAGGAGAGGAAGGATGGAAGGTGTTATGAACTAATAAAGGCGTTTAATAAAGTTTTAACAACCTTAAGTAAAAAGCAGGGTTCTAATCCTGCACTTCTGATTGGCTGATAATAGCGACATCGGATTGGTCCTTTCTGGGAAATCTGATTGGCTGTTAACGGGCCAACTCTCATTGGTTCAAGGGTATAACACTTCCATGTTTTTCATTGGCTAATAGGACAGCAGCCAACCCTATAAAAGGGCTGCTGCTGCCCTAGGTGATTGCTCTGTTCAGTATGCTTAATAAAGAGTTGAAGTTCACTGTTCACTGCCTCATCTCCATTCCTTGCGCCCATGCGCAGAACATAACACTGGCGATGAGGTGGGATGCGGAGATATCAGAGCTGACTGAACACTTACAGAGCACCAAACAGAGCATGTGGCTGAAGGCACATCGACAACGGGAACCATGTCCGGTGGCGCCATACCACCCGCTCCATTTGACCCGGCACAAGAAGACTGGGACTCATACATGGACCGGTTCCAGATGTTTCTGGAGACCAACAACTTGAAAGACGCAACTACGGGGAAAAAGCAAGCAGTGTTCCTGACCCATTGCGGGCCAGCCATCTTAAAGATGGCCAAGGCACTAGCGAAACCGGCTGAGGTGAAATCCATGGACTGGGATGTCCTCGCGCCCTTTCTATGGGCCCACTATGCACCCGCTGTACCAATGCTTGTCCGAAGACATGAGTTTTATCAGAGGGATGAATGGAAAGGAGAGAGCATCGCAGATTTCATTGCGGACCTCCGGAACCTGGGAGGCCTCTGTGGGTTTGCAGACCTTGAAGAAGCTCTGAGAGACCGAATAGTTCTGGGATTAGATGACCACATGGCGCAGAGCAAAATCATGGCCAAAGGGGACATCGATCTTGCCGATGTCATCAAAGACGCTACTGCAACAGAAGCAACCAGGAAGTCGGCCGCCCGAATGCGCCGCACCAACGCACCGCTCCGTCAACTCGCCAACGATACCTCACTTCACCTAGAGAGGCACACAACAGCGACCCACCACGAGGACCTCGAATCTCCATCAGAAAGTGATGAGGAGGAGGTCAACCGGCTCCGGTCCGAACGCGACCAACGCAACCCCCGGAATCGAAGACTACCACACCAATGCACGGGTTGTGGGGCAAACCACCCACAATCAGATTGCAAATTCCTCGATGCGTTCTGCCATTCCTGTGGGAAAAGAGGCCACATCGGGAAGGTCTGTAGAAGCAAGCAAGGATCTAGCCCATTTCAGAGAGAAAACAACTACCGCCAGACCACAGGGAATTGTCCTGTGAGTCGGGAATACTTGAACCACCAATGGAACAACCACTCCTACAGAAATAAAACACTGGCCACTACAACGAGATGGGAAGAGGCACACCAAACCATTACCATCGGTCACGCTTCATCGTTAGATGCAAAGAAGATCCGAGGGAGGGTCGCCATCAAGAACCAACCTTGCATGATGGAAGTTGACTCAGGGTCATCCCTCTCGATGGTTTCCTGGAAAACCCTCAAACAGTTAATCCCTGCCGTCCGGTGTCAAGACCTCAGAGCCCAAAGAATTATACTCAAAGATTACCAGGAGAACCGAATTCTGGTTGTCGGCTCCAGCCAAGTCCAAGTATCATTCAAAAACCGCACTGCGTTGCTACCGCTGACCGTCTTCGATCGTGATCGGCCTAGTTTGTTAGGCCTTCAATGGTTCGCCCCGCTTGGGATCAAGGTAGCTGGCATTCACCAAACCAGAAGCGACGACTGGGAGGTGGCCCTCGTCCAGGAATTCCAGGACGTCTTTGCAGACAAACTAGGCGAGTACAAGGGGACCCCGATATCATTTAACCTTAACCCTGAAGTAGCCCCCATCCGCCTAAAGCTTCATTGGGTGCCTTTTGCTCTAAAACCAAAGATCGACGAGCAGCTCGATAAATTAATAGCCCAGGGTGTTTTAGAACCAACTGACCACGTCCGTTGGGAAACCCCAATCGTAACACCCATCAAACTGGATGGATCGTTAAGAATTTGTGGGGACTACCAGGCCACCCTCAATCACGCCCTTCAACAGAATGCTTACCCAGTGCTGGTGGTTCAACACCTTCTCCATTCCCTGGGGGGCAGAAAAGTCTTCACTAAATTGGATTTAGCGCAGGTGTACTGCCTGTAGATAAAAAAACCGTGGAAGCACAGACGATCGTTACGCACTGAGGCGCTTTTAAATGCAACCGACTCCAATTCGGAGTGAGCGTAGCCCCAGGGATTTTTCTTTTTTTTTTTTTAAACAAATTTTATTAATTTTACAGAAAACACAATACACAAAACATAAACAAAACTAAAAGATCTTTTCTGAAGGTTGTCTGATCCCGGGTTGAAACTCTTCACACAGACACAAATTCAAACATCATATTCACTTTATATATCCTTCCATATCTTATTATCATTTTCTTTTATATATATATATATATGTGTATATATATATATATATATATATATATATATATATATATATATATATATATATATATATATATAAATATATATATATATATATATACCATTTTTATCAATTTTATAAAAACAATGCACAAAGAATCAAGGCATAACAGCTTATAAATTCTTTTCTAAGAAAAAATAATAAAAGAAGAAAACCAATAGAACATAACAATTCCAAATTATAGTATCAATACTTTATCTATTTAACTTCATATCTTATCCCAGCTTCTCCTTTTCATCCAAATTGTTTCTTGTTAATTAAAATTTTATTGCCTTTTATCAATATACAAAATCCAAAAAAAAAACATAACAAAACCTTTATATATCCTTTCATATCTTATTACCATTTTCAATAACATTCTTTGTCTGTTCTATTTCCAACTATCCATTCATCTTTTTTCTTTTACTATACTTCTCCTATACACCAATTGGAGTAATGTCTATAACTCATTACCCTAACTTAAAAGTACTTCGTATAACAATTTTTCTTGGGATTCTGCTTAAAAGATTCTAAAATTACATAATAAATTTTATACTCTAAATACACATATAAAAAACACAATCTTATGTACCCTCCAGAATCCTCTTTTATCCTAAATTAAATTCACCCATTGTCTCTGAATAAACTTTTTTTCTTTAGATCTTGCTTCCCCCCATTGAGGCTTCTCCTCCCCCCCTTTCTCTCTTGCTTATTCTTCTCCTTGCCCTTTTTACCCCTTTGTCTCTCCTCCTCCCTTTCCTTTGCTTTCTAACCTTGCCTCCACCTTTCCGCTCATTTTTCTCTTTTTTGGTTGTTTTTATAATTCTTAAAATCCCCTTTTTCTTATCCTTTTTCTCCTCCTCTCCAGAAAGAACCCATTGTTCATCAAAGATGGCTTCTTCTTCCTCTTCTTCTTTGTCCCAGTCCTTCTGCTGCGTAGTCAACTTTTCATAAGTACATAACGCCATTTCTAAAAATTGAAACAAAGTGCCCAAAGTATCTTCCTTTTTATATTTTTGATATTCAGTCTTAAGTTTATCCACGATGCCATCATGAAAAGAGAAACTTTTCCCAAAACAACCACAAATATTTTTAATCAAAAATAATTCAAAAAAAAATTCCAAAAATTAATACTTTTCTTCCTTCTTCTCTTTCTCTTTCTGGGGTTAATGTTTAATCAAAGAGCTCCAATTACCATATACCTTTCTTTGGGATTCTAGGCAATCTCCTCCTTTTTCAGCTTCTGCTCCAATTTTTTTTCCTCTCCCTTCCCACTTGCAACATCAATTTTAAATAATCGGAAATCCATACCTCTAATAAGGGTTTTCCAATTTCTTAAGTTTTTAAATGTCCAGGAACCCTTTTGTCCCTTAGCTTCAACTTTCAGAATAATTCACCTTCAATGTCCAATATGTCCAAACATATCTGCTGTTTCCATGGGATGGGAGAGTAAAGAAAAAAAAAGTTCCCTTTAACAGCTTCTCCGCCGCTTTCGATCTTCTTAGGGATACAATGTATCCTCCAGCAATTCAAACAGCTCAGTTCCAACAAATTTGAAAGATGTTACTTGACCCGGCTCAGACAGCACTTTCACTCTTCTTGCTTCCTCCAGCGCAATCTTACCCGGTTGCTGGCTTCTTCATGGCAGCCATTACTGACCGCTGCTCCACCGCCTTGGGAAAAAGGGGTTTTCCAGGATGAGGAGGGGGTCTGCGACACCCCCAACCCCCTGTCCGGCTCCCCTCTCTCTTCGGCTGTCCCTACAGGGCAGCCATATCCTCCTGACCCATCTGGATCGGGGGTACCTCGGCGGCTAGCACAGCAGGAATCGCGAGCAGTCGCGAATTCCTGCTGCCCCGAAGCCACACGAAACCGGAAACCCTCGCCCCAGGGATTTTTCAAAGTCTGATGGAGAGACTTTTGCAAGGGATCAAGGGGGTTGTGCCATATTTTGATGACGTTTTAATTGCGGCCCCAAATAGAGAAGTACTAGAGAGGCGTCTTAGAATGGTTCTCCAGAAATTTAAAGACTCCGGCCTAAAGGTTAAAAAAAATAAATGTCAACTGTGTACAGAGAAAGTAGAGTTCCTGGGGTACCTAATCGATAAGCAAGGAATTCACCCCACTAATAGCAAACTAAGAGCGATCAAAAATGCCCCAAGACCCAAGAATAGGACAGACCTCCAAGCTTTCCTGGGGCTCATTAACTTTTACAACATCTTCTTGCCCCAGAAGACGACCGTAGCTGAGCCCCTACATAGACTTCTTGACAAAAAAGCCACCTGGGTCTGGGGACACCGCGAGGAGCACGCATTCCGACAAGTGAAACTAACCTCCGATGCTGTTTTAATGCAGTATAATGAGACTTTGCCTTTAACCATTACGTGTGATGTGTCACCATTTGGAGTAGGAGCCATTTTAAGTCATGTGTTACCAAATGATAGAGAGGCCCCTATTGCCTATTTTTCAAGGACCTTATCGAGGGCTGAACGCAACTATAGCCAAATTGACAAAGAGGCTCTTGCTGTTGTATCTGCTGTAAAATGGTTTCATGAATATGTGTATGGATGAGCTTTTACTATTATTACCGATCACAAGCCTTTGCTGGGGATTATAGCGGGAAACAAGCCAACCCCCTATATATTGTCACCTAGAATGACTCGTTGGTCGGAGTTCTTAGCTGCGTACAATTATAAATTGCAACACCACCCAGGGAAAGCCATTCCCCACGCTGATGCATTAAGCCGTGCTCCACTTCCGGAAACCATCGACGACCCATCTCCAATCCTCACGACACTCCAGATTGAAACATTACATTCACCACCGCTAACAGCCAGAGACATCGCTATTGAAACGAAACGAGATCCTGTCCTGGCACGAGTTCTCAGCTGGGTCGAATGAGGATGGCCAGTAGAACAAACCCTGACAACTTCACCCCTTTCAGAAACCGGCAAACAGAACTGCATCCTATGGGGAGACAGAGTCGTCGTCCCAGAGCGGTTACAATGAGCAGCTTTGAAAGCATTGCATGACGGTCATCCCGGCATCGTGCGTATGAAAGCGCTCGCATGAAGCTACGCGTGGTGGCCGGGCATCGATAAGCAGATCGAAGCCTGGGTGAAGACTTGTCTAAAGTGCCAAGAAGTCAGCAGTGCCCCACCTAGAGCAACTCCAATGGAGTGGGAACCCCCCCATGGGCCGTGGACCCGCATCCACATTGACTTCGCGGGACCTACTAAGGGACATACGTTCCTCCTAACAGTGGATGCCTATTCCAACTGGCTCAAAATCCACAAGATGAAGACTACTACAACCGATTCAGTCATCCGCAAATTAAATAAACTATTCGCAACACATGGCCTGCCAGACGTTCTAGTCTCTGACAACGGACCCCAGTTCACCGCCCCTGGTGTTTGAACAATACTTAGCGGACCGGGGTATCTGCCATGCGCTAACCTCGCCAGCGCACCCTGC
This sequence comes from Hydrophis major, assembly GCA_033807585.1. NCBI lineage: Eukaryota > Metazoa > Chordata > Lepidosauria > Squamata > Elapidae > Hydrophis > Hydrophis major. The sequence goes on along the minus strand of CM066331.1, from coordinate 207,488,671 downwards.
GGCCAATGGCAGGGTTGAGCGCATGGTCCAGTTTGTTAAAAAAAACTCTCCACAAGATGGACTATGGGGACATTGATGACAAACTAAACAGAATACTCCTACTTCAACACATCACCCCTCACAGCGTCACCAACAAGACTCCAGCTGAACTGTTGATGGGATGCAAGCTCCGCTCCCACCTCGACCATCTCCACCCATCCTACGTGCCAGAGAAACCCTGTGGATCTAGCGGAAAATGCCGTGAGTTCAAGGTAGGCAACTTAGTCTTCGCTAAAAACCTTTCCGGCGAACCATTATGGGTCAAAGCAACCGTAACTCAAACCACCGGGCCCAGATCCTACCGCGTGCAAACATTGGATGGAAAGATATGGAAACGCCATATAGATCAGCTTCGCTCTAGGTTGCAACCCAGTTCCCGCGACTCCTGTGACTCTCAAACTGAGGGGGGAGGGGATGTCGAGGGAACCAAATTCAAGATGGTGGAAGGCAAAATTGAAGGAAGTCAGCAGCCCGGCGCATTACCTGAAGAAGAATCAGGAATGGGGGTTGCCTCGCCACAGAGAAATACCTCAACGGAGGCGAGCCCGCAGAGACCGGAGGACAACAACGACAGAATCAGCGGCGCTGAGTCGTCCTGTGAGGATGTGGAACTGCCTTTACCAGATAAATCAAAAAACGTTCCACCGAAACTGGACTACAGACAGGAACCGGTGGGACAGTGCAAATCTAATAGACAGTTGAACCAACCTGCATATCTACGGGATTACGTCACCACACCCCTCAAACGGAACCTAGGGGGAAGGGGTATTATGAACTAATAAAGGTGTTTAATAAAGTTTTAACAACCTTAAGAAAAAGCAGGGTTCTAATCCTGCACTTCTGATTGGCCGATAATAGCGACATCGGATTGGTCCTTTCTGGGAAATCTGATTGGCTGTTAACAGGCCAACTCTCATTGGTTCAAGGGTTTAACACTTCCATGTTTTTCATTAGCTAATAGGACAGCAGCCAACCCTATAAAAGGGCTGCTGCTACCCTAGGTGATTGCTCTGTTCAGTATGCTTAATAAAGAGTTGAAGTTCACTGTTCACTGCCCCATCTCCGCTCCTTGCACCCATGCGCAGAACATAATAGAAGGGAAGGGAGGGAGAGGAGGAGAAAGGAGAGGAAAGGAAGGAAGGATGAATGGAATGGAATAGAGGGGAGGGGAGGGGAGGGGAGAGGAAGAAAGAATGGAATGGAATGGAATGAAAAGATGGACGGGAGAGGAGAGGAGAGGAAGGATGGAAGGGAAGGGAGGGAGAGGAGGAGAGGAAAGAAGGAAGGAAGAATGGAATGGAGTGGAATGGAATGGAATGGAGGGGAGAGGAGAGGAGAGGAAGGAAGGAAGGAAAGAAGGAAGGAAGAATGGAATGGAATGGAATGGAATGGAATGGAATGGAATGGAATGGAATGGAGAGGAGAGGAGAGGAGAGGAGAGGAGAGGAAGGAAAGAAGGAAGGAAGAATGGAATGGAATGGAAGGGTGGAGGGGAGAGGAGGGGAGAGGAAGGATGGAAGGGAAGGGAAGGGAGGGAGAGGAGGAGAAAGGAGAGGAAAGAAGGAAGGAAGAATGGAATGGAATGGAATGGAATGGAGGGGAGAGGAGAGGAGAGGAGAGGAAGGAAAGAAGGAAAGAAGAAAGGAAAAATGGAATGGAATGGAATGGAGAGGAGAGGAGAGGAGAGGAGAGGAGAGGAGAGGAGAGGAGAGGAGAGGAAGGAAGGAAGAATGGAATGGAATGGAAGGGAGAGGACAGGAGAGGAAGGATGGAAGGGAGGGGAGGGGAGAGAAGGAGAAAGGAGAGGAAAGAAGGAAGGAAGAATGGAATGGAATGGAGTGGAGTGGAATGGAAGGGTGGAGGGGAGAGGAGAGGAGAGGAGGAAAGAAGGAAGAAAGAATGGAATGGAATGGAATGGAGGGGAGAGGAGAGGAGAGGAGAGGAAGGAAAGAAGGAAGGAAGAATGGAATGGAATGGAGAGGAGAGGAGAGGAGAGGAAGGAAAGAAGGAAGGAAGAATGGAATGGAATGGAAGGGAGAGGACAGGAGAGGAAGGATGGAAGGGAAGGGAGGGGAGAGAAGGAGAAAGGAGAGGAAAGGAAGGAAGGAAGAATGGAGTGGAGTGGAATGGAGTGGAATGGAAGGGTGGAGGGGAGAGGAGAGGAGAGGAAGGAAGGAAGGAAGGAAGAATGGAATGTAATGGAGGGGAGAGGACAGGAGAGGAGAGGAGAGGAAGGATGAAGGGAAGGAAAGGAAAGGAAAAGGAAGGGAGGACAGGAGAGGAAGAAAGAATGGAAGGGAAGGGTAAGGACAGGGGAGGAGAGGAAGGATGAAGGGAAGGGAAAGGAAGGGAGGAGAGGAAGGAAGGAAGAATGGAATGGAATGGAAGGTTGGAGGGGAGGAGAGAAGAAAGAAAGAATGGAATGTGAATGTAATGGAGGAGAGAGGAGATGAGAGGAAGGTTGAAGGGAAGGGAGGAGAGGAGAGGAAGAAAGAACAGAAATGAATGGAATGGAATAGAATGTAATGGAAGGTTGGAGGGAAGAGGAAGGAAAGAAGAATGGAATGGAATGGAATGGAGGGGAGGGGAGAGGAAGGAAAGGGAGGAGAGGAAGAAAGAATGGAATGGAATGGAATGGAATGGAAGAGAAGAAAAGAGGAGAGGAGAGAAGAGAAAAGAAGAGAAGGGTTGGGAGGAAGAGTTGAAGGTCATCTAGTCCATCCCGCTGCTCAGGCAGGAAACCCTACATCATTTCAGACAAATGGTTGTCCAATCTCTTCTTAAAAACTTCCAGTGTTGGAGCATCCACAACTGCTGAAGTTGTATGTAGGATTTTCTGCTTGACCAGGGGGTGGGACTAGAAGACCTTCAAGGTTCCTTCCCATTCTGTTATTCTGACACAACGGAGCCCAAAATTTCTGTTGCTAAGCAAGGCAGTTGTTGAGCGAGTTTTGCTGCAAGCAGGCATGAGAGTCGAATTGTCTTTCCTGTCTCTATATCTTTTATTGGCTTATTTGTTAAGCTTTTATGCTGTTCCATACAAAACCAATGCCGAGCCGACCAGAAAACCATCATAAGATGGATGCCAATGAATAAAGCCAGGTGAAATAAACACCACAACACCACAAGAACAGTCCAATTACACATATTGTTCACTTTTTTCATGCTGGAATATATTAGATCCTTAAAAGCACACTAAAAGAGTCCATTCTTAATGGCTTTATGAAAACCGGGTGTAGCCAGAGGTTGTGTAAACAACAACCTGCAGGACAAAAACAGTGGTACACCTCAAGGGTATTCACAGTTCTTGCCTCGGTCAGCAAACAACACAATATCCTCCCCATCCGTCTCTTGTACCTACCAAATATCTTTCATCTTCTGCCTCTATTGGAGTTCTGGGGAATCCTTGTCAAGCCATAACCTAATAAAGAACAACATGACAAACTTTAATTGTGCGAGCACTCTTGGAGCTGCTAAGAAAAGCTTCTCTGGGGAGTCCATTAATTTTGTTCAAATTCAATAAGGTCTTTCCCAGGTCAAAGTCATAGAGTCTGATGTTCTCCAGAAGCTTTCATTTTTAACCCCTAGTGGCCTGAGTCAACTCAACCAATTGCAAGGTAGTATCGTTGCATCCATTACCTGACACCGCATATCTTTTATCGCGTTAAACCAACATGGTTTTATCCAAGCCATCCTGATTAAAGGTTCAGAATTCAGCCAATTCTGACATGTTCTGGAGAACCGGTAGCAGAAATTTTGAGTAGTTTGGAGAACCGACAAATCCCACCTCTGACTGGCCCCACCAACCCCATCTATTCTCTGCCTCCCATTGAGTCCCAGACGTTTGGCTGGGTCTTCTTTGGTTGCCCTGTACAGGAGAATGGAGCTGGAAAGCAGGTTAGTGGGGTGGGGAGGGAAGGGGGATTTTACAGTATCCTTTCCCCTGCCGTGCCCACCATGCCATCCCACTCCCACCAAGTCACGCCCATCGAACTGGTCGTAAAAATAAGTTGAGTCTTTTCATCCAAAGGTCGAGAACTACCTGTAGTATCATTGCCTGACATGAGACATCTTTTATCATGTCAAACCAACATGGTTTCATCCAAGTCATCCTGATAATGATATCTAGGGCGGCTCAAAACGTAGCCTTAGAAAGCCCAGAGTATCTAGATTAGATCCAAAGGTACTTTTTCCAAAAGGCAACTAGACTATCTTGGTTTTTTTTTTCTTCTTGAAAATGTTTCGCTTCTCAACCCAGAAGCCTCTCTTCTTCTTCTTCTTCTTCTTCTTCTTCTTCTTCTTCTTCTTCTTCTTCTTCTTCTTCTTCTTCTTCTTCTCCTTCTCCTTCTCCTTCTCCTTCTCCTTCTCCTTCTCCTTCTCCTCCTCCTCCTCCTCCTCCTCCTCCTCCTCCTCCTCCTCCTCCTCCTCCTCCTCTTGGGGAAGCTTCTTGGATGAGAAGCGAAATGTTTTCAAAGGAAAAACAAAAAACAAAGAAAGTCCAGTTTGGATGACTGAGAATCTCCATAGATGTTTATCTAGATTAGAATTACATTGTCTGTAGAGGTCTGAATGAAAGATCAACGATGCATCCAAAGGGGTTTTGATAAGTCATAGCCGTCAAACATGCACTGGAGATTTTAAAGAAGAGGATGGTAACTTTTCTGAAATGGTGTAGGGCAGTGGTGGCTAACCTATTTGGGTTCCTATGCCAGAAATTGTGCACATGCTTGCACGCTTATGCTCATGTGCCAGCACCCAGAAGGCAATGCGCTCCCCCCATGCCCCTTACGCATGTGCACTGCACCTCGGAGCTGATTTTCAGCTGGTTTGAGGCCTTTTTCGGCCCTCCCAAAAGCTTGAGCAAGGCTTCTGCGGGCTTTGCAGGCCGAAAACTAGCCCCGTTTCATCACTTCTGGTATTTTTGGAAAAACAGGAAGTGATGAAACTGGGCTAGTTTTTGGCCTGCAAAGCCTGCAGAAGCCTTCCTCAAGCTTTTAGGAGGCTGAAAAAGGCCTCAAACCGGCCGAAAATCAGCTGTGAGGGGCACGCATGCCCAGTGAGGTAAGTGTGCCTGCAGCTCACGTGCCAGCACAAATGGCTCTGTGTGCCACCTTTGGCATGCGTGCCATAGGTTCACCATCATGGGTATAGGGTTTCCTGCTTGAGCAGGGGGTTGGACTAGAGGACCTCCAAGGTCCCTTCTAACTTTATTATTCTGTCATTCTTTCATTCTGTGATGCCACCAGATACACCCTTCCAGAACAAAAAACTAAGAGCATATTCATAGGATGTTTCCCTCACCCCCAAGTCTACATCTTTTCAAATATTAAAACTTCAAACCTGTCCAATATATGATGGACAAGAGAGTCCAAATGCAACATTTGTTTCAGCTGCCAATTTCTTCTTTGGATGAGGTTGATTAGCCAGGATTGTTCTGATATCTTCATTTACAGTTAACTCCTGTTTTGTATAGAGCAGCTCTTTTTTTGGCAGAAAAATTGGGTTGGAGAGATTTTATAATGCTGAATAGAATCCTTTGGATCTTACAGCCTTTTACTTAAACATCAAAAGGGTCTTTCCTTCCTTCCTTCCTTCCTTCCTTCCTTCCTTCCTTCCTTCCTTCCTTCCTCCCTCCCTTTCTCCCTCCCTTCCATCCTCCTTTCCTCCCTCCCTCCCTTCCGTCTTCCATCTTCCCTTTCCCCCTCTCATCCTTTCTCTCCTCCCTCCCTCCCTTCTTCCCTCCTTCCTTTCTTTTTTATCCTTTCTCGTTTTTCTTTTTTTCTTTCTCTTTCTTTCTGTTTTCTTTCTTTTTCTATCACCTTTCTTTTAAAACAAAAGGCAGCTTCTGAAAAATATTTCTCTTCCCTATCTTTGTTTTTCTCTTTTTTCTTTCTTACTTTTTCCTTGTTTCTTTCTGTCTTTCTTTTTCTTTTTCTTCTCTCTCTCTCTCTCTCAAACACTGAAAGAAGAATATTCTTCACTGCAATATTTCAAGCAAGGATCATAGTTCTATGTTCTGAATATATACCCAGACCACCCCCTGTAATATTAAGACTCAATGCCAGCTTTTGTTTTTAAATCTTTGTTTTGGGCTGCCAGCCGAGCCCAGGTGCCTTCCATTTAACCATATGAATCCAGGTAAATGAATGTGACAAACACATTTCAGATGATATAATTGATGTACTCCGTGAAGCAGCATGTTGCATGTTTCCATGCTAGTTGCCAACTCTCTTCAATGCGACTCCAAAACCCACAAAGCCGAAAGAGACACCTGGTATGTTCTTGCTTCTCCCTTTGTCTGATCCCTAGTTGGGATTTACCAGGAATGGCAGATTTGGAAACATGTATAATTTTCAGAGAAACTTCACTTTGCTCCTGTAAACCAAAACTGAAAATAAAACAGATTTGGGGTTGGGGGGCAGACATAGTTTAAAGGCACATGAATCTGACTACTAATTTGAAAATGAATTATATTAGACTTTTCCAACTAGTATCTTACAGAGAGATCCTCCTCTTCCTTCTCCCTCCTCTTTCTCCTCCTCCTTCTCCTTCTCTTCTCCTTTTTTCTCCTTCTTCTCCTTCTCCTCCTCTTCTCCTTCCTCTTCTCCCTCTCCTCCTTCTCTTTCTCCTTCTCTTCTCCTTCTCCTTCTCCTTATTCCTCTTCTCTCCTCCTCCTCCTTCCCCCTTCCTTCTTCTTTCTTCCTTCTTCTTCCTTCTTCTTCTCTCCTCCTCTTACCACTTTGAGTGTCATGGGAGATACAAAATTCTGGTTCTTCTGGAGGCCTCAGCCATCGTTATCTGACACAGTTTTAATGTGCGGTGTTGTCTCTCCATCTTCTTCTGGACCTTCACTGTGTTCTTTGGCTTTCTCAACTCCATGTCCACAGACCTTAATCTCAGTTTATTTCACCCCATCCAGATCTTTACAGCCTCCCGATACCAATCCAGAACTTCTACGTCATCTTCAGCCATACGCACTTGGTAGAAGGAAGAACGTGTCAAACAATAGAACATTATGAAAATGGATAAATGAACAGGGTTGATCTAAATTACATTTGCTGTATTGCCCTGCCTTTGGTTCATTCGGCTTGTTATTTGTGTGCCATTTCTGTACTTAGGATAATACAGCTCCATCCTCAAAGAGAATACAGTGTGGGGGATTTATATGTAGGTCTTAGTCCCATCCCTATTTTTAAAGATCTTTGAAGACTGTTACATGTACAGTATTTGCATATAAGCTGTAATTAGAGGCACACAGAGACGCAGCTCTCATTGATGTTACACAACTATGATGTTCCCAAAAATACTAGGCAAAAAAAACCAAAAACCCATGCGTGTCTTGTGATCTCACGCATTCCTACCCACCATCTTTTCTAAACGGGTGCAAAAACTCTCGCACACGTACAATTCCTAACCCTGGCTCACTCCGATCTGCCGTTCCTATTTTTAGATTTGTGATTCACAATTTCAACAAAAGAAAGGAGGTGGTGTTCAACAAGGGGGGATCTTGGAGAAAAGGAACACACACACGCACACACACACACATGCACACACACATATAAACCAAGCTAGTCAAGAGTTTGCCTACAGAAGAGTTGCCTGATTTAAATGTACCTTCATTGCCCACGGCCTCTGGAGGTTTTGTTTTGCTTGGAAAGGGTTTTTTTTTTCCCCCTTCCTCTAATTTCTGGGTGAGGTGAAAGGACTGAGCTGAATCAAAGGGAGATTCGAAGGAAGAGTTTCATAAAGCTACCTAGCAGCTTTGGAACTTCCCTCTCCCCCTGTATATACGTACTAGCTGGATAACCATGCTTTGCTTTGAAACTATGGGGATGGGCTTAATTTTTGGGGAGGAAAATAATGGGGTGGAATTCTGCCTCAGCCTATCAGCATCCATCAGTATTCGTCTGGCTAGCGTCCTCTCAGTATGTGAGAGAGATGAGGGCTGTTTGGAAACTGAAACAGTATTTGCTGTGTAAGCAAGAAGGAGACAGCAAGGAACCTGGGCATGGTTTAGCTCAGCTGTTCTGTACTAAAGCTGGTTGCTGCTGTGAAAGTGAAACTGGAATTCTCCTCTGCTTGTGTGTTGCATTTGGAAGAGATTTCTTTTCAGGTGGGGAGGGGGAGTAGAACTCCTTAGCATCAGAGCGTGTTAATAACAATATACAAAATACTAGTGCTCTGAGGGACATTTCAAAAAATCCTTTCTTAGTGAGCACCTAGAAACCAAGAGGAACATATGTGCTAGGTTTCAAGTTTGTAGGCTTTACGGTTCTGGAGATTTTGTGATGATGCATGAGTGGTATTTCGCATAGATAGATAGATAGATAGATAGATAGATAGATAGATAGATAGATAGATAGATAGATAGATGGATGGATGGATGGATGGATGGATGGATGGATGGATGGATGGATGGATGGATGGATGGATGGATGGATGGATGGATAGATAGATAGATAGATAGATAGATAGATAGATAGATAGATAGATAGATAGATAGATAGATAGATAGACAGACATATAGATATAGATATATATGTGTTATGTCTGGGCAGTGGGTCCCAAGGAGAGACGAGACTCGAGATAGTAACAACAGCTCTTTATAAGGAAGTCAGATACTGAGACAACAACCCTAGCCGCAGCAGCCCTTTCTTATAGAGCTGGCTGCGGCTAGGCAGCCTATGACATGCTTTTGAGCTTGCCGCACTTGGTTTTACCCAATCGCGGCAGCCGGAATACGAACCAATCAGGATTGCTTATTTCGTCCAATCACGGCCCGGCTTTTCTGGACCAATAGGAACGCAGGCCTTCAAGCCTGCTAGTATGGAACAGTATGTATGTATAAAACCCAAATCACACTTTAAATCTAGCCATCTGCAGACTTTCTGTGCCAACAAGTGAGAAACACTCACTCCAGACTATCTCTGAGATGAGAAACAGAACATAGTGTATTTATAGACTAGGATTTTTTCTAAAAAAGAAAAACTCTTCAAAAAAGGAATTTGCATTCAGTCGAGGCAGAAACCAGGCCAGTGGCTACTGCTCTTTATTGCTTCCCTTTTTCAGATTAAGAAAATTAATCTGTATAAATGCTAGCCAATGGATCCACAAAGCTCAACTCCCATCTCTTCTTTGTTCGGTCCCTGTTTTCAACTTTTAGGTCAGTGGTGTGGGAAGTCTTCCCCCCAGAAGAATGAACTATTTTGGGAAATATTTATAAAACACAAAATAAAATATTTCCCCTAAAGGAGAAATACAAAACAAATCTTAAGGGAGGCAGAAACCAGCCTGTTTCCCTGCCCAGGGGTGCGTTTCTACTGGTTCTGTTCACCTTTGTAGAACTGGTAGCTCTGAAGAGCAGCAGATATAGAACTGGTTCTGTGTCTGCAGATGTTTTTGCCCACCCATCCACCCAGGCTCTTATCTGATCTTTATTTCCTGATTTTTCAACTTCAGCTGCCGAACGAGGCACAGCTGCAGTTAAAAAAGCAGGAAAAGAGGGTTGTTTCAAAAGCTGCTTCTCTGCACATAGCATGCTGATGACGATTTACAGGCGCGCAACTTGCTGTGTGCAGGGAAGCTCGTAAATCCCGAACCGGTAGTTAACCCTGTTGTATCCCACCCCTGTCCCTGCCCCAAACAGAAACTGAGGAGGCCAGCTTTTAAAAATCAGTTTTAGTAATCCATTCAGAAAGTCTGGGTCAGACAGAGACTAAGTCTGGGTCAGACAGAGACTCTAGATAAGCAACACAATTAGGCAAGCTAAAGGGACCCCATCCTAGAAGAATAAAATATTTTGGGAAATATTAAAAAGGCAGGATAAAATATTTCCCTTAAAGGAGAAATTTAAAAAAAAAAAAGAAAGAAATTTTAAGGGAGGAAGAAACCAGACCCAGTTTCCCTGCCCCATGCAGAAACTGAGGAGGCCAGCTTTTAGAAATGCAGATTTGCTAATCCATTCAGAAAACCTAAGTCAGAGAGAGTCTCCAGACAAATAAAAGGTTGGCAAGATTAGCTCAGACAAACACCTAGGATTTTTATTTCTTCTTTTGTCTATAGAGCCAGTCATGACCTTTACATGACCCCCATAGGAATCCAGAAGGTATAAAACCCACCCATTCTAGACTCCATTTTGTCAGCTGCCCCAGAATCACAAACCCTGATGGTTCTGTTCACCAATAAATGGACCTTCTTTCTAATCAGCCTCTATTTTGTTTCCAGCATCTTTCTCCTGACTTGGAACTAAACCAGATGGATTTTCCTTCCAACATGCAAAGAGGCTTTGGAGTGATGGAAATCCACATCGCAACTCCCCCCAAAAAAATCATCTTTAAAACATAGAGGGAAAACATATCCACAAAAGTTCTGCAGAATTGTGAGAACAGAAAGGGGAGTGGGGGGGGGCTGCTTTGACAAGGAAGAAAATTGCAAAGTCTCAGCAAAGCTCCTCTTGCCAATGTTTGACGTGTTCAGCAGAAGATAACTTTAAAATGAGACATGATAGTTTTCTTTTTCTAGTAGTACCTAGAGAAGAAATGGACTTTTTTTGCTGCTCCATCTGCAAAATTAATAATTGGTAGCAAAAAAAAAAAAAAAGAGGCAAATTTTCCACTCAACATTACAAGAACATTCTGAAGAATGAGAGCTCCATTGTGGTAAAATGACAAGCTCTCCTTCGCTTAGGAAGATTCAAAAGGATCCTTTCATTATCCTGACGGCTCAAAAGAATCAATATTAAACAACCGTCAGAGGACACGAGCCTTTTCGACAAAATGATGAAAGCAACAACCCTGTGCCGTTGTGAAGCATGTGCCAATCTTTCCGTAGGTGTGTGCAACTCATGCACAAAAGGGAGAGAACTCATAGTCAGGGCTGGGCTGCTGGGGGTTTGCAGGGGTTCAGGAGAGCCCCTAGCTAAGATTCTATGCAGTTTGGAGAACCCCCAAATCCCACTCCTGGCTGGTCCTGCCCACCCCTCCCGGGAGTCCCCACGCGGCTCATTTTGGATGCAGCTAAGTGTGGGGTTTGCATGGAGGCTCAGGGTGGGCAAAAAATGGGCCTCCGGAAGTTTGAGAAGGCTGGAAATAGGCTTCTGGAGAGCCTCCGGAGCCCAGGAGGTTGTTTTTGGCCCCTCTGGAGGCTCGAGGAAAGCCCCCGCGGATAGAGGCAGTTCCTGAACCACCTTTGCTGGCCCTCCCCCTCAATTGTCATGGAGACAACACACATACTTTATCACACGCAGGAACCGGTCGCTCAAACAGAGATTTCGAGAACTAAGATCTGCTGTGGGGAAAAGGGACAACAAAATAAAGCAAGCCAGCCACCCTGCTCCAAGTTTAATCTTTCCACAAAGAATTTTTCAAAATCAATATCGCAGATAAAGAGACCGATCTTGTGCTTACGGAAAATAGTGGGGAGGGGGGCTTTCTTTCAATTAAACTTGATAGAGTGAGCTTTAAAACCAGAGAACACAACAGGGATTGATGTTTTTTTGCGTGTTTTTTTTTTTTTTCTGTGATGGAAACTCAGATATTTCCCACCAGATGTATAAAAGTTCCTCTTTTAGCAGCAGCTCGTCCCTGGCCAAGAAAGGTGGATATAGAAAGCTAAACAGGATTGGAAATTCAAGCAGTCTTCAACTTACAACAGTCCGTTTAATGTCCTTTCAAAGTTACAGTAGCACTGAAAAGAAGGACATGACCGTGCAAGTGGTGGGATTCAATTTTTTTTTACTACCAGTTCTGTGGGTGTGGCTTGGTGGGCGTGCATGACAGGGGAAGGTTACTGTAAAATCTCCATTCCCTCCCCATTCAGACCACATTCCACCACACTGAGGTTGAGACCCTGATCTAAACATCTTCTAACTCTCTCTTTATTTGTGGTTGAAAGTAGCTCTCCCTCTGGGAATTCAGACCACATTCCACTACACTGAGGTCAAGATACAGTGGTCTAAACATCTCCTAACTCCCTGCTTTCTTATTTGTAGTGGAAAGTGGCCCCTCCCTCCTAGGAATCCAGACCACATTCCATCACACTAAGGTCTACATACACTAATCTAAACATCTTCTCTCTGCTATCTTATTTGTGAAGGAATGCAGCCCCTCCATCCTGGAAATTCAGATTACATTCCACCATCTCTTAGAGATGTTGCTGCTGGGTAAATAAGAGAGATTAAATCCAAGTCAGATTTCAAATGCCATTCATTCAATTATTCATTCAATTATTCATCCATCCATCCATTCAATTTATTCATTGCAATTTAGCCCATTTCCCCATAAAAGAGAGGGAATCCTACCCCACAGGCTCATAGCCAAAACAAATCAGTCTCTTAAGGCAGAGGTCTCCAATCCACATTCAGGTACCGGTCCATAATGCATTGGTAACTGGGATGTGCAAGTGGTGGATATAGCGTAAAGATCCATTTGCGCATGTGTGGGATTAGGATAGCATGTGAAACCATCCCCTCCTCACCACTGCCTGCCACTGCCACCAGTCCACAGAGCCAGAAAGGCTATGTTGGAAGGAAAATCCACCTGGTTCAGTTCCAAGCCAGGAGAAAGATGCTGGAAACAAAATGGCAGCTGGAGGCTAATTGGAAAGAAGGTCCATTTATTGGTGAATAGGACCATCAGGGTTTGTGGTTCTGGGGCAGCTGACAAAATGGATTTTAGAGTGGGTGGGTTCTATAACTTCTGGATTTCTAAGGGCCATGTAGGGGTCATAGTTGGCTGTATAGGCAAAAGGGGAAATGCAAATCCTAAGTATTTGTCTGAGCTAATCTTTTAAAAGATAATCTTTTAACCTTTTATTTGTTGCTTATCTGGAGTCTCTCTGACTTAGTTTTTCTGAATGGATTAGCAAATCTGCATTTCTAAAATCCGGTCTCCTCTCTTTCTGCATGGGGCAGGGTCACTGGGTCTGGTTTCTTCCTCCCTTAAGTTTTTTTTTTTTTTTAATTTCTCCTTTAGGGGAAATATTTTACCCTGCCTCTTTTAATATTTCCCAAAATATTTTATTCTTCTAGGACAGGGGTCCCCAAAACATCAATTTTAATATCTGTGGACTTCAACTCCCAGAATTCTCCACCCAGCTAGTTTGGGACCCTTTCCATCTTGTCCCTGGCACGTGCTGCATTTTATCAATGTCCAGCTTAAAGTGTGTTGGCTGGAATTTGCTGCAATATTCTAGGTGTGGTTGGACCCACAGAATCTAGAAAGGAATAATGACTTCAATAATAATCCATCTCAAAGTGATCCATTTTTTTTTTTATTCCAAGCAGGCCTGAACCTCATGAAGAATGAAATGAAATAAACAAAGCTAAAACTTAAGAAAAAAGAAAGAAAGAAAAATAACACTCTGGTGTTCATCAGATTGAACTCAATTTCTTTCCCTCTTTTTTCAAAGATTTTCAGGCCTAGAAAGATAGGTTTGATTTTTTTTTTTTAATTAAATCTCTATTCTAAGAGCAGGTTCCTCAATCGACAGCAATTATAAAGAGCAGAACATTTTTAGGTTTAAATAACATGATGTCTTTTGCAAGCTATGATAGGTGAAGCTCCGGCATTTCGTAAATCAGATTTGTGTTGATGTGTGTGTGTTTAAAGCACAGCATTTAATAAAGACGAATGAGTTTCATTGTTAAGACCGAAAATGTTCCTGCAATCGATCCCAAAGGATGCAATAAACCATCCATTGCTTAAACTAAATGATCTGAAGTCAATTTAACTAACGGCTTCTTCCTTGTTCATTCAGAAGTACCCATTATGCGTATTTTTTCTGGACTTTTAAGTGGTAATAAACTGTTGATTTAAATCAACCATTCATATTTAACGCTAAAAATTTCCACAGAAAAGCTAGATGGAGGGGCTTCTACAAATTTCTTTTAATTAATTTATAGTAAGTGGTTTATAAAAAGCTTAAGGATTAGTAATAGCAATAGTGTTTAGAGTTATATACTGCTTCACAGTGCTTTACAGCCTGCTCTAAGCAGTCTACAGCGTCAGCTTATCTCTCCCAACAATCTGGGCCTGCATTTTACCCACCTTGGAAGGACAGAAGGCTGAGTCAACCTTGACCCTGGAGGCAAACCAATAATATTCATTGCTGGTCCTGAAATCTTCCTCTAATTCTCCCAATTATTTTTTGCCCTGAAAAATAATATACTGAATTTTCTTTGGTGGGGTTTCTGAACAGACTTTTTCCTTAGAAGGTGGCAGAGGATGTTAGTGGTATTACCGGCTTCATACTGGTTTTCTGAAACTTCTCTGGTTGCTTCCAATTTGGTCTAGTGGTTAAAACACCAATCTAGAAATTGGTGAGACCATGAGTTCAAGTCCTGCCTTAGCTATGAAAGCCAGTTGGGTGACTTTGGGCCAATCACCAGGTGTCTGTGAGTTCTAGTCCCACCTTAGGCCTGAAAGACAGCTGAGTGACTTAGGGCCAGTCGTTCTTTTTCAATCCAACCCACCTCATAGGGTTGTTGTTGCAGGAAAAATAGGAGAAGAAAGGTGTGTCAGATATGTTCACTGCTTTGAAATATTTGTAAAAATAATATAGGAGGGAGACAAATAAATAAATTCCTCTTTGTGTTCTAATGAGCCTTCAAGCAGGAACATCATCTTGAAAATTATGTAATCTATAAGAAGGGCATCCAGATTATGAGATATTATGGATTTCAATTACATCTACATATTTGAGGGCAGAGCTGGGGTAGCAGAGTTAAGCATGTCATCTGCTTAGAGTCTTTGTGTTTCCATAAGAGCTCCAACTTCAACCACTTCTGAATTCTGTTGATCCTTATCCGGTGCCAATTTAGCGTTGAACTTTAGTTGACCAGATTCTTTTGTATAGCTTGAATAAATATTCTATGCTGCAATCTAATGGATCATTCTTTGCACCTCACAATATTTAACTTTATTATTTACTTTTTCCTTCCCCCTGCAAATGTCACACTTTCTAATATTCCACTTTAAAATGTTCCTAAATATCACATTGTTGAGTGCAGTGCTCCATATGGCTAAATGACTGAATTTGATAAAAGCCAAAATGTTTTCTTTTAAACTTACGTATTTCTGCTTTGCTATTCTTTCAACAAACGTAGATACACACCAGCACACCACATTCCTCTATTCCAAAGTAAGCTTGTTGGCAGGTAACCCAACCTCATAGCTCTGAGAATAATCTTTCTCTTTTACTCACTGTAGTATATACATTTTAATTAGAACTCTGTTTCTGGACCTCACTTCTCACTTAAATAAATTGTATTCTGATTTCCAACCATTAATCAGAAATGTTTCCTCAACAACATTAGTTCCAAAGTTCATAGCTATTCTAAGCCATCAGTTTGTTAGGCCAAACACTTACTCTATGGAAGTGATGATGCTCTAGAATATGGAATGGCTTACTTGCATATTTCCAGGATAACTGAGGGACTATATTCTAGAGAAGTTATAACTCTTCCTTGTTGGATTTTTCAAGTGCATTTTGGACACTGTATATCCATTTGTTGTCTTTTTCAGGACTATGCCAGAATATATATAATCCTCCTAAAAATTTTGCAGAGTACCCAAATTTAATAAATATTTAGAATAGAATAGAAAAGAAAATGAATAGAATAGAATAGAGTAGAGTAGAATAGAATAGAATGTAGAGGAGAGGAGAGAAGAGAAGAGAAGAGAAGAGAAGAGAAGAGAAGAGAAGAGAAGAGAAGAGAAGAGAAGAGAAGAGAAGAGAAAGGAAAATATAGAAGAGAAGAGAATACAGTAGTGTAGAGTAGAATAGAATAGAATAGAATAGAATAGAATAGAATAGAATAGAATAGAATAGAATAGAATAGAATAACTTTAGGGTCTCTAGTCTAACCCTCTGCTAAAGCAGGAGTTCCTGTACCATGTCAGACAAATGATTGTCCAATTTCTTCTTCAAACCTTCCCATGTTGGAGTATCTACAACTTCTGGAGTCAGGCAGTTCCATTGATTAATTGTTCTCACTCTCAGGAAATTCCTCCTTAGTTCTATGTTGCTTCTCTCCTTGATTAGTTTCCACCCATTGCTTCTTGTCCTGCCCTCAGGAGATTTGGAGAAGAGCTTGACTGCCTTCTTCTTCGTGGCATCCCCTGAGATATTGGAACACTACTATCATGTTCACCCCAAGTCCTTCTTTTCATTTAAAATGATCTAAAATTGACTCAATTGACTAATTTGCAAAATTATCAGACCTGGTGATGTTTTGACATTACCAAAGTAGATAAATCATCAGGGCACTGATTATATTACCTAGTTTAGGCAATGAAACATCTGCAAGAAAACAATAAAGTTCGGAGAACTCTAAGGACCCTCAGACTTATTTATTTTCTAATGCATTTGTTGTTTTGACATCTTTTAAATTGTTTCCATTGTTTTATCATATTGGAGTTGTAAGCCACCCAGAATCACTTGGTTGAGTTGGGTGGCCATCAAAATTGAATAAATAAATTGCCAGGAGATAGTGAGTCTCTCAGCCCAACATACCTCACAAGATGATTGTTGTGGGTAAAATAGGAGAAAGAAGGAATGTTAGTTATGTCCACAGCCTTGAATTCTTTATAAAAAACAATAAAGGCAGGATACAAATGAATCAATCGATCAGTCAAAATCTTTGCCTTGCAGATTCCTGTAAGTTCTCTTCATGGGGATAGAGCAGGCGTATCTTTGTGGACATCAACATGGTTGGCTGAGGAATTCTGGGATTTGAAGTCCACAAGTCTTCAAGTTGCCAGGATTGGAGATCTGTGCTGTAGAGTATATATATATATCTTTGGTTATTCGGGTTTTCTCCCACGTAAGATTGGAAGTATCTAGGCAACGTTTCGATGAAGTCTCATTCATCATCTTCAGGCTTGGTCTTCAGCTCTGTGCTTCTCAGAGTGATGTGAGCTTGCAGCTGCTTCTTCCTTTTAACTGCTAGTGGGGGTGTGACTTGATTGGGTGGGGGCTTGGCTGTGTTCTGATTGGGTGGGGGGTTGGCTGTGTTCGGATTGGTTGGGGGGTTGGCTGTGTTCTGATTGGTTGGGGGGTTGGCTGTGTTCTGATTGGCTGGAGGCATGTTCTGTTCAGGTGGGGGCTTGGTTGTGCTCAGGTTAGTCTTCGTTGCTGGGGGATTTGAGCTGGTGAGCTGTTTGGCTTCGAGTTCGTGGTCGTGCTGCATCTTCATGGTGGGGGTCAGTTCGCTTCATGTATGGCTCAGAGGGGTTTGAAGTGGGTAGTGATGTAGCTGCAGTGCGGCTTCTGGTCCATGGTTGTGTCTCATCTTCTGTGTGGGTGTGAGTCTGCTTTCTACGTGGAAGTGTGGTGGTGGCATCTTGTGTGGTTCTCAGGGGCGTGGGTCTGGTGTCATTCTTCATGTTAGGTACTCATCTGTTCATGAGGGTGGGTTTCCAAATGGCTGGTAGGCGGGAGGTATCATCTCGTTTATTCATGCTGTGTGGGCGTTTTTCTATCTCTATGGCTTCTCTGATTATTCTGCTGCTGAAGTGTTCGGTTTTGGCGACAGTTCTGGTATTTTTAAAGTCAATGTCATGTCCTGTGACTTTGAGGTGTTGGACCAGGGAAAAGGTCGGTTCTTCCTTTTTGATTGAGTTCTTATGTTCTTCAATGCGTGCACTTATTCTTCTGATAGTTTGTCCAATGTATGTGGTGGGGCAGGCAGTGCAAGGGATTTCGTATACTCCTTGATTTTCTAACTTGGTTTTGTCCTTAGGGTTTCTTAGGATGGTGGATATCTTTCTGTTTGTGCAGAATGCTGTCTTAATGTTGTGTTTTTGGAGGATCTTGCTGATTTTGTCTGTAGTGCCTTTTATATATGGGAGGAGGGCTTTGCCATTCTCTTGTTCTCTGTCTTGGATTTTGGTTGGGGTTTCTTTTTGGATTAGGTGGGTGATCTTCTTTCTTTGGAATCCATTGGCTGTCAGCATGCCGGTGAGAGTGTGTAGTTCGGTCTCTAGATGTTGTTTGTCGGCTAAGCATTTTGTTCTGGAGATGAGTGTCTCAGCTATGGAATTGATCTATGCTGGGTGGTGGTGTGAGAGTGCGTGTAGATAGCGGTTTGCCCCCACCCAATCAAGACACACCCCCACTAGCAGTTAAAAGGAAGAAGCAGCTGCAAGCTCACATCACTCTGAGAAGCACAGAGCTGAAGACCAAGCCTGAAGATGATGAATGAGACTTCATCGAAACGTTGCCCAGATACTTCCAATCTTACGCGGGAGAAAACCCGAATAACCAAAGATCCACATACACATACTCGTGAGAACCTCAGAATATATATATATATGTGTGTGTGTGTTTTCTGAGGTTCTCGCGGGTATTTGTATGTGGATCTTTGGTTATTCGGGTTTTCTCCCGCGTAAGATTGGAAATATCTGGGCAACGTTTCGATGAAGTCTCATTCATCATCTTCAGGCTTGGTCTTCAGCTCTGTGCTTCTCAGAGTGATGTGAGCTTGCAGCTGCTTCTTCCTTTTAACTGCTAGTGGGGGTGTGTTCTGATTGGTTGGGGGTTTGGCTGTGTTCTGATTGGTTGGAGGGTTGGCTGTGTTCTGATTGGCTGGAGGCGTGTTCTGTTCAGGTGGGGGCTTGATTGTGCTCATGTTAGTCTTAGTTGCTGGAGGGTTTGAGCTGGTGAGCTGTGATCTTGCTGTTTGGCTTCGAGTTCATGGTCGTGCTGCATCTTCATGGTGGAGGTCAGTTTGCTTCATGTATGGCTCAGAGGGGTTTGAGGTGGGTAGTGATGCAGCTGCAGTGCGGCTTCTGGTCCGTGGTCGTGTTTCATCTTCTGTGTGGGTGTGAGTCTGCTTTCTACGTGGAAGTGTGGTGGTGGCATCTTGTGTGGCTCTCAGGGGTGTGGGTCTGGTGTCATTCTTCATGTTAGGTACGCGTCTGTTCATGAGGGTGGGTTTCCAAATGGCTGGTAGGCGGGAGGCATCATCTCATTTATTCATGCTGTGTGGGCGTTTTTCTATCTCTATGGCTTCTCTGATGATTCTGCTGCTGAAGTGTTCAGTTTTGGTGATAGTTCTGGTATTTTTAAAGTCAATCTCATGTCCTGTGGCTTTGAGGTGTTGGACCAGGGAAGAGGTCGGTTCTTCCTTTTTGATTGAGTTCTTATGTTCTTCAATGCGTGCACCTATTCTTCTGTTAGTCTGTCCAATGTATGTGGTGGGGCAGGCAGTGCAAGGGATTTCGTATACTCCTTGATTTTCTAACTCGATTCTGTCCTTAGGGTTTCTTAGGATGGTGGATATCTTTCTGTTTGTGCAGAATGCTGTCTTAATGTTGTGTTTTTGGAGGATCTTGCTGATTTTGTCCGTAGTGCCTTTTATATATGGGAGGAGGGCTTTGCCATTCTCTTGTTCTTTGTCTTGGATTTTGGCTGGGGTTTCTTTTTGGATTAGGTGGGTGATCTTCTTTCTTTGGAATCCATTGGCTGTCAGCACGCCGGTGAGAGTGTGTAGTTCAGTCTCTAGGTGTTGTTCATCGGCTAAGCATTTTGTTCTGGAGATGAGCGTCTCGGCTACGGAATTGATCTGTGCTGGGTGGTGGTGTGAGAGTACATGTAGATAGCGGTTTGTATGTGTTTTCTTCTGGTAGATGGTGTGTCCTAGGGAGCCATTGGATTTTTTGTATACCAAGACATCTAGGAAGGGAAGTTGGTTGTTAGCTTCTGTTTCCATGGTGAATTGTATTTTGGGGTGTTGGCTGTTGAGGTGTGTGAGGAAGTTGTTCAGTTTTTCTTTCCCGTGTGGCCAGATTATGAAGGTGTCATCTACGTATCTGAGCCAGAGTTTGGGTTTGTGATCATATTTTTCTAGAGCTTGTGTCTCAAAGTGTTCCATGTAGAGGTTAGCGATGACAGGTGAGAGGGGTGATCCCATGGGTGCTCCTTCTATTTGTTTATATTTTTGTCCATTGTAAGTGAAGTATGTATTGGATAGGCAGTGGTTGGTCAGATCTAGGATGTGCTTGGGGGGGTTGTATTTGTTTTGGATGGCTGTCAAGGCTTCTTTTATTGGCACTTGGGTGAAGAGGAATATGACATCGAAGCTCACTAGTAGGTCACTGGGTTGTAAGTTTTGTTTCTTTATGATCTCGATGAACTGGAATGAGTTTCTTACGTGTGAGTTGATGGATTCTGCATAGGGCTGTAGTTGTTTGGCGAGAAATTTGGCTAGGTTTTGTAGAGGTGAGCCTATGGAGCTGACTATTGGTCTGAGTGGGGTTCCTTCTTTGTGTATCTTGGGGAGACCATAAAGTTTAGGGCATCTGGATGATTTCTCTCTGGGTATGATTCTTTGCTGGATTTCTTCACTGATGGGGGAGGCTTTTATTTTGGATATGGTGGATTTTTCTAGGTAGGTGGTGGGGTCTGTCTTTAGGGGTTTGTATGTGGGGTCTTGGAGTAGGTTGGTTAACTTGGATTGGTAGTCAGATGTGTTCATAACCACTGTCGCGTTTCCCTTGTCTGCTGGTAGGATTATTATGCTGGTGTCTTCTTTCAGGTTAAGTAGTGCAGTTTGTTCTTCTTTGGATAAGTTGCTTTTGGGTGGTTTGCTAGTGCAGAGGATGTTGGTGATTTCGAGTCTGATTCTATTAGCCTCATCAGGGTTGGTTTTGGTCAGGCTGGTTTCAACTCCGCATATGATGGTTTCTGTGGGGATGTGTTTGGGAGCGACAGCAAAGTTGAATCCTTTAGAAAGGACCTTGGTTTCGGCTTCGGTGAGGATCTTGTCTGAGATGTTGTGCACTGTTTGTTTCATGTGTGGCTGTGAGGGGGGAGGAGTTGGTTTCTGGCGTTGTTGTAGTTTTCTGAGTTTGTTGGTGTGTGTGTCTGTCTTGAGGGTGGTCTGTGTTTCGGCTCTCCAGACAGCGAGCTCTTTGGATTTGTCCCAAAGTAAGGGGTGAATCTTGTTGCTGGGTCTGAGGTGAAGTGTGAGGAGATCTTTGTTGATTTGGTCTAGGAGAAATCTTTTTGTGTGAAGTTCATTTCTAATTAGGGCCAATTCTGTTCTTTTTAGGATGCGTTTGGTGGCTGCTGTGTTGGTGTGGAATTTCAATTGGAAGCTTGTGGGAATTAAATTTTGATCTTGGCAGTTGCATAGGAATGCGAGGTCACATAAAATGGAAGCTCTTTGGACTTCAAGTTTTTCATAAGTCCTGGTCAGATGGTGGGTTTCCTCCCCGTAGAGGTGCAATATTTGTTTTCTGAGGTTCTTGCGGGTATTTGTATGTGGATCTTTGGTTATTCGGGTTTTCTCCCGCGTAAGATTGGAAATATCTAGGCAACGTTTCGATGAAGTCTCATTCATCATCTTCAGGCTTGGTCTTCAGCTCTGTTTTTCTCAGAGTGATGTGAGCTTGCAGCTGCTTCTTCCTTTTAACTGCTAGTGGGGGTGTGACTTGATTGGCTGGGGGCTTGGCTGTGTTCTGATTGGGTGGGGGGGTGTTCTCATTGGTTGGGAGTTTGGCTGTGTTCTGATTGGTTGGGGGGTTGGCTGTGTTCTGATTGGCTGGAGGCGTGTTCTGTTCAGGTGGGGGCTTGATTGTGCTCAGGTTAGTCTTAGTTGCTGGAGGGTTTGAGCTGGTGAGCTGTGATCTTGCTGTTTGGCTTCAAGTTCGTGGTCGTGCTGCATCTTCATGGTGGAGGTCAGTTCGCTTCATGTATGGCTCAGAGGGGTTTGAGGTGGGTAGTGATGCAGCTGCAGTGCGGCTTCTGGTCCGTGGTAGTGTTTCATCTTCTGTGTGGGTGTGAGTCTGCTTTCTACATGGAAGTGTGGTGGTGGCATCTTGTGTGGCTCTCAGGGGTGTGGGTCTGGTGTCATTCTTCATGTTAGATATGCGTCTGTTCATGAGGGTTTTCAAATAGCTGGTAGGCGGGAGGCATCATCTCGTTTATTCATGCTGTGTGGGCGTTTTTCTATCTTTATGGCTTCTCTGATGATTCTGCTGCTGAAGTGTTCAGTTTTGGCGATAGTTCTGGTATTTTTAAAGTCAATCTCATGTCTTGTGGCTTTGAGGTGTTGGACCAGGGAAGAAGTCGGTTCTTCCTTTTTGATTGAGTTCTTATGTTCTTCAATGTGGGTGGAAAGGGGATGGACTCATGATAATAGTCTGCAATGATGAAACCAAGAACCCACAACAAGTAGTTACTCTATGGTTGTTCATTTACAGACAGAATCTTGCCAGAGTAAAGCCATGCTGGTTGAGGAGTTGAAGTCCTTAAGTCTTAAAGTTGCCAAGTTTGAAGACTCCCGATCTAGACTAAGGGTGGTTGTCTCCATCCCACTTTAATCTTCAGTGGGATTTTATTGTGTAATCAAACTATAAGCCTCCAAGGGAAATATGTCTTTATAAAAATACTTGCTCAAAGCTCATGCCCCCTCCCAAGATTTTGAAGGCTCAGTGAAATAGTTTGACCCCAGTTTTGTCCTTCTTTGGATACACTGGCTGAGGCACTCACACAGAAGGATTGCAACAGCACTGAGCACTTAGAATGATATATTGCTCCCTAGTACTTTACAGCACTCTCTGAGAGGTTTACAATAGGGCACTACGGACAAAATCAGCAAGATCCTCCAAAAACACAACATTAAGACAGCATTCTGCACAAACAGAAAGATATCCACCATCCTAAGAAACCCTAAGGACAGAATCGAGTTAGAAAATCAAGGAGTATACGAAATCCCTTGCACTGCCTGCCCCACCACATACATTGGACAGACTAACAGAAGAATAGGTGCACGCATTGAAGAACATAAGAACTCAATCAAAAAGGAAGAACCGACCTCTTCCCTGGTCCAACACCTCAAAGCCACAGGACATGAGATTGACTTTAAAAATACCAGAACTATCGCCAAAACCGAACACTTCAGCAGCAGAATCATCAGAGAAGCCATAGAGATAGAAAAACGCCCACACAGCATGAATAAACGAGATGATACCTCCTGCCTACCAGCCATTTGGAAACCCGCCCTCATGAACAGACGCGTACCTAACATGAAGAATGACACCAGACCCACACCCCTGATAGCCACACAAGATGCCACCACCACACTTCCACGTAGAAAGCAGACTCA
Source organism: Hydrophis major (assembly GCA_033807585.1). NCBI lineage: Eukaryota > Metazoa > Chordata > Lepidosauria > Squamata > Elapidae > Hydrophis > Hydrophis major. The sequence continues at coordinate 207,465,522 of CM066331.1, read as the reverse complement.
CACCCACACAGAAGATGAAACACGACCACGGACCAGAAGCTGCACTGCAGTTGCATCACTACCCACCTCAAACCCCTCTGAGCCATACATGAAGCGAACTGACCCCCACCATGAAGATGCAGCACGACCACGAACTCGAAGCCAAACAGCAAGATCACAGCTCACCAGCTCAAACCTTCCAGCAACTAAGACTAACCTGAGCACAATCAAGCCCCCACCTGAACAGAACACGCCTCCAGCCAATCAGAACACAGCCAACCCCCCAATCAATCAGAAAACAGCCAAACCCCCAACCAATGAGAACACCCCCCCATCCAATCAGAACACAGCCAAGCCCCCAGCCAATCAAGTCACACCCCCAGGAGCAGTTAAAAGGAAGAAGCAGCTGCAAGCTCACATCACTCTGAGAAGCACAGAGCTGAAGACCAAGCCTGAAGATGATGAATGAGACTTCATCGAAACGTTGCCTAGATACTTCCAATCTTACGCGGGAGAAAACCCGAATAACCAAAGATCCATATACATATACATATATATATATATATATATATATATATATATATATATATATATATATACCCGAATAACCAAAGATCCATATATATATATATATATATATATATATATATATATATATATATATATATATATATATATATATATATAGAAACAAACATCTTGCAATCTCCAGAACTAAAATTATATTTATTATACTTACTAAGCTTTTGTCAACTACCATTACAGAGATCTATGCCTTTATATATCATTAATCAATTTAGCCCTTGCACACATAATAGGCCCTTCCAACCATCCTCCACCTGTAATTAACTCTGTTGTTTTTGCTTCCATCATGTCGGTCGATGGAGGTTTAATTCTTGTTGTTTCCTCCCTTGCCAGACCCAGCTTGGATTGCTTATCTCACATATATCTTGTGCTAACAATTATAATTAACATATATTTTTTTGCCAAAACAACAGTAATCACATTTTCTTTATAAGCTGTTATCGCTTATATATTTTATCTTTTATGACAATCTTAACTTATTTCTCTATATCTTCATCGACTCAATTTTAACTTATTACTTTATTTTCCAACCATTGATCAAATAGATCCCATACCATATAGTATTCAGTTTCTTCTTTTTCTTTAATTGCCAATGTTAATCTATTAATCTCTGCACATTCTAATACTTTCTCAATCATCTTTTCCTCTACCGGAATTTTTTCGCTTTTCCAATTCTGAGCAAACACAATTCTAGCTGCAGTTAACACATGAATAGTTAAATATACCTTTTCTTTACTGTAACTTTCAGGTACCACCCCTAAAAGGAATATTTCAAGTTTTAAATCTATATGGTTGGTTTTTTTTTTATCAACAAGTGGTGTCATTCTGTGGATTGTCTCTCTTCTCAAGTTCATTTTACACATCTTGGCAGACGCCAAACTTTTGTATGGAAGCTGGCAAAGTACTTGGAGTGCCTTTTTGACAATCAAAGAAACAGCTGGCACCATCAAGATGATTGCATTCTTTGGCATTAACTTAAATAGGAGAGGAAATGTAGTATAAGATGCCTGGGGTTATATTTTATAATCCTGGTACATTCCTAACTTCATCAGGTAAATCCCATAATTGTATTTAAAGAAATCCTATTGACTTCTTTACATAACCCTTAGTCTTGCAAGCAGTGCCTGGAACTGTTACCGCATGATAGATTAATTTATTCTCGACCAAGGGGTCTCCAAACTTTAAGGCTTTGGATTTCAACTCCCAAAATTTCCCAGGCAGCCACAGTGTGGGTGGAAAGGGGATGGACTCATGATAATAGTCTGCAATGATGAAACCAAGAACCCACAACAAGTAGTTACTCTATGGTTGTTCATTTACAGACAGAATCTTGCCAGAGTAAAGCCATGCTGGTTGAGGAGTTGAAGTCCTTAAGTCTTAAAGTTGCCAAGTTTGAAGACTCCCGATCTAGACTAAAGGTGGTTGTCTCCATCCCACTTTAAATCTTCAGTGGGATTTTATTGTGTAATCAAACTATAAGCCTCCAAGGGAAATATGTCTTTATAAAAATACTTGCTCAAAGCTCATGCCCCCTCCCAAGATTTTGAAGGCTCAGTAAAATAGTTTGACCCCAGTTTTGTCCTTCTTTGGATACACTGGCTGAGGCACTCACACAGAAGGATTGCAACAGCACTGAGCACTTAGAATGATATATTGCTCCCTAGTACTTTACAGCACTCCCTGAGAGGTTTACAATAGGGGTCCCCAACCACCGGGCCCCAGACCAGTACCGGTCCGTGGATCATTTTCTACCGGGCCGCTGGTTTGCTGGGTGCTGCCATCTTGTTTCGATGAGAAAGTGATTTCGGGTGAGCTTTTCCGGTTGGAAAGCGGCATTTGGGTCCTGAAGGAATCCTCGCACCTTAGTTTCATCGGGGGTGTGTGTGTGTGGCTTCAAACGAAGAGCCATCCTGATGGCGGAGGAGATTAAGAAAGCACAAAAAAGCACAAAAAAGGTACAAAGGAGGAATTGAAGGTGGCAGGGGACGGCTGGCTGGCTGGTCGTGAAGAAATTACTGTTGAAATCCAGAGTAATTGTGAGGTTCTTTTTTTTTTTTGAAACAAATTTTTATTAATTTTAAAGATAAAACAACACATCATTAACCATTAAATACATAAACACATAAAACCTCTTAACATTGTAAATCCTTACAAGTCAAACAAAACATTATTTTTATACAGCATAATTCCAATTTATCCCATCTCCATATGGACACACAAACATCTTTCAGCAAATTTCTCATTTTTTCTCTTTACTCCTATTCAATTTCATTTCTCTTCCATATTTATCCATTTTATAGTCATCATATTCTTTTCTTTCTGGCTTGTATAAATTATTCTCGTCTAACATTCCTCCAAGGTTTTATTGATTCTTTCCTTTTTTTTTTTTTTATAAAAAACAAATTTTGTTAGTTTTACCATAAGCACAATACATAAACATACAAACACAAAACATAAACAAAACTAAAAGATCTTTTCTGAAGGTTGTCTGTTCCCGGGTTAAAACTCTTTACACAGACACAAATTCAAACATCATATTCAACCCATATCTCCTTCCAAATCTTATTATCATTTTCTTTTATATATATATATATAAAAACCATTTTTATCAGTTTTATAAAAACAATGCACAAAAAATCAAGGCATAGCAGCTTATAAATTCTTTTCTAAGAAAAAATAATAATAATAGACCAATAAAGCATAACATTTCCAGATTATAATATCAATATTTCATATAATATTAACTTCATATCTTGTCCCTACTTCTCTTTTCCATCCAAATTATTTATTAATTAAAATTTTATTGCCTTTTATCAATATACAAAATCCCAAAAAAAAAGCATATATATCCTTCCATATCTTATTACCATTTTCAACAACATTCTTTGTCTGTTCTATTTCCAATTATCCATTCATCTTTTTTTTTCTTTTACTATACTTCTCCTGTACACCAATTGGAGTAACATCTATAACTCATTACCCTAACTTAGAAATACTACATATAGCAATCTTTCTTGGGATTCTGGACTTCCGGTTTGCGTGGCTTCGGGGCAGCAGGAATTCGCGACAGCTCGCGATTCCTGCTGTGCTAGCCGTCGAGGTACCCCCGATCCAGATGGGTCAGGGGGATATGGCTGCCCTGTAGGGACAGCTGAAGACAGAGGGGAGTCGGAAAGGGAGGTGGGGGCATCGCAGACCCCCCCTTTCTCCGGGAAAACCCCTTTTTCCCAAGGCGGTGGAGCGGCGGTCAGCAATGGCCGCCACGAAGAAGCCAGCAACCGGGTAAGAACTGTGCTGGAGGAAGTGTGAAGAGTGAAAGTTCTGTCTGAGCCGGGTCAAGTAACACCTTTTAAATTGCCTGAAATTGAGCTGTTTGTTGCTGGAGGATACATTGTATCCCTAAGAAGAGCGAAAAGCGGCGGAGAAGCTGTTAAAGGGAATTTTTTTTTTTTTTTTTTTTACTCTCCCACCCCACGGAAAAAGCAGAAATATTTGGATATATTAGACATTGAAAGTGGATTGTTTTGAAAGCTAAGATAAGAGACAAAGGGATTTTTGGACATTGAAAAATGTGAGAAATTGGAAAATCTCTGCTGGAGGTATGGATTTTTGATTATTAAAATTCTCATTGCAAGTGGGAAGGGAGAAAAAAAAATTGGAGCAGAAGCTGAAAAAGGAGGAGATTGATTAGAACGTCTTTGTGGATCCCAAAAGAAGATATATGGTAATTGGACCTCTTTGATTAAAAATTAATTCAGAAAGAGAAAGAGAAGAAGGAAGAAAAGTATTAACTTTTGGAACTTTTTTTCTTTTTTTAATTGCTTTTGATTGTCTTTGATTAAAAATTCTTGTGGTTGTTTTTGGAAAAAGTTTCCCTTTTCATAATGGCATCGTCTGTGGATGAACTAGAGATTGAATATCAAAAATATAAAAAAGAAGATACTTTGGGCGCTTTGTTTCAATTCTTAGAAATGGCGTTATGTTCCTTTGAAAAGTTGATTACGCAGCAGAAGGACTGGGACAAGGAAGAAGAGGAAGAAGAAGCCATCTTTGATGAACAATGGGTCCCTTCTGGAGAGGAGGAGAAAAAGGATAAGAAAAAGGGGATTTTAAGAATTATAAAAACAACCAAAAGAGAGAAAAATGAGCGAAAAGATGGAGGCAAGGTTAGAAAGCAAAGGAAAAGGAGCAAGAAAAGCGAAGAGAAAAAGCAAAGGGGTAGAAAGGGCAAGGAGAAGAATAAGCAAGAGAGAAAGGGGGGGAGGAGAAGCCTTAATGGGGGGAAGCAAGACCTAAGGAAAAAAAGTTTATTTAGAGACAATGGGTGAATTTAATTTAGATTAAAAGAGGGATTCTGGAGGGTATATAAGAGTGTGTTTTTATATGTATATTTAGAATATAAAATTTATTATGTAATTTTAGAATTTTTTTAAACAGAATCCCAAGTAATTGTGAGGTTCTTACTGCTCTCTGAGCTTTGTTCTTTGCTTGTAGACATTTCCACACCCAATTAATCATCTGAGGCAGTGGTGGGATTCAACCGGTATAACAACCAGTTCAGTGAGCATGTGCTTCACATAATAAAGCAATATATAAGTTTAAATGCTATTGCTATTGCTAATGACCCATAGACATCCAAGTGTAGAAGAATTCTTTCCAAGTAATTTCTTTATTGTTATTTGCCTACAGACAGAACCCTACCAGACCAAAATAACTATCTGCATAACTGAAGATATACTCTTTGAACTGCTGGGAAGGGGCTGCCCCAATGTTCTTCCTGCCTACCAGATACTCCAAGCCAGGGGTGTCAAACTTAAGGCCCACAGGCTGGATCCGGGCCACAGGGTGCTTAGATCTGGCCTGCGGGGTTGGCCTGGAAACAGCAAAGAACTGGTCTGCAGTGCCTCTGCAAGCAAAAATGGAGCCCAGGGAGGCTTCACGCAGCCATTTTCACTAGCATAGGGCTCCAGGAGGATGTCATGGCTGAAAACAGGGAATGCGGTGGGTAAGTAGGTAAGTATTAGAGTTGGAAATGGGCTTTTTCAAACGTGAAGCGCATTTGCTCACCGTATCGCTTCTTATACTGGTTGAATCGCACCACTAGTTTGCATGGTGACAGACCTCACTCTTCCTCTCATCAAATGGCAGTTAGTCAATACAAGGCACCATACTTGTGTTTTCTAGCACCAGGAGCAAACTTTAGGAGAAGGACAATTGAAAAGATAATGCCCAGAGTTTGATCGTGCTAAGTACCTCTAAAGAGTTTTGTCCTTGAAGCGTTGCATCTCAACAAAACTCAAGATGTTTTGAGTGCCTTTTTTTTTAGTGACTTCAGAACAAAACTGTTGAGACTATCCTGTGAGGTCAGTCTCGGAACACACACCATGATTCATTTTGAGGTTGAAACATGGCACATATCTCTAGGGATCAGTAACAAACAGGTTGTCAGTGGTCCGAGTAATGCATCAGGCACAACACAGAGGCAACGCAGTCAGCTGAAAGTTCAAACTGCTCCTTTATAACTCCAAATGATCCACAAACGCTCCCACGTTTCTGGCAAGTCGCAGAGTAAAGTGACCACACACACACACACACACACACACACACACACAACCTCCAGCAGCTTCTGGCTGCAAGTAGCCCAGCACAATGCTGTGAGCACAATGGCTGCAAAACAAGAAATCCTGCTGGGCAAGGGAATAAGTCAGTTAGTCCAGGAAGCAAGAAATAAAACAAGAAGTACAGGAAATGTCCAACATCGGCAACAGCACACAACACTCTGTGAATTCAGCATTTGTTCCCAACAAATGCCTCTCCCCACAGCATCTCCTTAAGTCTCAGTTGCCAAGTGTGCCTTGTGGAGAGGGACGGGGCACTCTCCTCCTGAGTCGTTGGGTCAGCCTGCACTGTTCCCACTTTCTCTCCACTCTCTGTGCTCTCGGATCAGGTGTGGGTGATCCTTGCTCATTCCCTGAGCTCTGTCTCTCATGTTCGCTGCTTAGCCTCTCTTGGTCATCCTACCCCCGTTCCTCCCTGCCTACAAGCCATCCCAATCCTGAAAGGCCCTGGTCTGACTTGACACGTTCCTCCTCACATTCCTCCAAAACCATTGAAGCCACCCTCTCGATCTTCGTTGGCTCCAGCTCATCTTTCTCTGCAGATTCAGGCTCTGATGTGGGCATGACAGCATCTGCCAAAAGCAGAACTCTGAGGCAGGTAGATTCCTCAAAGAACATGTTTATTGGATACACCATATCGGTGCAGCCACTGAAAACCAACTCTAAAAGTTCCTGTGAGTTTTTGCCTAATTAAAAGAACAAATGGTTACATCTTGAGATGTCACTGGTTACATTGTCCGATGTAAGTAGCTGGCAGGCTGCTTGGTCACTCCGCTCTTCCTCCAACTGCCACTTGTTAGGATGACCTTGGTTCCCACAAGAAAACTTTTTGTTTTGACTGTTAGCCAGTCTATCTACTTCCCCCTCCCTTCCCCCTTTCAGAGGTTATGGTAACTATGAAGCAGCGAAAGATGGCTTCATCCAGATTCGCTTCAGAGTTGACATAGGTCATACTTCTAGTAAAGTACAACACACACACACCTCATATCCATGTAAGAGATCCGTGCTTTTGACAACTCAGCACAATTGCAGGGAAAGTACTTGTTAGCAGCTAATGTCAAATGCAGACAAGCTCATCAAGGGACAAGCGAGAGATTTTAATTATTGTATATCTATTTTTTGGAGCCTGCAATTTTTTTTTCTTTTGCTATGAGAGGCAGCCAGTGAAAGTAATTATGCACCATCAAGACATCCTGAATTTTAAGTTGCAGGAGGAAGCAATTAAGAACTAGGGAGATGGTGGCTTCTGAAACAAAACTAGACCAGATATGAAGTCCAAGGAAAAAGCTGACTCATGACTAGTGATACTCATATTCCAGGATAAATTTTCACATAAATATAACTAGTAAATCAAGGGAGTTTAACATCCACGTCGAATGGGATGGGATGGGATGGGATGGGATGGAATAGAATAGAATAGAATAGGAACAGAACAGAGCAGGAATAGAACAAGAATAGAATAGAATAGAATAGAACAGGAGGAAGGAAGAATAGAGCAGAGTAGAATAGAATAAAATGGAAAGGAATTGAATTGAATGGATAGAATGGAATAACAGAGTTGGAAGGGACTTTGGAGGTCTTCGAGTCCAACCCCCTGAATAGGAAGGAAACTCTACACCACTTCAGACAAGTGGATGTCCAATCTCTTCTTAAAGACTCCCAGTGTTGGAGCATTTACAACCTCTGGAGGAAAGTTATTCCACTGATTGATTGTTCTCACTGTCAGGAAATTTCTCCTTAGTTATAAGTTGCTTTCAAAGATTTCAAAAGATGTTTGCAAGGCACTCTGAAGATAGGAGACCAATGTAGTTTTCTGAAGTCCTCCTTACTTCAGCCTCTGAAGAAGACAACATGGAGAACATTACAGGCAATCCTTGACCTATGGCCCCAGTTGAGCCCAAAATTTCTGTGGCTAAGCAAGACAGTTGTTCAGGAAGTCCCTCCCCCCATTTTATGACCCTTTTTTGCCACAGTTGTTAAGTGCATCACTACAGTTGTTAAAGGAATACAGTTGCTAAGTGAGTAACATGGTTGTTAAGAATCTGGCTTCTCCACTGATTTTGTTTGTCAGCAAAAGGGGATCCCATGACCCCAGGACCAGGGGTGGGATTCAAAAATTCCCAGCAACCGGTTCACTGTCCAGTTGCTGGATAGGTGCCATGGTGGGCAGGTCCTACCGGAACTTCCTGTTTCCAGCTTCCGGTGGGTCTCCAGAGGGCAGGGGAGATCATTTTCTCCCTCCCAAGGATCCAGAGGCCTCTCCTGGCCTCTGGAGGTCCACCAGAAGCTGGAAATAGGTCCATTTTGCAACTTCCAGTTTTTCCAGAAAGACCATTTTTTCACCCCCCCAAGGGTCCAGAGCAGGGGTGGTCTGGTAGGGTTCTGTCCACCTTTGTAGAACTGGCAGCTCTGAAGAGCAGCAGATATAGAACTGGTTCTATGTCTGCTGATGTTTTTGCCCATCCGCCCAACCAGGCTCTTACCTGATCTTTATTTCCTGATTTTTCAACTTCAGCTGCCAAACAAGGCACAGCTGCAGTTTAAAAAGCAGGAAAAGAGGACTGTTTCAAAGGCTGCTTCTCTGCACCCAGCGTGCTGATGTGCGGCTCACAGCATGCAGGGAAGCTCATAAATTCCGAACCGGTAGTTAACCCTGTCATATCCTACCCCTGGTCCAGAGGCCTTCCCCAGGCCTCTGGGAGGGAGAAAACAGCCTTCCCTGGGCTCTGGAGGCTCTTCAGAAGTCAGAAACAGGCCTGTTAATGGACTTTGAAAAGACCCGTTTTGGAACTTCCAGTTTGTCGGCTTCGCCAGCGGCAGGATTTCGCGATCCCGCGCAATCCCTGCCGCGCTAGCTATTTTGGTGCCTCTGATCCGGACGGGTTTGGAGGCTAAGGCTGCCCTGCAGAGGCAGCCGAAGATAGGGGGAGCTGGTGAGGGGTTTGGGGGTGTTGCAAACCCCCTCCCCAGCCAGCAAAACCCCCTTTTCTCAAGGCGGTCGAGCGGCGGTCTGTAATGGCTGCCACAAAGAAGCCGGCATCTGGGTAAGACTGAGCAGGAGGAAGAGGGGAGAAAGTTTTCAAGAGAAAGTTTTTTGGCTGATCCAGGACTCTAAGAGGCGTTTAATCCTGAGAACTATGACTTTTTGAAAAATACTTTGTTTCCAGAGGAGGATTTCAAGTGGCAAAATTGAGGTGCTGAAAGGAAAGTTTACTCTCCTTCCCTATGGAATCAATAAATGGCCATTGAAAAACCTGTTGTTTTTAATAAAAGGTAAAAACTTGGCTTCTTGTTATAAGTGGGAAGGGAGAGGACAAAAGGAAAATATATTAAGATTTTGCTGGAGGAGATGCCTTGAAGATCTTGAGACAAGAAATTGATTGGAACAAGGCTGTAAAATACAGATTGGGCTTTTTTTCTTTTCCCTTTTACTGATACCACCCCAGGAAGAGAAAGTGAGAACTTTGTGTGTTGTTTGGACTGATTGATGTCTCTGGGACTTTGAGGAATTGTTTTAACTTTTGAAACATTTTGGTTGCTCTAAGAAGAACAAAGAATGGCTTTATCTGATGATGAACTTAGAAAGGAATATCAAGAAAGTAAGGACGCTGTGAAAGAAGCTTTCCTTTCTTTAAAAATGGCGCTTGCTATTTATCAGCAAACACAACAACAGATGGAGGAAATAGAAGGAGAAGAAGAAAAAGAAGAAGAAGACGCCATCTTCAGTGAATCTAAAAAATTAATTAAGAGAGAAAAGAGAAAGAAAGGAAGGAAAATGAAGGACTTAAGACTTAAAAAAACACTTAAGAAAGGAAAAAATAAGATGCAAAACCAACTTAATGTTACTGAGCAAAAGGAGAAAGGATTACAACAGAGAGGGAAAGCTAAAAAGGCAGAGGTTAGTGGGGGGGGGGGGGGTAAAAAGGCTAGAGGGGATAAGAAAGGGAGGGAAAAGGGAGGGAAAAGCCACAAAGGTATGAAACAAGATGGGAAAAAAGGATTTTTTGGGGGGGATAAAGGGAAAGGTATAATTTCTTTAAAAAAGAAGATTCTGCAAGGTACATAAGATGGTATTATGTATTAGAAATAGAAAACTAGAATGTTATAAGAATTAATAAAAGATTAAAATATTGAAATGTTTAGTAATGACAGATTTTAAAATTTAATAAAATTGTAGCACTTGTTTTTTGAAATAGACAATCGGAATGTTATAAGATTTAATATTTAGATTTATTATCTAATTATATTAATTATTATGAACTTATTACTTTTTCTCTTTAAAGGTTAGTAGGTAGAATGTACTAAGCAGAATCAGACTGGGTATCAGGCATTATTTTAAATATTAATTTAGGGGGAGGATAGAAAGGCATCATACTCTGATCAGTGATTTCAGGAGAAATTCTTTTTTTTTTTTTTTTTTTTACTTTAGGGAATGAGATAAATGGATAATCTGGAAAGAATGGACAAAAAATACAAATATAATGATCTAAATTAAAATGAATAAAATAAAATAGAAATAAGAAGGATGAAAAGCGGGGAGAAGTTATATAGAAGATATAGAATGGTAAATAAGATAGGTAATGGTATATAAGATGAGCACGAATTTAATTGAAGTCCATACAAAGAGAGGTAATCTGGGGCCAAACTACTTTCTTAAAAGAAGTTTTATATTTTTGTTTTTTTGTGTATCTATGTTTTGTTTGAGAATTAATAAAACCTCAGAGGAATGTTGGATGAGAATAATGGTAATCAAGTCAGAGAGGAATGAAGATGATGATTATAAACTGGATAAATATAGAAAATAATAATAATAACAATGAAATTGAATACGAAAAGAGAAATAATGAGGAATTTGTTAAGAGATATCTATATGTTTATATTGAAATGGTGTAAAACAGAATTATGTTGCATAAAATAATATTCTACTTGACTTGTAAAATTAATAATGGAAAGAGGTTCTATGTATTTAATGGTTAATGATGGTTTGTTTGTCTTTAAAATCAATAAAATTTGTTTCAAAAAAAAAAGAAAAGAAAAAGAAAAGACCCGTTTTTCCCCCTCCCAGAGACTCCACGCAGACCCTGGACTTACCTCCATTGAAAATGGGCCATGTGGAGACTCCTGGGAGGAGAGGGGCAGGAGAGGCAGGGCCAGCTGGTCAGTTGATATACCAGTTCAGCGAACCAACTGTAATTTTAACATCCAGTTCACCCGAACCAGTCCAAACCAGTAGAATCCCACCCCTGCCCCAGGACACTGCAACTGTCATAAATATGAGATGGTTGCCAAGCACCTGAACTTTGATCAAGTGACCACAGAGAAGCTGCAATGGTTTTAAGTGTGGGAAATGGTCACGTCACTTTTTTTTTTTCAGTGCCGCTGTCACTTTGAAAGGACACTAGGTTGTAAGTCAAGGAAGCAACCTTTACCTCCTTTTCAGCAAGTCCTTTGAAAAATCCCCAAACTGGTCTTTGAAAGTCATTCTCAAACCTGTTAAGACAGAAAAAAACAGAAGGCTTCATGAAAGAGAAGAAAGTGTCTCAGAAAGGGAAGAGCAACCAGGATGATGAATCATAGAATAACAGGGTTGGAAGGGACCTTGGAGGTCATCTAGTCCAACCCCCTGCTCGGGCAGGAGAGTTTATTCCAAATATTAGCCTCTACCTCGGGTTGAACTCACAGCCTCCTGATTGTGAAAGCCAATTTGGTAATCTTGAGCCAATCGCCAGGAGACTGTATGTTCTAGTCCTTTGGTGCTTGGTCAACACACTATAAAAAGATGTTGAGACTCTAGAAAAAGTGCAGAGAAGAGCAACCAGGATGATGAGGGGACTGGAGACTAAAATATATGAAGAACGTTTGCAGGAACTGGGCCTGGCTAGTCTAATTAAGAGAAAGACCAGGGGAGACAGGATAGCAGTCTTCCAATATTTGAGGGGCTGCCACAGAGAGGAGGAAGGGCTCAAGCTTCTTTTCCAAAGCACCTGAAGGCCAAACAAGGAATAAAGGGTGGAAACTGAACAAGGAGAGGTTCAACCTGGAAATAAGGAGAAACTTTCTGACAACCCATGGAACAGAAGTTGCCCTTGGAAGTTGTGGGAGTGCCATCACTGGAGGCTTTCAAGAAGAGACTGGATTGTCATCTGTCAAAAATGGTGTAGGGTCTCCTGCTTGGGCAGGGGGTTAGACTAGATGGCCTACAAGTTCCTTTCCACCTCTGTTAATCTATAAGCCACAGAGGTGCCGACAGGAAATGGTTAATATTTTCATCTTCATATTTCAATTGCAAGCCATGAGATCAAAGAAAAATTGCCTTAATGAAGCTGTATTCCATGTCTCTGTCTTGATGTTTCTTCACATGCATTCAATGAAAGCAAATTCTGGCTTTCACAAACACATGGAGCAATTCATGCTAGCATATGAAAAGAAAGCATCATATTATGTGTAACATTTCCTTTTGCAATTAGGCAGAGGTCCTGCTTTCATGACGGAAGTGATATCAGACTTCCTCCTTAATTCTGGCGCTTTTGGGGAGTTTGAAAATATTTTTCAACTGCCATGTTGATGTGTGTATGTATGTGTGTATGTGTTTGTGTGTGTGTGTGTGTGTGTGTGTGTACCTTCTGGAAAGCCAAGTCAATTTGGAATCCAGATTCCCCATTGACTTATTAATATAAACTATTAATAGTTGAGCGCACTTGTCCAAATAAAGTATTCTATTCTATTCTATTCTATTCTATTCTATTCTATTCTATTCTATTCTATTCTGTTCTATTCTATTCTATTCTGTTCTGTTCTGTTCTATTCTGTTCTGTTCTGTTCTGTTCTGTTTTATTCTTCTCTATGTTCTACTCTATTCTCTATATTTTATTCCTCTCTATATTCTATTTGTTTCTATTCATTTCTATTTTATCAGTTTTTATTTTGCTTGTTCCTATTCTATATTCTCTCTATTCTCTCTACTCTTTACTTTCTATTCTATCCCATCCTATCCTATCCCATCCCATCCCATCCTAGATTTCCAGGATTCTGTTCTCTCTTCTTGTGTCATGATCTTCAACTGGGAAAAAAAATGATCAAACTATTTTTACTCTCAGGTTTGGTGTTTGTTTGTTTGTTTCATTTTGCAGTTTTCATTGGCAGTTGCAATTCTTTAAAGAAAATTGTTTAATGATCAGGCACTGGTAGCAGAAATGAAGAAAATATCATTCTGCAACATTCTACTTATTAGGAACATAGTTTCCCCAGCTGTTCAAGATTTATTTCTTATTGATTATCACGGTGTTCCTTTATTTGTGATTAACTTTTTCAGGCAACATATAATCTAACCAAATGCAATTTACCTTAGAGAAGAGAAAGAGTATCTCTTGCCTGAGTGACTTTAGTAACCTCTAATGTAGCCTTGCATAACCAGACTCTCTCTCTGCCTCCCTCTCTGTGTCTCTTTTACTCTCTCTCTCTCTCTTTCTCTCTCTTTCCCTCTCTCTCTCCCTCCTTCTCTCTCTCTCTGCCTCCCCCTTTCTTTCTTTCTCTCTCTCCCTCCTTTCCTCCCTTCCTCCCCCTCTCTATTTCTCTCTCCCCCTCATTTTCTCTCTCCTTCTCAATCTCTCTCTCTTTTTCTCTCTCTCCCTCCCTCCCTCCCTCCCCCCCCCCCTCTTCCCCACAACAACCCTGTGAGGTGAAATGGTTTGAGAGAGAGAAACTGGCCCAAAGTCACCCAGCCAGCTTTTATGAATAAGGTAGAACTAGAAGTCACTGTTTCCTGGTTTTTACCCTGTTGCTTTAATCACTGTACCAGACTTGCTCTATTACGAATGAATATTCTCTGGTTAATAATTCAATCAGGGGCAACAGAGGTTTCCAGAAAAGACCATATGTCAGCCTTGAAGATTTTCTCCCTTTGCTTTGCATCTTTCGGCTGTCATAAGTAACGGGAGGGGGGAGGAGGGGAAGAATGGTTATGGGAAGTAAGCTGGAGGTGTTACAAACTAGAACTGTATAAACTGGGGGGTGGAGTTTCTTGCTTAGGCTTCTATCCTATGCGCAGCTGCAACTCTTTATCAAACTATGTCAAGGTCAATGGACAGAAGCCTCATCACCACCTGGAGATGCCCACATGATGAGATACACAACTTTTAATTGGATGAACCAATTGAACTACTGGGTGTGGGAATGTTGCCCTTACTTTGTATTTGTGATTTATGCGCTTATTTTCTCAGATTCAGAATTCTTTTGTTGCTACCACTTGATTTCCAGTAAAAGATATCTTTTCTCTGATCAAAGGAGTCTAAGTATTTCTTTCTTGGATTTTGAATGGTGCACCAGCTGACACCATAGTTCATTAGTAGAGCATCTGAAGTTACAATATTTGAGGGGCTGCTCCAAAGAAAAGGGTGGGTCAACCTATTCTCCAAAGCACCAGAAGCAGCAATGGATGGAAATTAAGCAAGGAGAAAAGCAACCTAGAACTAAGGAGAAATTTCCTGCTAGTAAGAACAATCAATCAGTGGAACAATTTGCCTCCAGAAGTTGTGAATGCCCCAATACTGGAAGTTTTAAATAAGATGTCGGATAATCATTGGTCTGAAGTAACATAGGGTTGTCCTGCTTGAGCCAAGGAGGTTGGGCTAGATGACCTCTATAGCTGCTCCCAACTCTGTGATTCTGTTATCACCTCTGCCTACAGACTTAATCTGTAGCATTTGGAGTGAAAAGGAGCAGATTATGTTCCCAAGCTCTCTTATCACCTTTCTCAATCAGAAGGTGAGCAAAAGGTAAACTGATACGGAACAATATCATACATTGTTCTGGAGAAAATGTGGCAGAACAATAGCATGAAAAGAAACAAGGTCATGTTGCAGCCATGGAAGGCATCCTGTCCATCAGTTATCTACCCAAAACAGAGGAAAGGTGAAATATATAGCATACAGGCAGTCCTTGACTTATGACACAATTGAGCCCTCAAATTTATGTTGCTGACATATGTCCCTCAAGTACTGGAAGGCTAAAGCTTCTCTTAGCTTTTTCTTGTGGCACCCCTAAGGCTAGTCTTCATGAAGCCAGACATACCCTTAGCCATTCAACCTCCAGATCCATGATAATCATTGTTCTTCTCTGCACTCTTTCTAAAGGCCTCAGCACATTTTTTTTATACCCATCTAAGTCCATCCAGAGCTTCCTATTGTATAACGTTAGCACCCATTCCTCTCCTAGAAGAATGCAATATTTTGAGAAATATTAAAAAGGGCAGAATATTATATTTCCCAAAGGAAGAAATGGAGAAACATGCTTTTTTAAAAAGCAACCTCCAGTTTCTTCATAGCCCCAGTCGATAGCAATAACACTTAGACTTAAACCTCTTAGAGCACTTTACAGAGTTAGCATTCTGGGTCCTCA
Organism: Hydrophis major; assembly: GCA_033807585.1. NCBI lineage: Eukaryota > Metazoa > Chordata > Lepidosauria > Squamata > Elapidae > Hydrophis > Hydrophis major. The sequence goes on along the minus strand of CM066331.1, from coordinate 207,449,944 downwards.
TTTTACTGACCTTGGAAGGATGAAAGGCTGAGTCAACCTTGAACCTAGTGATATTTGAACTGCCAAATTGCAGGCAGCCGACAGTCAGCAGAAGTAGCCTGCAGTACTACACTCTAACCACTGCACCACCAAGATATTTTGGTGCCCATTGAGAAATACTGGGCCACCCAGACAGTTCCAGGATGATGGGATTATCCTTCAGGGCGAAGCCATTCAGCCACAATAGGAATTGCCCCTTCATTGCATCAGCCAAACTCCAACCAAGCTTACCACAGACAAACTCCTAGGATTTGTATATGGCCCTGTGGGAGTCTGACAACAGCCAATAGAATATATCTTCTTGCACAGGGACAAGAAGCTCAAGTGCAAAGCCCAAGAGAAGCTATAAATTCCCCCCCACTCTCAACTCCATATGGTCAGTTGCACCAGAACCACTCATATGCATCTGCTTCATCATTAAACCATCTTTCCAACCAGCCTCCATGTTTCCAGTGTCTTTCTCTCAGCTTGGAACTGAACCAGATGGATATTTCTTCCAACATTGTCCAGGTTGGAGCCTGCCTTGTCAATTACAATTATGCCACACCTGCCATTATGCTACACAATTATCACCCACCACGGTTATCATTAAATCCCCCAGGCTTAGAATGGAATGGAATGGAATGGAATGGAATGGAATGGAATAGAATAGAAGAGAAGAGAAGAGAAGAGAAGAGAAGAGAAGAGAAGAGAAGAGAAGAGAAGAGAAGAGAAGAGAAGAGAAGAGAAGGATAGGATAGGATAGAAAATGAATAGAAGAAGAGAAGAGAAGAGAAGAGAAGAGAAGAGAAGAGAAGAGAAGAGAAGAGAAGAGAAGAGAAGAGAAGAGAAGGATAGGATAGGATAGGATAGGATAGGATAGGATAGGATAGGATAGGATAGAAAATGAATAGAAGAAGAGAAGAGAAGAGAAGAGAAGAGAAGAGAAGAGAAGAGAAGAGAAGAGAAGAGAAGAGAAGAGAAGAGAAGAGAAGAGAAGGATAGGATAGGATAGGATAGAAAATGAATAGAAGAAGAGAAGAGAAGAGAAGAGAAGAGAAGAGAAGAGAAGAGAAGAGAAGAGAAGAGAAGAGAAGAGAAGAGGATAATAGAATAAAAGAAAATAGAAAATGAATAGAAGAGAACAGAACAGAACAGAAGAGAACAGAACAGAACAGAACAGAAGAGAAAATGAAGAGAAGAATAGAATAGAATAGAATAGAATAGAATAGAATAGAATAGAATAGAATAGAATAGAATAGAATAGAATAGAATAACAGAGTTGGAAGGGACCTTGGAGGTCTTCCACTCCAACCTACTGCTTAGGCAGGAAACCCTACACCACTTCAGACAAACGATTATCCAACATCTTTTTAAAAACTTCCAGTGTTGGATCATTCACAACTTCTGGAGGCAAGTTGTTCCACTGATCAATTGCTCTCACTGTTAAGGAAATTTCTCCTTAGTTCTAAGTTGCTTCTCTCCTTGATTAATTTCCACCCATTGCTTCTTGTCCTGCCCTCGGGTGCTTTGGAGAATAGCTTGACTCCCTCTTCTTTGGGGCAGCCCCTGAGAGATTGGAACACTACTGCCATGTCACCCCAGTCCTTCTTTTCATTAGACTAGACAGATATACCCAGTTCCAGCAACCGTTCATTGTATGTTTTAGCCTCCAGTCCCTAATCATCTCTGTTGCTCTTCTCTGCTCTCTTTCTAGTCTCAACATCCTCAGATCAATGGGGAGAGGTTAGGTTTGCACAAATCCTGCTATACAGTATCCAGATTTTTGGATAGAAAAATTAAGGGAAGTGCGCTAGCCTTTATTGTATGTCAGGAAGCTTCTACGAGGTTGAAAAAAATCACTTTTGTGCAGCTTTTGTTGTTGCTGTTGTTGTTCCTGAGCCTTAGGTGTTACAGTCTTTGCCGAACCTTGAGAGCCAGCTTTGAAGTCTGACATGCAGCTCTCTCCAGCTGCGATATTTTTCTGAACTTATGGGGTGGATGGAAATAAAACCAAACCAAAACAACACAACACAACAGCAACAACAACAACAACAAAAGATTTAAACTTGGCACAATGTCATATACCGTACTGTGCAACTAAAAGGGTTCTAACAAGAACAACCCACATTTGGACCTGCTGGGAAGATCAGTCCTTCAAAAAACTTGCCACTGCTCTAATTTGATCCTTGCCTTAAATGTGCTTTTGTCTTGTTTTTCCCCCATTTTTGCAAAACATCCAATGAGCAAGTGACTTAATGGCTTGCATTAGGCAGTTTTCTAGCTTTATTGAACTTGCAACATTATAATCGATGAAGACAGAGTGTTTCTTACAAAAATGATGAATAAAAACTAGCAAATTAATTCACCAAATATTTTCAGTATAGTTGGCAACAATAACTTAAAATTAAAATACCGTTAAAGGGTACCAAATTTAGGTAGCCTTGATTAGTGTAAATTCTCCTTCCTTCCTTCCTCCCTCCCTCCCTCCCTCCCTCTCTCCTTTCCTTTGTTCTATCTTCCTTCCCTCCCTCCCTCCCTCTTTCACTTCCTCCCTCCCTCCCACCTTCTCTTCTCCTTCTCCTTCATTCCTCTCCTCCTTCTCCTTCCTTCTCCTCCTCTTCCTCCTCCTTTTCTCCTCCTCCTTCTTCTTATAGAGCCCTCACATCCTGGACATAAACTGTTTCAACTCCTACCCTCAAAACGATGTTGTAGAGCACTGCACATCAGAACAACTAGACACAAGGACAGTTTTTTTTTTCTGAACACCATCACTCTGCTAAACAAATAATTCCCTCAACACTGTCCAACTATTTACAAAGTACCTTATGAGTCTTGACTCTTGATGAATGTATCGTTCCTTTTATGTACACTGAGAGCATTTGCACCAAGACAAATTCCTTGTGTGTCCAATCACACTTGGCCAATAAAGAATTCTATTCTATTCTATTCCTATTTCTATTCTATTCCTTATTCTATTTCTATTCTATTCTGTTCTATTTCTATTTCTATTCTAATTCTAATTCTAATTCTATTCTATTCTATTCTTCTCTCCTTCTTCTTCTCTTTCTCTCCTCCTCCTCTTCTCCTTCTCCTTCACTCCCTCTCCTTCTCTCTTCCTCCTCCTCTCTTCTTCCTCCTCTTCCTCCTCCTATTTCCTTTTCTCTTTTCCTCCTTCTCATTCCCCTTCTCCTTCTTCTTTTCCTCCTCCTCCTTTCTTCCTTCCTTCTCTCTTCCTTTCCCTTCCTTTAGTATGTCCTTCCTTTTGAAATGGTAACACTGAAATCTCTCTGACAATACACCTCTTACCATCCCTAAAAATAATAAAAACCAGGGCAATGACAGTTTTTTCATTAGTGGGCTTGCAGCAATTAATCAGAAATTTAAATTTCATTGCACCAGCAAATCTCTCAAACAACCACGGGAAGAACAAGAAAATAGAACCCACTAATGATTTGTTGTTACAGGGAGGGAGGGAGAAAAAGAAAGAGTGGGGGTCCCAGCATGCATTCTGATATGTTTTGGATTGTTTGTTTCATAAAAACTGTCAATTGCTACCTAACAAGTAGTGGAACCCAGTAGGAAGAGGAGCAGGATAGAATAGTACAGCTAAAATTGACAGCTAATTTAAATTGCTGCATAATTTTTCACATATACTGCAAGAATTGGAAAAGATTCTGACAAATGACAATTTTAGAATGTAATGAATTCTTGGGATAATGTAGCCCAGGTTTTTGATGGAATCTAAGAAGGAGATGGATTTCCAGGAGGGAGGAGCTGCCTTCCAGAAGAGTAAGAGGCAACCGAGCCCAGATATTAGCGTGAGAGAAAGAGGGTGAGGGCAGGCCCTCCCTAAGAACTGACAAAGCATGCTGTGGATGTTATGGACTAAGCCAACGCAGCGATACAACCCTCAACAACTTTACTTTACAGCAGGCTTGTAATCCTGCACTTCACATTGGCCCATAGATAGCGAGTCGTGATTGGTCATTTTTGGCCATTCTGATTGGCTGTTAATGGGGCCCCCTGATTGGACGCTTGTGAAAGCGGTAAACTCAATTCATTGGTTGTTTTGACAGCAGCCAGCTCTATAAAAGAGCTGCTGCTGCCCAAGTATTTTGCTCTGTTCTTTCTTGTTAATAAAGAGTTGAAGTCACCATTCGATGTCTCATCTCCGTTCCTTGCGCCCATGCCCAGGACTTAACACTGGCGACGAGGATGGGATACGGAGATGATAGAGCTGACTAAGTACGCATCGAACAAGACAGAGCACATGGCAAAAGAGCGCACGCAACAAACGGCAAGATGACCAGCGGCACCATACCACCCGCTCCATTCGACCCAGCAAGCGAAGACTGGGACTCGTATATAGATCACTTCCAGATGTTCCTGGAGACCAACAATTTAAAAGATGCCATGACTGTCAAGAAATCAGCAGTGTTTCTGACTCATTGCGGCCCTGCAGTTTTCAAAATGGCTAAAGCACTAGCAAAATCGGCGGAAGTGAAGACCATGGATTGGGATACCCTTGCCCCAATCCTCCGGGCCCATTATGCACCCGCAGTACCTACACTGATATGAAGACACGAATTTTACCAGAGGGACCAATGGAAGGACGAGAGTGTTGGAAATTTCGTAGCCAACCTCCCGAACCTAGGAGGCCTTTGTGGTTTTGCAAACTTAGAGGAAGCCCTAAGAGACCGAATAGTTCTGGGATTAAATGCACCGCATGTGCAGAGTAAGCTGATGGCAAAAGGCAACATCAGCCTTGCAGATGTCATCGCCAATGCTACTGCCACAGAAGCAACCAGGAAGTCAGCCGCTCGAATGCGCCGAGCGAACACACCACTTCGCCAACTCACTAACGATAGCCCACTCATCACTGAGAAGCACGCTACCACTACCCACCATGAAGACCTCGAGTCATCCTCAGACAGTGATGAAGAGGAGGTCAACCCGCTCCACTCGGAATGACAGCAAAGGAACCAGAGACGTCCGTGCCAATGTGCTGGTTGTGGGGCAAACCACCTGCAATTGGACTGCAAATTCCTCGACGCACTCTGCTGTACCTGCGGAAAAAGAGGCCACATCGCGAAGGTCTGCAGAAGCAGATGAGAATCCAGTCCCAAATGAATCGAGAACAACCTCCGTCGGGAGATAGGCAAGCCTCCTGAGAACCGGGATCATCTGAACCACCAATGGAACAACCACTACTACCACAGAAACCAAGCACCTGCCTCTTCAACGAGACAAGAAGAGGCCCACCAAACCATTATTATCGGCCACGCTTCATCGTTCGATGCAAGAAAGATCCGCGTAAGGGTTACTATTGAGAATTGACTGTGCGTGATGGAAGTCGATTCGGGATCATCCCTATTGATGGTATCCTGGAAAACCCTCCAACAGCTGATCCCTGACATCTACCGCCAGGACATCAGCATGCAACGAATCATCCTGAAAGACTACCAGGGAAACAGAATTCCAGTTGTCGGTTCCAGCCACGTCCAAGTATCCTTTAAGGACCGCACAACAATGCTTCCCCTGACTGTCGTTGATCGTGACCGACCCAGTTTGTTAGGGTTACAGTGGTTTGCCCCACTCAGGATTGAACTTGCCGGCATAACCAAACCAGAAGGGACGACTGGGAAGAGGCTCTCATCCAGGAATTCCAGGACGTGTTCACAGGAACATTAGGCAAGTACAAGGGCACCCCTATATCATTTAATCTCAGCCCCGATGTAGCTCCCATTCGGCTTAAGCCTCGTCGGGTACCTTTTGCCTTAAAACTGAAGATCGACAAGCAGCTAGATAAACTGATAGCCCAGGGCATGTTGGAACCGATTGACCACGCCCGCTAGGAAACCCCGATAGTAACACCCATGAAGCCAGATGGTTCGTTAAGAATTTGTGGGGATTACTGGGCCACCCTAAATCATGCTCTTCAACAGAGCGCTTACCCAGTACCGGTGGTTCAACACCTTCTTCATTCCCTGGGTGGCGGAAAAATATTTGTGAAATTGGACTTAGCTCAGGCGTACCAGCAACGACCTGTAGACGCAGCAACCGCAGAAGCCCAGAAAATAGTTACATATAGAGGCACTTTCAAGTGCAATAGACTCCAATTCAGAGTAAGCGTGGCGCCAGGCATTTTCCAAAGTTTAATGGAGAGACTCTTACAAGGCATAAAAGGCGTCATGCCTTATTTTGATGACGTCCTAATAGCTGCCCCCACTAAAGAGTTATTGGTACAATGACTCAGAAAAGTTCTTCAGAAATATAAAGACGCTGGTCTGAAGGTAAAAAGGGACAAGTGTCAACTTTGTACGGAGAGAGTGGAGTTCCTGGGATACCTTCTCGACAGACAGGGAATCCACCCCCACCCCCCCGAAAAAAAAACTAACCACAATCAAAAAAGCCCTGAGACCTAGGAATAAGACAGACCTCCAAGCCTTCCTGGGGCTCATTAACTTTTATAACATCTTCTTGGCCCAGAAGGCAACCATAGCCGAGCCCCTACATAGACTTCTCAATAAAAAGGCTTCCTGGATCTGGGGACGGCATGAAGAGAAAGAGTTCCAAGGGGTAAAAGACCTCTTAACCTCCGATGCTGTATTAATGCAATACAACGAGACTCTACCTTTGATGGTTACCTGTGATGCCTCACCATTTGGAGTGGGAGCCATCTTAAGCATGTCCTACCAAATGGAAATGAGGCACCTATTGCGTTCTTTTCGAGAACTTTCTCTAAAACCGAAAGGAACTATAGTCAACTTGATAAAGAGGCTCTCACTATTATATCCGCAATTAAACATTTCCATGAATATGTATATGGGAGACCCTTTACCATAATTACAGACCACAAGCCGCTACTTGGTATTTTGGCGGGAAACAAACCAACTCCCCATATCTTATCACCAAGAATGACACATTGGTCAGAATTTTTAGCTGCCTACGATTACCAATTGCAACACCGCCCGGGGAAAACCATTCCCCACGCTGACGCTTTGAGCCACTCTCCACTACCAGACATCATAGAAGACCCTCCTCCAACCTTAACAGTATTGCAAATCGAAACCCTCAAATTGCTGCCACTGACTGCTCGAGACATCGCCTTAGAGACAAAAAAGGACCCTGTTTTGGCACGAGTCCTCAGCTGGGTAGAACGTGGTTGGCCGGTCAGCGCAACCAATGACACGTTCAAGCCATTTAGGAATTGTCAAACGGAGCTATTCTCCCAGAAAGGCTGCATAGTGTGGGGAGACAGAGTCATAGTCCCGGAGAAATTGCAATATTGAAAATGCTGCACGATGGACATCCAGGCATCGTGTGGATGAAGGCATTGGCCAGGAGTTATACATGGTGGCCTGGTTTAGACAAACAGATAGAGACCTGGGTAGCAAAATGCAGCAAATGCCAGGAGACTCGCTCCGCTCCTCCAAAGACTCCCCCAACTCAGTGAGAAACGCCTCGAGGTCCTTGGTCCCATATCCACATCGATTTTGTGGGACCCACAAGAGGACACACTTTCCTCCTAACAGTGAATGCCTATTCAAACTGGCTTGAAGTCCACAAGATGAAAAGCACCACTACAGATGCAGTCACTAAAAAACTGAATAAACTATTTGTTACCCATGGACTTCCAGATGTCCTGGTCTCTGATAATGGCCCCCAATTCACTGCCCTGCCATTCGAACAGTACCTGGCAGATCGGAGCATCCGCCATGCTTTAACATCGCCAGCTCACCCTGTGGCCAATGGTAGGGCTGAGCGAATGGTTCAATTTGTTAAACAGACCTTGCACAAAATGGACCACGGTGACATTGACGACAAAATAAACCGGATGCTTCTTCTCCAGTACATAACCTCAAACAGTATCACGAACAAAACCCCAGCTGAACTCCTGATGGGCTGGAACCTTCACTCGCATCTCGATCGTCTCCACCCAAACTACACGCCGGAACAACCCCCGGGATCCAGCAGCAAGTGTTGGGCATTCCAGGAAGGTGACCTCGTGTTTGCGAAAAACTTCTCGGGTGACCCATTGTGGGTCCCCGCAACAATAACGCAACTTACGGGACTCCGATCCTATCGCCTACAAACTACAGATGGTAAGATGTGGAAACGCCACAAAGACCAACTCCGTTCCAGATTAGCACCGGAACCTCTAACTGGGGTGGAAGGAACATTGAGGAGAACAAAGAAGAAATGATAATCAAAACCCAACAGCCTACACAACCAACCAGGGGATACTCACCATCCGAAGGAGAACCAAGCCAGGGAGTGGCCTCGCCACGTGACAGCACTACGATGGAAGCGATCCAGGGAACTCGGAAGACAGCACTGACGTAAGCAGGGAAAGCAGCCCAGGGCCACAACCTTCACCATCCAACCCAGCTAGCAGCCCACCAGAACCAGAACCAGGACAGAAACCGGTGGAACAGCGCAGGTCAAGCAGACAAGTGAAGCGACCTGCCCATTTACGAGAATACGTCATCCCACCCCTCAGACGGAACCTAGGGGGAGGGGTGTTATGGACTAAGCCAACGCAGCGATACAACCCTCAACAACTTTACTTTAAAGCAGGCTTGTAATCCTGCACTTCGCATTGGCCCATAGATAGCGAGTCGTGATTGGTCATTTTTGGCCAGTCTGATTAGCTGTTAACGGGGGGCCCTGATTGGACACTTGTGAAAGCGGTAAACTCAATTCATTGGTTGTTTTAACAGCAGCCATAAGCTATAAAAGAGCTGCTGCTGCCCAAGTATTTTGCTCTGTTTTTTCTTGTAAATAAAGAGTTGAAGTCATCGTTCGATGTCTCGTCTCCGTTCCTTGCGCCCATGCCCAGGACTTAACAGTGGATATCTATGGAGTTTCTCAGTCATCCAGGTCATGGTGGTCCCAATGGCGCTTTTCCAAAAAGCAACTGGAGTTTTCTTTGTTTTGCTTTTCCTTGAAGATGTTTCACTTCTCATCCAAGAAGCTTCTTCAGTTCTGACTGAATGGTGTGGGAAACAAATGGAAGGATTTATATTGCTCGCAGTCATCTGTTCTTAGCACCGAGCGTGCTAACAAACTGACTTCTTGGATGAGATGCGAAACATCTTCTTGAAAAAAGCAAAGAAATATCCAGTTGCCTTTTGAAAAGCACCTTTGGGATATATTGTAGATAGCAATACCAATAGCACTTAAACTTATATACCACACCACAGTGCTTTTACAGCACTCTCTGACGGGTTTACAAATATCAGCCTATTGCCCTCAACAATCTGGTGGAAACTAATCGCGGGAGATTCAAAGTGGTGGCATTGGCCATGGCCGCGGCAGCCAAAGAATAAAAGCTGCTGTTTTTCCCTTGAAGCCGAGCCGATCTCGGGACCAAATAAGAGCTGATACTGAGTCACTGGCTCTGAGTCTTATTTCCCACGACGGACACGACACTGGCGATGAAGGTGGGATTTCAAGACTAATCCCCATCAAGCACGTGTCCTGAGGAAGCAAGACCGACAAGATGGCCAGAATCGCACCGCCCGCACCTTTTAACCCCGCTACCGAGGATTGGGAATCGTACACAGACCGATTCCTAATGTTCCTCGAAAGTAGCAACTTAAAGGATGCAACTGGGCAGAAGAAAAGAGCCGGTTTTTTAACACACTGCGGGCCCGCAGTGTTCAAGATGGCAAAAGCTCTCGCAAAACCCGAGGACGTGAAGGCAATGGACTGGGTCGATCTCGAGCCGTTGCTCTGAAACCACTATGCCCCTGCCCTGCCCACCCTCATCAGGTGGCACAATTTCTACCAGCGGAACCAGAGATCGGGGGAGAGCATTAGCGACTTTGTGGCTGATCTACGGAGCCTCGGGGGCATGTGCGGGTTCACGGACATGGATGAGGCTCTGCGAGACCATGTCATCCTCGGGCTCAGAGACCCAGTCCTGCAAAGCCGACTGATGGCAAAAGGCGACATCGCCCTCGCCGACGCCCTCGCCGAGGCCACCACAGCCGAAGCAACCCGGAAATCGGTGGCCCGAATGCAGAGACCGGACACCGGTGACTACACCGCGACCACCGAGACAGGCACGGTGACCAAGGCATGCCCCGAAGCAAGCCGCCGAGAGACTACCGCCCACCATGGGGACTTCAACTCCGCCTCCGATACCACGGACGAGGAAGAGGACATTCATCAACTCCAGACAGGATGAGACCAGCACGACCAGTGGAGTCATAAGTCGGGACTCCAATGTGCCGGGTGTGGAGTGCCGATCGGAGTGCCGGTTTTTCGATGCGATCTGCTGACACTGCGATAAAAGAGGCCACATCGCCTGAGTCTGCTGACTTAAGAAAGCCTACAGCCCCCGACGGTGAGATCACAGCAACCGGAGACAAGATGGCACACACCCCCAGGCCCAGAGACCGCCAAGCCGAAAATCGCTGGAACCGAGACGGACGGGGCCGATGGAACGGCGAGAACCGACCGAGAAAGGAAACCCACCAGACGGTCATCATCGACCACTCATCCAGCGCAGACACCCAAAAGGTATACGTGGAAGTGGGCATCGAGGGTAAACCATGCAAGATGGAGGTGGACTCCAGGTCCTACCTTTCCATGGTTGCATGGCGGGAAATCAAGCATTTGGTGCCCGCAATCCATGAAAGGGGACTGGAAACCCAGAAATTAATCCTTAAAGACTACCAGGGGAATCGCATCCCGGTAGTTGGAACAGGATATATCGAATTAACCTTCAAAGGGCGCACAGCAAAGCTTCCCCTGATGATCATGAACCAAGACCGCCCCAGCCTTTTGGGACTACAGTGCTTCATGCCACTCGGGATCGAAGTTATGGGCGTCAACCACGTCGCAGATGCCGACTGGGAAGAGCAACTCACAAGGGACTTCCAGGAAGTGTTCAACGGCACCCTAGGCAAGTACCGAGGGCCCCTTATTTCCTTCAGCCTAGACCCCAGCATTCCCCCGATCCGCCTAAAACCATGGCAGGTACCTTTTGCACTCCGGCCCAAGATTGATGAGCAAATAGACAACCTCATCAAACAAGGGGTCCTAGAGCCAATCGATCCCACCCAGTGGGAGACCCCCATAGTCACCCCAGTCAAGCCCGATGGGTCGGTGAGAATCTGCAGGGACTATAAGGCCACCCTAAATTGCGCCTTACAACAAAGCGCCTACCCTGTTCCAGTAGTGCAGCACCTCCTACACTCACTGGGGGGAGGCAAGGTTTTTGTGAAGCTCGACCTGGCGCAAGCCTATCAACATCTGCAGGTCGACGCAGAAACTGCAGAGGTGCAGACCGTAGTAACCCACCGGGGAGTATTTTGCTGTAAGAGACTCCAGTTTGGAGTCAGCATGGCTCCGGGAATTTTCCAGAGCCTCATGGAAAGACTCTTGCAAGGAATTAAGGGGGTGGTGCTCTACTTCGATGACGTACTGGTGTCAGCAGCCAACCAACAAGAACTAGAGGGTCATCTAAAGGAGGTACCAACCAAATTCAAGGAGGCCGGGCTAAAGGTGAAAAAAGAAAAATGCCAGCTGCACACAGAGCGGGTCAAGTTCCTAGGATACCTCCTAGACCGACATAGCATCCACCTGACCGAAAAAATAATCAGAGCCATTAAAGAAGCCCCCATGCCGAAGAATAAAATGGAACTACAGGCATTTCTAGGACTGCTTAATTTTTATAAGGTGTTCCTGCCCCAAAAGGCGACCGCGGCGGAGCCTTTGCATAGGCTTTTGGACAAGGCGGCCAGGTGGACTTGGGGGAAACGCGAGGAAGCCGCCTTCAACAAAACCAAGGACCTGCTCACCTCGGATGCCGTCCTCATCCAATACAATGAGACCCTACCACTAGCCATCACATGCGACGCATCACCTTTTGACATCAGCGCTGTCCTCAGCCACACTCTCCCCAATGGAAAAGAAGCACCCATTGCATTCTTTTCAAGGACCCTCACCAAACCAGAGAGAAACTACAGTCAGCTGGACAAAGAGGCCCTGGCTATCGTCGCCGCAGTGAAGAGGTTCCACGAGTACCTCTACGGCCGGACGTTCACCATCATCACCGACCACAAGCCACTGCTGGGAATCCTTGCAGGGAACAGGGCCACCCCGAACATTCTATCTCCTAGAATGACAAGGTGATCCGAATTCCTTGCCGCCTACAGCTCCCAGCTCACACACCGACCTGGTAAGACGATCACCCACGCAGATGCCCTGAGCCGCATGCCACTACTGGACCTAGACATTGACCCAGCACCCACGACGGCCACCCTTAGCATAGAAACTCTGCCCGATCTACCCATAACTGTGTCAGACATTGCCTGCAAAACTAATAAAGACAAGCATCTGGCACAGGTGTTACATTGGGTAGAGAAAGGGTGGCAGGAAAAAGATGACGACAAATCATTCAGGACATTTCAGAATCGGCAAACAGAACTGTCGTTACAAAAAGGTTGTGTACTTTGGGGGGATAGGGTTGTTATTCCAGAAAAATTACAAGGGAAGGTATTGGAGTTATTACATGAGGGGCACCCGGGCATAGTTAGAACAAAAGCCCTGGCCAGGAGTTACGCCTGGTGGCCAGGGATGGACAAACAGATCGAGACTTGGATGGCAGCATGCAAACGTTGCCAAGAAACCAGGCCAAGCCCTCCCGCCGCACCAATCCTGGAATGGGAAAACCCCAGGGGACCATGGCCCAGGATTCACATAGATTTTGCCGGGCCCACTAAGGGACACATATTCCTTATCATGGTAGATGCTTACTCCAATTGGTTGGAGGTAAGCAACATGAAAACCACTACCACGGAGGCTGTGACCAAGGAACTCAGCAAGCTGTTCACAACCCACGGCCTCCCAGATGTCATCGTGTCAGACAACGGGCCCCAATTTACCTCGCTGGAATTCGAAAAATTCCTAGCGGAACGGGGAATACGGCATGCACTGACAGCGCCAGCACATCTGGCGGCAAATGGGAGGGCAGAACGAATGGTTCAATTTATGAAAAAAATAATCCAAAAAATTGAACATGGGGAAATCCAAGAAAAAATAAACAAAATGCTTTTTATACAACACATAACCCTGAACACGACAAACAACAAAAGCCCAGCAGAACTATTAATGGGGAGGAAATTAAGGTCCCCACTCGACAGGCTGCACCCCACATACAACCCAGAAAAACCCCCAAACTCCTCAAGCAAACACCGAACATTTACACCAGGCGACGCAGTCTACGCGAAGAACCTTACCGGGGATCCACTTTGGGTGCCAGCAACCATAACCCAAGTGACAGGTCCCCGCTCGTACCGGCTGCAAACAACCAACGGACGAGCATGAAAACGACACATCGATCAATTAACATCAAGAACAACCACGGGAAACACAGCCAACACGCAAACAGACACAGACAGACACCCAGAGAGAGAAGGGAACCCACATAACACAAACCAAGAGGGGAGGGAAGACCCCGGGAACCAACCACCAACAGAAAGAAACCAGCAATACTCACCGACAAGCAGCCAGCTCGAAGCCTCACCAGGAAGAAGCAGCCAGGCCAGCTCAACCAGACCCAAAAGACCAGGCGAGAGCAGCAACAACCACAGCTCAACCAGCCTGGGTAGATCGGGAGGGAGCTGCGACGAAAGGCCCGGCGAAACCTTCCAGGCGGTTCCATCGACGAGGCAGAGAGCAACACAGAACACAACCGAACCGGCTGGGAGCCAAGCACCAACTAACCTGCGCAGGTCAAGTAGGCAAGTATGAAGCCCCGCCTACTTACGGGACTACATTACTTAGGACCAGACCAAGAGGGGAGGGGTGTTCTGTACGGTCATTAACATACTTGTAAACGCCACATAGCGATTGGTCAAGCGCACGGCGATCTGATTGGTCGAGCGAGCTGCATTGATTGGCCTGCCGCGAATCCCCCACGATTCAAAGCGGTGCCATTGGCCGCGGCCGCCGCGGCCAAAGAATAAAAGCTGCTGTTTTTCCCTTGAAGCCGAGCCAATCTCGGGACCAAATAAAGAGCTGAAATTGAGTCACTGGCTCCGAGTCTCCTTTCCCGCGACGGACACGGCAGAAGTAGTTCTTCTACATTAGTTCAGATATGCATTTTGTATATTCTAATAACCATTTTAATTCTGGGCCAGGTCTCTCTACATTTTCCATTTTAGACTGTAATGTTACATATTATAAAGAATCTCGGTTGTCTAAAACTCCACCCTTTTGTAGACATAAGTTGTTAAAAATATAGACAGCCAGAAGATACCTGCCAATTTTTTTTTGGAAAATGCAAACATTTGCCATCCATCACAGAAATAAGCTGCCTTTTGGTAATCAATATGTCTAACAGAATAACAGAACAACAGAGTTGGAAGGGACCTTGGAGGTCTTCTAGTCCAACCCTTTGCTAAGGCAGAAAACCCTATAGCATTTCAGACAGAAGGTTGTCCAATCTCTTCTTTAAAATGTCCAATGTTGAAGCATCTACAACTTCTGGAGGCAAGTCGTTCCACTGGTTTACTGTTCTGTCAGGAAATTTTTTCTTAGTTCTAGGTTGGTTCTCTCCTTGATCAGACAACTATTTGTCTAAACTCTGCTTTCTATTCTGTTTGCTCTGCTCCATTCTATTCTATTCCATTCCATTTCATTCAAGTCTAGTCTCCATTCTAATCTCTATTCTATTCTATTCTATTCTATTCTATTCTATTCTATTCTATTCTATTCTATTCTATTCTATTCTATTCTATTCTATTCTTTTCTTTTCTTTTCTTTTCTATTCTATCAGAATAGAGCTGGAAGGGACCTTGGAGATCTTCTAGTCCAACTCCCTGCTCAAGCAGGAGGCCCTATACCATTTCAGAGAGGTGGGCTGTCCAATCTTTTCTTTAAAAGCTCCAGTGATGGAACACCCACAACTTCTGAAGGCAAGCTATTCCTATTCTTCTCTATTTTCTATACTACTCTACTTTACCCTACCCTACCCTACTCTACTCTACTTTATTCTACTCTATTCTATTCTGTTCTGTTCTATTCTATTCTCTATTCTTCTCTATTTTCTATACTACCCTACCCTACTCTATTCTATTCTATTCTATTCTATTCTATTCTATTCTATTCTATTCTATTCTATTCTATTCTATTCTATTTTATTCTATTCTATTCTCCCCTCCCCTCCCCTCCCCGCCATGCCATGCCATTCAATCTATTCAATTCTATTATCTATTCTAGTGTCTATTCTATTCTATTCTATTCTATTCTATTCTATTCTATTCTATTCTATTCTATTCTATTCTATTCTCTATTCTTCTCTGTTTTCTATATCCTCTCCCCTCTCCTCTACCCCACTCAACTCCACTCCATTCTATTTTAGAGTCCCTGTGGAAGCTCCTTCCCCCCCAAAAAAAAATTGTTAAGAGGTAGGAGTCCAGAGACAAAGTCTTCAGATGTAGCTGCATGGGGACCATGCTTTTCCTGAGGTTAAGGTGGCCTTTTAACATGGAACTTTAGAAGAACAAGGTTGTTAACAGCCTTAGAGGACTTCTGTCCAACCCCCTCTTCAAACAGGAGAACTTGAGAATCCAGTAAGGAATCTCATGTCTCAGAAATGATGACCCAATAGGTCAGAAGTCTCCAAACTTGGCAACTTTAAGACTTCTGGACTTCAACTCCTAGAATTCTCCAGCCAGTTGCCAAGTTTGGGGACCCCTGCAATAGGTTCTCAGATTGTCAAGGGTCGCCTAACAGGAGGTTGCCATTGTGGACAACGGTCAGAACAGAGGCCAGTTGACATTGGCTGAAGATGTTATTTTAGTGGTGGCTTTATGCAGTATTTGCGGTTTTTATGAACTATGGATTCAATCTTGTGATGAGACAAGATAGGAATGAATGGCTCAGAAAATTAAATTAAATGGCCCTTCCTGAGAGAGAAAATCTCTCTCTGCATCCCATCCAAGGCTCTCCCATGCCCTTTAGGAAGAAATTGCAATAAAATAAAATAAATCAAATCAAAGCTACCCCAGAGCCTCAGACTGCAATTTTAGTTATATTCACACTTATCATTTGCAGCATCTTTTGCAGAGAAAATGAATAAATGCACACAGGGCTCTGTCATTTTTCCAGGCCTTTTCTTTAACGTACAGCCAATGAAAGCACAATCCAGTTTCCACAATTAAAAACACCCCCACGTCGTACATCAGAATTGTGTTTCTGTCGTCATTAATTTGGGATTCACTCAGAAGAATCTATTTTTGTGTGCTGTTTCCCACTGAGGTTCATCTTCTGCAAAAAAAAACAACAACAACCCAACAACCCTTCTTCAAATATTTATCTGAGCTTTTGGAAAACAAAATGTATCAATCAAGTGAGACTTGGACGTGTTGGAAGAAATATCTATCTGGTTCAGTTCCAAGCTGGGAGAAAGACACTGGAAACAGGGAGGCTGGTTGGAAAGAGGACTTGTTGATGAAGCAGAATCACATGGGTTCAGATAACAGATAATCAGAGTTGGAAGGGACCTTGTAGGTCATCTAGTCCAACCCCCTGCCCAAGCAGGAGACCCTACATCGTTTCTGACAGATGGGAGTCCATCTGTTGGGCTTTGCAACAGTGAACACTTTCACTGTTCCTGTGAAAGAACATGCATTCTATTGGCTGTTGTCAGACTCCCATGGGGCTATGCAGGGATCATAGCTGGCTCTGTAGGTTGTGTAAGCTAAGTTTGGTTGAAGTTTGGACTCTGATGCAATGTCCTGAAGGAGATTGTGCAATTCAGTGAGCTCTGTGTCCTAGTGGGTTAATCCTATTATGTCTTGAAGGGTCATGTCTTAATCCCTTCACCTTGGACCTGAAGGTCTTTTGTTTTGCAGATCAAATTTTGGTGGGGCCGCAGAGAAATTTAATCCCCCAAAGCACCTGCCCAAAACAATTAATCCAGGCTGCACAGAAACACAAGGCTGCATCTCCACATGGCCTGCGGGAACCCTCCCCACACACCCATTCCTTACCTGGCAAACTTGCCTGCTAAATTGCTATTTTTCCTTTTTCTGACTGTTACGTGTGGAGCATGGGTGCGAATAATGGAGACGAGCCGGTAGAAACAGTGAACTTCAAACTCTTTATTTACATGGTGTGACAGCTCAGCTCAATGGTTGCTATCGCCTTCCTTATATAGGCAACTTATTAACTATTCAACCAATAGCAATCCTGGAGCGCTAGCTCCGTTAACCAATGAGAATGGCCTGTTAATGGCCAATCAGATTCTCCTGAACGGACCAATCCGATACTGCCATTAACAGCCAATTAGAAGTGCAGGGCCAGAACCCTGCACTTGACTTCAAGCTCAAGATAACTTTATTTCACATTTATTCATTCACAACACCCCTTTACCCCTGGCTTCTGCTTACGGGGCATGGTCACATAGTCCTTGAGGTAGGACGGTTGTTTTATTAGTCTTTTTGATTTTCGCTGTGTGCCCAGCATTTGGCTGCACTCTTGTTGAAGTAGGGCGTTGTTTGGCGAAAGGGGTGCCTCTGGTTCAGAGTTCGCGTTTCCGTTGTCACCAATATATTTGGTAACTTCCTGAGGGAACTCACTCCCATCCCTGGTTCCTGTTCCCGCGTTTCAGTTCTGCTATCATTCCCTTCGAAAAGATTTTCCTCTAGTTGAAATTTGTCTTCTGCTGTATCCCCCCCCCTCAGTATGGTTATAAGGGAGTTCGGAATTGTGTGACTGCAGCCGCGATCGTAGTTGATCGATATGGCGCTTCCAAAGTCTATCGTCAAGGCACTGTACAAGGTATGATCTTGGGCCGGTTACACGGATTACCGTTGCTTCTACCCACAACAGATCGCCCGATAAGTTTTTAGCGAATACTAAATCGCCTACCTGGAAGGTACGGCATCAGCCGCTGGATCTGAGTGGTTTTTCCGGTTCGTAGGCTGGGTGTAACTGGTCGAGGTGGGAGCGGAGCTTCCATCCCATTAGCAGCTCGGCGGGAGTTTTGTTGGTGACGCTGTGAGGTGTGATGCGCTGTAGGAAAAGGATTCGGTTGATTTTCTCGCCGATGTTGTCGTAGTCTATCTTTTGTAGCATTTTCTTGACAAATTGTACCATGCACTCAACTCTACCATTGGCCGCAGGGTGCACAGGCAAAGTGAGCGCATGTCGGATACCGCGGTCAGCCAGGTACTGTTCAAAAGACAGCATGGTAAATTGGGGCCCATTGTCGTATACCAGAACGTCTGGTAATCCGTGGGTTGCAAACAGTCTTTCCAGTCTTTTGATGACCGCTTCGGTGGTCGTGTTCCTCATTCGGTGAATCTCAAGCCAATTCGAGTAGGCGTCGACAGTTAACAAGAATGTGTGGCCTTTGGTCAGCCCAGCAAAATCTAGATGGATACGGGACCAGGGTCCCCGCGGCGTCTCCCATTCAGTTGGGGTTGCCTTTGGTGGAGCGTTGCTTACTTCTTGGCATCTCTGGCAAGTTTTGACCCACGATCTGATTTGTCTATCGATGCCTGGCCACCACGCGTAGCTTCCTGCGAGGCCCTTCATGCGCACGATGCCAGGGTGGCCATCGTGCAAGGTTCTTAGTGGTGCCTTTTGGAGTCGTTCTGGAATAATGACTCTATTGCCTCAGATGATACAGCCCTTTTGCGAGAGCAACTCTGTTTGATGACTTTTGAATGGTGCGAAGTTGTCTGGAACTTGGTCCAATGGCCATCCGCGTTCCACCCATGTGAGGACTCGTGTTAAGATGGGGTCGCGTTTTGTTTTTCTCGCGATATCACGGGCAGTTAATGGCGGCGTATGAAGTGTCTCGATCTGCAAAGTTGTCATCATTGGTGCGGGATCATTGATGGTTTATGGGAGCGGTGCATGGCTCAACGCATCGGCGTGGGGAATGGCTTTACCGGGGCGGTATTGTAGCTGATAATTGTAGGCAGCTAAGAATTCTGACCATCGGACCATCCGGAGAAAGTATATAGGGAGTTGGCTTATCCCCAGCGATTATCCCCAGCAACGGTTTGTGGTCAGTCACTATGGTAAAAACCCGGCCATACACATACTCATGGAATCTTTTAACAGTCGATACAATTGCCAGGACTTCTTTATCGATCTGGCTAGAATTTCGCTCGGTTTTCTAGAGTGTTTTTGAAAAATAAGCAACAGGGGCTTCGCTACCATTAGGCAATACATGGCTCAAAATGGCACCCACTCCGAAAGGTGATGCATCACATGTGATATTTAACGATATGGTTTCATTGTACTGCATTAGTACAGCATCAGAAATCAGTAGTTTTTTCACATTATGGAATGCCTGCTCTTCTCTATGACCCCATACCCAATTGGCTTTTTTATCTAGTAAGCGATGTAAAGGTTCAGCAACAGTCGCCTTGTGCGACAAGAATACGTTATAGAAATTGATGAGGCCTAAAAACGCCTGGAGGTCGGCCTTGTTCCGGGGTCTGGGAGCATTTTTTATTGCTCTCAATTTGCTATCGGCAGGGTGAATACCCTGACTGTCAATTAAGTACCCTAAGAATTCAACACAATCTGTACACAACTTGCACTTATTTTTCTTCACCTTTAGGCCTGCTTCTTGCAATTTTTGTAAAACCAATCTTAAACGGTCCTGTAAGATTTTTGGAGTGGGGGCAGCAATGAGCACATCGTCAAAGTAGGGGACAACGCCTTTGATCCCCTGCAAAAGTCTCTCCATTAGGCTCTGAAAGATCCCCGGGGCTACACTGACTCTGAATTGGAGCCGCGCACACTTAAAGGCACCCTGGTGCATTACAATAGTCTGTGTCTGTGCCATTTGTTCATCAACCGGCAGTTGCTGATAAGCCTGAGCTAAGTCTAGTTTAGGGAATGGAGGAGATGTTGCACCACCGGCACCGGATATGGATTTTGTTGCAGGGCGTGGTTTAGGGTGGCTCGGTAGTCCCCACAAATTCTAATGGAGCCATCCTGCTTAATTGGTGTCACGATTGGAGTTTCCCATGGAGAGTGATCGGTTGGCTTTAACACTCCCTGGGCTATCAACTTATCAAGCTGTTCGTCGATTTTCGGTTTTAGTGCAAACAGAACTTGATGAGGCTTAAGGCGGATGGGAGCTATTTTTGGATTAAGGCTAAAGGATATCGGGGTCCCCTTGTACTCGCCTAGCTTTTACGCGAAGACATCCTTGAATTCGTGGGCGAGGTCCTCCTCCCAGTCACTGCCGCCGATTCAGTTAATGTCTGCCACTTCAATGCCGAGTGGTGCAAACCATTGTAGGCCTAGCAGGCTAGGCCAGTCCTTGTCGATCACTGTCAAAGGTAAGTATGCTGTGCGGTTCTTGAACGAAACCCAGACTCGACTGGATCCTACGACTGGAATCCGGTTCCCCTGGTAGTCTTTTAGCATGAGCCTTTGGAATTGAAGGTCTTGGTGCCGGATAGTAGGGATGAGTTGCTTGAGGGTCTTCCAGGAGACCATGAAAGAGATGATCCCGAGTCAACTTCCATTTGGCAAGGCTGATTTTCGATGTCCACTTTAACTCGAATTTTCTTGTCATCCAATGAAGAGGCATGGCCGATAGTGATTGTTTGGTGAGCCTCTTCTCGCCTCGTTTTTTTGGCCACGATATAAAAAAAGATGTTGAGACCCTAGAAAAGAGAGCAGAGAAGAGCAACAAAGAGGATTAGGGGACTGGAGGCTAAAACATATAAAGAACAATTGCTGGAATTGGGTATGTTTAGTTTAATTTGAAGAAGGACTAGAGGTGATATGGTAGCAGTCTTTCAATATCTCAGGGGCTACCAGAAAGAAGACGGAATCAAGCTATTTTCCAAAGACCCGAAGGCAGGACGAGAAGCAACAGATGGAAATAAATCAAGGAGAGAATCAACCTAGAAATCATGATAAATTTCCTTACAATTGAGAACAATTAATCAGTGGAATAACTTGCTTCCAGAAGCTGTGGGTGCTCCATCACCGGAGGTTTTCAAGAAGAAATTGGAGAAGATAACAAAAATACAAAGACCTACAAACAAAGCAACTGTGGCAGAAGAAAGCAAAGGTATTCCCAATTATAAAAGGCGCCTGGAGTGCAATTCCAAAACAACTGGAGGAGCTCTTGAACACCTTTGGCATTGACATTGATTGATGCCATTGGTCAAATGCAAAAAGCGATTTTACTCAGAACAGTTTCTATCCTGGGACGATATTTGTAACACCATCAAACATCCACATCTGCTTATTTTAGGTCCTTGGAAAGGAGTCAGACAAAAGTGCGGAACCTAGTCTGAACATCTGGCTGACCATATCATAAACAACAACAACAATAACACTGACCCGATGGCATGTACAATCCATCCAAAACACAAATGGTGCTAAAACAAAACACACATACACACACACAAGACACAAAATTTGGTTTTATTCTATTTGCATTTTCATTCAGAAAAGATGCACAACTTGTACATTATAAATACAATCTCTCCCTGATTAATAATCTTCCCTTTCCTCCCCATTTAAAAGTTGCAACTGGACGACACAGTTTGGACAACGGTTCTTGAAAATGCATCTATAGTTCCCTTCATGAGTTGGGAATACAGTTCTGGAATTCTCAGTCCACATGACTGATGGTTGGCTTCTCCTTTGATATTGCTGTAAAAAAAAAAATCGCACTGCTGAAAATACCAGTTCTGTTATTATTCCCAAAGCAGCTCTTTTGATATTAATTTTCTCCCATGAGCTGTTCAGAGCATCCAGCAGTGGGAGGTGCTTCAGTCTCTGCATCTCTAGGCTGGGCTTAATTTGTAGAACGCTCCTCCTCCTCCACGGGACTCCTCCCCAGCATTCCCCAGTTTTGGCTCAGCCTCATTGTGGATAGGCAGTGCTTTTTGTTCTTCCTTGGCCGAAACAGGAGGAGGAGTTAGCTCTCTTCATCTGGTTGTTCGGAGATCATTTGCATTTTCGGGCAGCGCTGTTTCGCACCCAAAGCAGCGGGCGGCTTCGGCATTGCTCTGAGCCTCCCACCCCACCTGCTTGTTCTACCCCCTGCCATTGTGATTCCGGATTGCCTTTCTTGATATCGGCAATAGCGGCGTGGACATTTTCACTCTCATCCGAGTCGTATCGTTGAGTTTTCCCCTCAGAACGCCATCTTGGTGTGGAAAGCAGTAAGAATTCTCCCCACCCCTTCCCCCACTGTTCCTTATAGCCACAAGGAGAAGCCATCAGAGGCATTTCCCCATGCGGCAGGAATTTGTTGCTGGGAAGCATGTGCGCACCAAAAATAACGGTCATTATTTTTGCCTTTACTTTAAAAAAAAAAAACTGTGTGGCCGCGCTATTTGTAACTTGAGTTGTGTGAGGTAGTTTTTCCTCCCGATCAGAGGTTTTTCCTTCTGATAACCTAAGGAATTATTACACTTCATTTTCTTATTAGATTTGAGGCCATCCGTGTATTATCGTTGGCTTAAACCTCACAGCCTTACCCAGCAAGGATCACTTCTGCTTGTCGTATTTCGGAACTTGCAGCTTTGTCTATCAGACAAGATTTTTGTGTTTTCCATTCTGACCGGGTGGTCTCTCGTCCTGATCCTACGTTTATTCCCAAAATTAACTCAGTTTTTCATAGGGCACAAGAGCTGATACTTCCTAATTTTTGTCCCAGACCATCCCAAGGGTTGGAACTACAATAGCATAGGCTTGATGTGAGGTGAGCATTGCGAATATATATTAACCGCACAGCAACTTTCAGAAAAACGGAAGCCTTATTTGTGTTGTTTCAGCTCAACACTCAGGGATGCAAGGTCTCATCTTCTACAATAGGCCGTTGGCTACTGGCCACAATAGCAAAAATGTATCAGACTCGATCACTACAGGAGCCCAGGGGCATAACAGCTCATTCAACAAGGAGTGCTGCAACATTGGCAGCATGGGCCACACAGGCACCAATAACTGAAATTTGTCGAGCCGCAACCTGGGCCTCTCCATTGCCATTCATTAGGCATTATAAAATAGATGTGTTTGCATCCGCTGAGGCTTCCTTTGGCAGAAGAGTTCTGCAACGGGTCCATAGGGACCAGGAGGGGTTTCCAGGCCAGATGGAGTCCCTCCCGTAGGACAGGCCAAGCTTTGGTATGTCCCACTACTGGATGCTCTGAACAGCTCATGGGAGAAAGGGCGTTGGTACTTAACTGACACGCCCGTTCCCTTTGAACTGTGAAGAGCATCCAGCCCCACCCTTTTTCCATCTGGTGGGGTCCTGTTTCAGCCAACGAATTTGTTAGGGCATTGAGGACGAGGGTGTTTATTTCTCTCGTCTTCGCCAAAACCGGGGAATGCTGGGGAGGAGTTCCATGGAGGAGGAGGAGCGTTCCACAAATTAAGCCCAGCCTGGACAAGCAGAGACTGAAGCATCTCCCACTACTGGATGCTCTTCACAGCTCAAAAAGAATGGGCATGTCAGGTAAGTACTAACGCCCTATTCCAATTATTGCTATTCATTGATGGTTAGGTATAACCAGAGCAGAAATTGATGTTATCAAGAGTAAATGTGACTACATCTATCCTTTGTATTCCTACTTCTAAAATGGATGGTGTGTGTGTGTGTGTGTGTGTGTGTGTGTGTGTGTTTCTGTGTGTTTCTGTAGGGAAAGAAGACACAATTGTCCTTGCAAGATAATTCACAACAGAGCAAAAAGGGCTGCAATGAAGTAAGAGATCTGGGCAGTGTTTGAAATAATAGCGGACTCTTTAATTGCTAAATTGTAATGGTGATATTATGAAATAACAGATTATATCAGCATTTATAACAAATTAATCCACCATGATTAAGGGTCTTGCAATGAATATTAAATGAATTCACAGATGATTGGCTTTTATATGCAAACCCTCATAATAATTATGCCACAGAATGGAGACATTAGGAGATGGAGAGATGGAGGGAAGGAGAGAGGGAGGGAAGGAGGAAGAAGACAAAGAGAAAAAATAGAGAGAGGAAAAAGAGAGAGAAAGAAGAGGAAAAGGAAGAGAGAGAGAGAAAGGAAGAGGAAGAGGAAGGAGGGAGGGAGGAAAGAAAGAAATGAGGGAGGGAGGGAGGGAGGAAGGAAAGAAGGAAGGAAGGAAGGAGGGAAAGGGGAGGAAGAGAAAGAGAGATGAAAGTGAGAGAGAAAGTGTTAAGTCTGGAAGGATGGGTCCAAGAACGGAGACGAGACTCAGATAGCAACAACAGCTCTTTATTAACCCTGCTATTTTCTAAAGGTTTGACAAAACTTTATTTAAGAGTTTTATTAGTTCATAACGCACCTTCCCCCCGGATTCTGTTTAGGGGGTGCGGTGATGTAATCTCTGAGGTATGAAGGTTGTTTTGACTGTCTATTGGATTTACGCTGTCTCACCGGTTCTTGCCTGTAACCCTGTTTTGGCGGGATGTTTTCGGGCAAGTTGGGTGTTGGTGATTCCTCATTGGATGACTCGGTGCCGCTAATGTTCTCATTGTTGTCCTCTGGCCTTTGCGGGCTTGCCTCTGTTGAGGTGTTCCTCTGTGGTGAGGACACGCCCCTCCCTGATTCTTCTTCATTTTTTACGCCCGATTGCTGACTTCTTTCATTCCTGCTTTCCACCATCTCGAATTCGGTTTCTTCAACATCCCCTCCCCCCTCAGTTTGGGAGTTTCCGGAGTCGCGGAAACTAGGTTGTAGCATTGAGCGAAGCTGATCTATATGGCATTTCCATATTTTTCCGTTGCAGGTTTTCACCCGGTATGACCTGGGTCCAGTGGCTTGAATTACAGTTGCCTCAACCCACAATGGTTCGCCGGAAAGGTTTCTGGCGAAAACTAAGTCGTCTATCTTGAACTCGTGGCATTTCCTGCTAGATCCACAGGGTTTCTCTGGCTCATAAGATGGGTGAAGCCGGTCGAGGTGGGAACGGAGTTTGCGTCCCATTAATAGTTCAGCTGCAGTCTTGTTGGTGACGCTGTGTGGTGTGATGTGTTGGAGAAGGAGTATTCTGTTTATTTTATCTTCAATGTCCCCATAGTCCATTTTGTAGAGGTTTTTTTTAACAAATTGTACCATGCGCTCGGCTCTTCCGTTAGCTGCAGGGTGCGCTGGCGAAGTTAGCGCATGGTGAATACCCCGGTCCGCTAAGTATTGTTCAAAGGGTAGAGCGGTAAACTGGGGTCCGTTGTCAGAGACCAGAACGTCTGGCAGTCCATGCGTCGCGAATAGCCTGTTCAACTTCCGGATGACAGACTCGGTTGTAGTACTCTTCATTTCATGGATCTCAAGCCAGTTGAAATAGGCATCCACTGTTAGTAGGAATGTATGTCTCTTAATAGGTCCCGCAAAGTCAATGTGGATGCAGGACCATGGTCTCCGGAGTGTCTCCCATTCTGTTGGAGTTGCTTTAGGTGGGGCATTGCTAACTTCCTGGCACTTTAAACAAGTCTTTACCCAGGCTTCGATCTGTTTGTCAATACCCGGCCACCATGTGTAGCTTCGTGCGAGCGCTTTTATATGCACGATGCCGGGGTGACCCTCATGCATGTTTTTAATACTGCTCATTGTAACCGCTCTGGGACGACGACTCTATCCCCCCATAGGATGCAGCCTTTTTGCGAAAAAAGTTCTGTTTGCTGATTCTTGAAGGGGGTGAAGTCATCAGGGGTTTAATCTACTGGCCATCCCCATTCGACCCAGCTAAGAACTCGCGTTAAGATAGGATCGCGTTTTGTTTCGATCGTGATATCTCTAGCTGTTAGCGGCGGTGAATGTAGCGTTTCAATCTGGAGTGTCGTAAGGGTTGGAGCTGGATCGTCGATGGTTTCCAGAAGTGGTGCATGGCTCAGCGCATCAGTGTGGGGAATGGCTTTCCCTGGGCGGTGTTGCAGCCTATAATCGTATGCAGCCAAAAACTCCGACTAGCGAGTCAGTCTAGGTGATAATATATAGGGGGTTGGCTTGTCTCCCGTTATAATCCCCAGCAAAGGTTTGTGGTCGGTAACAATAGTGAAAACTCATCCATGTACATATTCATGAAACCATTTCACAGCAGATACAACAGCAAGAACCTCTTTATCGATTTGACTATAGTTATGTTCAGCCTTTGATAAGGTCCTTGAAAAATAGGCAATAGGGCCTTCACTACCATTTGGTAACACATGGCTCAAAATGGCTCCTATCCAAACGGTGACACGTCACACGTAATTGTTAAAGGCAAAGTCTCGTTATACTGCATTAAAACAGCATCTGAGGTTGATAAGTTTTTCACTTGTCGGAACGCATGCTCCTCTTGGTGCCCCCAGACCCAGGTGGCTTTTTTGTCGAGAAGTCCATGTAGGGGCTCAGCTACGGTCACTTTGAGGGGCAGGAAGATGTTGTAAAAATTAATGAGCCTTAGGAAAGCTTGGAGATCAGTCTTATTTTTGGATCTTGGGGTGTTCTTGATTGCTTTTAGTTTGCTATTGGTGGGTTGAATGCCTTGTTTATCGATTAGGTACCCCAGGAACTCTACCTTATACAGTTGACATTTATTTTTTTTAACCTTAAGGCCGGAGTCTTTAAATTTCTGGAGAACCAATTTAAGACGCTCTTTTAGTATTTCTATATTCGGGGCAGCAATTAAAACGTCATCAAAGTATGGTACGACCCCTTTTATCCCCTGAAAGAGTCTCTCCATCAAACTCTGAAAAATTCCTGGGGCTACGCTAACTCCGAATTGGAGTCGGTTGCACTTAAAGGCGCCTCGGTGCGTAACGTTCGTTTGTGCCTCTGCTGTTTTTTTTATCTACAGGCAGTTGTTGGTAAGCCTGTGCTAAATCCAATTTAGCAAAGACTTTTCCGCCCCCCAGGGAATGGAGGAGGTGTTGTACCACCGGTACCGGGTAAACGTTCTGTTGAAGGGAATGATTCAGGGTGGCACGGTAGTCCCCACAAATCCTTAACGATCCATCCAGTTTGATGGATGTTACGATTGGGGTTTCCCAAGGAGTGTGGTTGGTTGGTTCTAAAACACCCTGAGCTATTAATTTATCGAGCTGCTCGTCAATCTTTGGTTTAAGGGCAAAAGGTACTCGACGAGGCTTAAGGTGGATGGGGGCTACTTCAGGGTTAAGGTTAAATGATATCGGGGTCCCCTTGTACTCGCCTAGTTTGTCTGTAAAGACATCCTGGAAATCCTGGATGAGGGCCTCCTCCCAGTCGTCACTTCTGGTTTGGTGAATGCCGGCTACCTTGATTCCAAGTGGAGCGAACCATTGAAGGCCTAACAAGCTAGGCCGATCATGGTCGATGATGGTCAATGGTAAAGATGCAGTACGATTTTTGAATGAGACCTGGACTAGGCTGGATCCAACGACCAGAATTCGGTTTCCCTGTTAATCCTTGAGTATAATTCTTTGGGTTCTGAGGTCTTGCCGTCAGACGGCAGGGATTAATTGTTTAAGGGTCTTCCAGGAAACCATCGAGTGGGACGATCCTGAATTGACTTCCATCACGCAGGGCTGGTTTTCGATGGCGACCTTCACTCAGATCTTCTTTGCATCTAATGATGAGGCGTGACCAATTGTAATGGTTTGATGTGCCTCTTCTCATTTCGTTGAATTGGCCAGTGTTTTATTTCTGTCGGAGTGGTTGTTCCATTGGTGGTTCAAATGTTCCCGACTCACAGGACGATTTCCTGTGGTTTGGCGGTAGTTGGTCCCCCTCTGAAATGGGCTGGATCCTTGCTTGCTTCTACAGACCTTTCCGATGTGGCCTCTCTTCCCACAGAAATGGCAGAGCGTGTCAAGGAATTTGCAGTCTGATCATGGGTGGTTTGCCCCTCAACCTGCACATTGATGCTGCAGTCTCTGATTACGCTGGTGGCGTTGGTCTCGTTCAGACTGGAGCCGGTTGACCTCTTCCTCATCACTTTCTGATGACGATTCGAGATCCTCGTGGTGGGTTGCCATTGTATGTCCCTCTAGGCAAGGTGAGGTTTCGCTGGGGAATTGGCAGAGCGGTGCGTTGGTGCGGCGCATTTGGGCAGCTGACTTCGTGGTTGCTTCTGCTGCAATAGCATCAGCGATGGTATCTGCAAGGCTGATGTTGCCTTTCGCCATCAGCTTACTTTTCACGTGTGGTGCATCTAAACCCAGAACTATTCGGTCTCTTAGAGCTTCTTCGAGGTCGGCGAACCCACAGAGGCCTCCCAGGTTCCGGAGATCCACGATGAAATCTGCAATGCTTTCTCCTTTCCGCTGGTCTCTCTGGTAAAATTCATGTCTTTGGACAAGCGTTGGTACGGTAGGTGCATAGTGGGCCCATAGGAGGGGCTCAAGGACGTCCCAGTCCATGGATTTCACCTCAGCCAGTTTCGCCAGTGCCTTAGCCATCTTAAAAACGGCAGGTCCGCAGTGAGTCAGGAATACCGCTCGCTTTTTTCCAGTAGTGGCATCCTTCAAGTTGTTGGTCTCCAGAAACATCTGGAACCGGTCCATGTATGAGTCCCAGTCTTCTTGTGCTGGGTCAAATGGAGTGGGTGGTATGGCGCCACTGGACATGGTTCTGCCGTTGATGCACCTTCAGCCACATGCTCTGTTTGGTGCTCTGTAGTGTTCAGTCAGCTCTGACGTCTCCACATCCCACCCTTGTCGCCAGTGTTATGTTCTGCGCATGGGCGCAAGGAACAGAGACGAGACGGTGAACAGTGAACTTCAACTCTTTATTAATCATTCTGAACAGAGCAAAAACCTAGGGCAGCAGCAGCCTTTTTATAGGCAAGCTGCTGATTTAGTAACCAATGAGAAACGTGGAGTGTTAACCCCTTTAACCAATGAGAGTGGCTCGTTAACAGCCAATCAGATTCTCCTGAACGGACCAATCCAATCTCACTATTATCGGCCAATCAGAAGTGCAGGATTAGAACCCTGCTATTTCTAAAGGTTTGATAAAACTTTATTTAGGCGTTTTATTAGTTCATAACACTATTAGTTTGATGAAAAAGAAGGCCTAGGGCCACGATGGCGAACCTATGGCATGCGTGCCAGAGTTGCAACACACAGAACTACTTCTGCCGGCACACGAGAGGTTGCCCAGAACAACCCCACTGTGCATGAGAGTGCACCACCCACCCGACAACTGATTGTTGGGTATTTGCACATATGCACCGGGGACGGGGTGTGCAGGAGATGCACAGCACATGGTGGGGTCGCATGTTCATGTACAGGCGGCTTGGGGAGGCACATGCATTGCCTTCTGGGAGCTGGCATGTGAGCATGCATGCACGTGCAATTTTCAGCATGGAAGCCGAAAAAGGTGAGCCACCACTGGCCTAGGGGCAGGAGTGGGCTGCGGGGGGTTTGCAGGGGTTCCGTAGAGCCCCTAAGTAAGATTCTGTGCAGTTTGGAGAACCCCCAAATCCCACTCCTAGGTGGCTCCGCCCATCCTGCCCTTCCCAGTAGTCCCTATGCGGCCATTTTGGATACAGGTAAGTGCAGGGCGTGCACGGAGACTCAGGGAGGGTAAAAACCAGGCCTCCTTTGTTTCTGACTTCCAGAGAGCCTCTGGAGCCTGGGAAGGCTGTTTTGCCGTCCCAGAGTCCTGAGGACAGCCTCTGGAGCCCAGATAGGGCAAAACCATGCCCCCAGCAGTGGTGCAGGAGTCTGATTAGGCCACGCCCACCATGACCATTCCCACCTAGAAACCAGGCAGAGAATCCTTTGCTAAAATTTATGAAGCCCACCCCTGCCTATAACAGTGTTCCAGTATCTCAGGGGCTGCTTCAAGAAAGAGAGGTTCAACCTATTCTCCAGAGCACCTGAAGGCAGGACAAGAAGCAACAGGTGGAAACTCATCAAGGAAAGAAAAGCAACTTGGAACTAAAGAGAAATTTCCTGACAGTTGAGAAGAATTAATCAGTGGAATGATTGGCCTCTGGAAGATGTGAATGTTCTAACTCTGGAAATTTTTAAGAAGACATTGGACAACCATTTGTCTGAAATTATTATGTTCTAAGTGTGGGTGCGAAGAATGGAGACGAGCCGGTTAAACGGTGAACTTCAAAACTCTTTATTAACATGGTGTGACAGCTCAGCTCAATGGCTGAAACGGCCCTCCTTATATAGGCAACTTATTAACGATTCAACCAATGAAAACCAGGGAGTGCTAGCTCCGTTAACCAATGGGAGAGGCTCGTTAATGGCCAGTCAGATTCACCTGAACAGACCAATCTGATGTTGCCATTAATGGCCAATCAGAAGTGCAGGGCCAGAACCTTGCACTTAACTTCAAGCTCTTGATAACTTTATTAACACATTTATTCATTCACAACAGAAATGATATAAGGGTTCCTGACAGAACAGGGGGTTGGACCAGAAGACCTCCAAGGTCCCTTCCAACTCTGTCATTCTGTTGTTCATTAGATCAGGGGTGCGATTCAATTGGTGTAACAACCGGTTCGGTGAGCGTGCGCTTGCATGCATGCGCAGCATTTTAAAAAGCCGATGCTCAGCTATAATACTGAACTTCTGCTCCAGCCCCGGTGAGTAAAACAGCTGAGGCACGGCAAAACGGCTCTGCCACATGAATCAGCCGTGTTCCAAAACAAGGAAATAAAGCACAGGAAAGAGCAGGGGCAAGTGCAGGACCAAATGATTGACAGAATTAGCAGTTCACGTGAACTGGTCCCAACTGGTAGAATCCCACCACTGCATTAGATATACTGGAACAATGGAGTGGACACAAGCTGAAATAGAAGTTCCATATAGCCAGACCAGAAAAATAATAACAAGAAATCATAACATCCATCCATTCATCCGTACGGTGATGTTGTACAGTCTTCATCTATCAAGGCACATAGACGGGCATGGTATTTGGCAAAGACACCAGAGAATTGAAGAAGAAGACAAGCCATTGGAAGTGTAGGCTCAAGATCCAGATGGATCTTGACAAGACTAGAACACTGGGCCATGTCTAACACAATGAAATTCAATGTAGAGAAAAGTAAAGTCCTACACATAGGCAAGAAAAACCAAAAGGACACATATAGATTGGGAGAAACCAGGCTTAATAGCAGTAACTGGGAGAGGGATCTTGGAGTCTTAGTGGACAACCGGCTAAATAGGAGCCAGCAATGTGCAGCCGCCGCCAAAAAAGCCAATGCAATCCTAGGTTGCATTAACAGAGAGATACAATCAAGATCAAGGGAGGTACTAATACCACTCTATAAAGCCTTAGTAAGACCACACCTAGAGTACTGCATTCAGTTTTGTTCACTACATTATAAAAAAGTGCAGAGAAGAGCAACCAGGATGATTAGGGGACTGGAGGCTTAAACATAACTGGGCTTGGCTAGTCTAGTGAAGAGAAGGACCAGGGGAGACAGGATAGCAGTCTTCCAATATTTGAGGGGCTGCCACAGAGAGGAGGAAAGGGGTCAAGCTATTTTCTAAAGCACCCAAAGGCCAGACAAGGAATAATGGATGGAAACTGAACAAGGAGAGATTTAACCTGGAAATGAGAACGATCAACCAATAGAACAGAAGTTGTCTTTGGAAGTTATGGGAGCACCATCACTTGAGACTTTCAAGAAGAGATTGGACTGCCATTTGTCAGAAATGCCAGGGGCTTGGGCAGGGGGTGGACTACAAGGTCCCTTCCAACTCTGCTTATCTGTTATCTGACTATTTGAAGGACAGTGAAGAGATGCACTGATACGAGTACACAGGTAGTCCTTGACTTACAACTGTTCGTTTAATGACCGAAGTTACAACAGCACTGAAAAAATGACGTATGATCATTTTTCACACTTATGACCATTGCAGCACCCCCAGGGTCACGTGATTTACATTTGGATGCTTGACAGCAGTCTTTATGACAAGCAAAGACAATGGGGAAGCCAGGTTCACTTAACAATCATATTACTAATTTAACAGTGTTCGTGATTCAGTTAACAAACGTGGCAAGAATAGTCATTAAAATGGGCCAAAACCCACAACAAATGTCTCATTTAACAACATAAATGTTCTCAATTGTGGCCGTACATTGAGGACTATCTTTAGTATGAACTACACCGTGAGAGTTACATATACCACGGGGAGCATTTTAGTATTGAATATGAAACAGACCAAACTGGACTATGAGAAAGTTCAAATGAAGAGTAGGAAAAAAGAATAATCCCCTTCTCCAGTGCAATTAGGTCGATGATTTCTAAATTAAAAATAGTTCTGCCTTGGGAAAGATAACCAACACATGTGCATTAGAATTCACTAGAGAATGAGCTCTTTATTCTATGCTCAGCATCTCAGCCAAGAACGTTCATCTGCCAAGCATAACAACTACAGATTTTAATTCATTGATGCCTTTCTTTTTCCAATTTACAATGGTGGCTAGTTAACACAATTGTTCCCTAGGTAAAGTCAGATGATGGAGTGTTCTGCAAAAAAAAAAAAAAAAAACCACCCAGGGTGTGTTCAGACAACATATTTAAGCAGCTCCATGAAAAGATTTAGCTGTTGCAGTCACACAACACACTAAGCTTGGTTAATGTTAACTCAGATTCGAGAAGGTTCTTGGTTTTTGATGGCACATTGTACAATCTCTTCCTCTTTGGTTGGTTGACAGTTCAGGGAGGAGGAGGAGGAGGGAAGGAGGAAGAGGAGGAGGAGGAAGAGGAAGAGGAAGAAGAAGAGAGGAGGAAGAAGAGGAAGAATGCAGCAATTGATATATTAAAAATGTCCCACATTTCTATCCAATTTCCAATCAGTGACCTTCTGCATGTCAGGCAAATGTTATAGCCACTAGGTTTTTTGGAAATGCATTCATAATGGTAGCTGCCACAAAGCCGACCCAGGTGAAGTGCCATTCCTGCTACTGCATGCAGCAGTTAATAAAAGTGCAAAGTAGGAAGTGAAACACGGCAAGCAATTAAATCAACACAACCTGGAAAGCCCTATATTTAGCACAGAGGAGGAAAACACAGACAGAGGACATATTCCTGGTGAACTGAGAGTCATTTGACATCCCATCTGATACGGTTGATAGCTTCTTCTCATAGCCATGAAATATGTCCTGTAACACAAGGGTTGGTTTGGGGTTTTTTTTGCACCCTGTTCAAAGCGCCTTTCTTTGCATCCAAAGCATCTTTCTCCACAGCGCTACCATCTGCCTCCTTTACAATTTTCACAAATACGTTTCTCTTAATTAATGGCAACTTTATGTTGAAATATCACCGATCCAGGAGGGAAAAGAGAACTCAGCCAAAATTGTGGTGCTCTAAAACCCAGTCTCCATCTCCCCAATTTTTAGGTGGACTTTGTTCTCTGTTACTAATAAAATTGGCATGTCTGTCTGTCTGTCTGTCTCTCTCTCTCTCTCTCTCTCTCTCTCTTTCTCTCTCTCTCTCTAACTTCACCTTGCTTTCCTTATTAGAGATTGTTCGGCCTACTTCGGTCTTCCGTGCAAAAATCTAAATCAAAAGATGAGTCTCTCTGGTAGCTCTAAATGTCAACGGGAACTTTGTCTGCAAGCTCTCCACCTCTGGGGACCAGCAGCCTTGTGAAACTCAATCCCAGCAAAATGCAGAGGTGAGCTTCTTTCGAGGGGCTGGACACGTCTTTTGAGAAGGCCTCGGGTTCTCGCCTCCTTTCCTTCCCCAGGGTGATGGTTAGGAGGATGGCTACGTTGTCATTGGGGTAATTATTCTTTTTTTCCGGTGTTGCAGAGAGTCTGTTTATTCTTCCCGTGGCTGTGTTCTTTCTTTCTTTCTTTCTTTCTTTCTTTCTTTCTTTCTTTCTTTCTTTCTTTCTTTCTTTCTTTCTTTCTTTCTTTCTTTCTTTCTTTCTTTCTTTCTTTCTATAATTATCTACAGTATCTACTTATATCTATCTATGTATCATCTATCTATCTATGTATCATCTATCTATCTATTATCCATTCATCCATATCTGTCTGTCAGTCTGTCTGTCTATCTATCTATCTATCTATCTATCTATCTATCTATCTATCTATCTATCTATCATCTGTCTACCTGTCTGTTTATCTATCTTTCAACTTTGTATCAGCTTTCTCTCTCTCTCTCTCTCATATCTATCTATCTATCTTTCTATCTATCTATCTATCTATCTATCTATCTATCTATCTATCTATCTATCATCTGTCTACCTGTCTGTTTATCTATCTTTCAACTTTGTATCAGCTTTCTCTCTCTCTCTCTCTCATATCTATCTATCTATCTTTCTATCTATCTATCTATCTATCTATCTATCTATCTATCTATCCATCCATCCATCCATGTACTTATAATTATCTATCTACTTATGTCTATCTACCAACTATGTTTCATGTATCTATTATCCATCCATCCATCCATCCATATCTATCTGTTTATCAAATCTATCTATCTATCACCTGTCTGTTTGTCTGTCTGTCTGTGTCTATTATTAATAGCCTCACCAGGGACCCCTGGAGAAGTCAAAGCCCACCCAATGCACCTGAGAACACAGCCATGGGAAGAAGAAAAGACTCTCTGCAACACTGAAAAAAAAAATAATTACCCCAATGACAAAGTAGCCATCCTCCTAACCATCACCCTGGGGAAGGAAAGGAGGCGAGAACCCGAGGCCTTCTCAAAAGACGTGTCCAGCCTCTCGAAAGAAGCTCATCTCTGCATTTTGCTGGGATTGAGTTTCACAAGGCTGCTGGTCCCCAGAGGTGGAGAGCTTGCAGACAAAGTTCCCGTTGACATTTAGAGCTACCAGAGAGACTCATCTTTTGATTTAGACTTTTACACAGAAGACTGAAGTAGGCCAAGCAATCTCTAATAAGGAAAGCAGGGTGAAGATCATCCACGGTTTGATATGTGGAAAGATGTTTTTGCAGACATCATTTCCAGACCTCCTCAGCTTCCTGCCTGCAGATCTGAGGGATAGCAGCTTGTCAACTGTTCAAACAGGAATGACAGTGACAGATTTTCCAGACGGGAAAACACCATCAGGAACCTAGCAACAATTTCAATCCCACGTTGGACCGATATCTACTGTCTCATTTGGAGTTGTATCTCAGCTGATGAACAAAGACTTTCCAGAATGCATGATATCCTAAATCAGGGGGTCTGCAACCTTAAACACTTAAAAGAGCCATTTGAACTAATTTCCCACCAGAAAAGAAAATACTGGGAGCCAATAATTGAACGACCTGTGTGATTGGGTGGGCATGGCCAACTCGCTGTCACTCAGACCCACCCAGTCACATGACCTACCCAGCCACGCCTACCTAGCCGGTCATTAGGGCAGGTCTCAGTGCGGAGAGCAGGTCACACATCTCCCTGAGCAACCGAGGCATGCCCAGCACCAACGAGGGCTGTAAGAAGTAACTGCGCGACCCAGCAAGAGATGAGGCACTGGAGAAATCAGCCATGGCTGCTTCTCCATCTCCTGCTGTTGCCCTTACCTTCTCAGGCTGGGCAAGGAGTGACTGTGTCATGCTCTTGTCAGTGTCTGAATTCAAGGAAGAAGCCGGACAGCTGACAGGGAGTGGGAGTGTGGCTCCATTGGCTGTGGAGGAGGCTAGGGAAGGGCAAAGTCTGGCTGGGAAGAGCAAGGAAGAGGTAGAACAAGGGAGAGGGAATTCAGAGGAAGAACCAGGCCCATCCCCTCTTCATCCTAGGGCATGCAGGGAGGAACAGAGAAGGGAGCAACGTGGGTTGCGTTGCTTACGGGGGAAGAAAGGGCCTTGATTCTCTTCATTAGCCACAGCTGAGAAGACAATTGATAAGAAAGGCAGGCTGCGTGCAGCAGGCTGCTGGGAGAAAACGTGACTTTATCCTTGTTGTCATGGCTTATCTGTGTTCCTGGCATCTTCCCAATCATGTGAGTTTTGCCCTGCCTTCAAGTCTGAAATTCTTGTTCCTGTCCTGCCAAACTTACTTCAGTTTGGCTGGTTTGGACTTTAAGTTACAGTTTGTGTTGCTCATGTTTTAGACTGAATTTTCTACAGTCAAAGACTGTTCCTGGGAGAGTTTTTCTCCAGCCAGAAGGTAACCTGGACA
The DNA here is from genome assembly GCA_033807585.1 of Hydrophis major. Classification (NCBI taxonomy): domain Eukaryota; kingdom Metazoa; phylum Chordata; class Lepidosauria; order Squamata; family Elapidae; genus Hydrophis; species Hydrophis major. The sequence continues at coordinate 207,413,887 of CM066331.1, read as the reverse complement.
TTGGGAGCAAAGTTGGAGCTAATAAAGGGACTCTTATTGCTCATCTGACTGTGTTGCCTTTGTGCCACCCCCCGGGTCATCACAGACTGGGAAGGAGGGGAGGGGAGAAAGGCGGGGCCAGCCAGAAGTGGGATCAGCCTGTTCGCTGAACTGCAGAAAAAGTTTACCAGTTTGGCAGGGAGCTGCAGCAGAGGGGTCAAAGAGCCACATGCGGCTCCAGAGCTATGGGTTTTGCTGACCCCTGTCCTAAATAATCACATTATCCACACTTCAGAAATAATCTGGAAAAAGCAGTCATAACATCTCCACTCTCCTTCATTTAAAGCAAGTGGTCATTCTCCAACTGTAAAAATTGAATATATATATATATATATAGTTGATCAGTTGATCAGTAGAACAGCTTGCCCAGACATTATGGCAGAGGCTGTATTCATCAGGTTCTGATCAGTTCTGGAGAACCGGTAGCAGAAATTTTGAGTAGTTGGGAGAAGCGACAAATACCACCTCCAACTGGCCCCACCCCCATCTATTCTCTGCCTCCCACGTCCCAGCTGATTGGCTGGGTCTTCTTTGGTTGCCCTGCCCAGGAGAACAGAGCTGGAAAGCAGGTTAGTGGGATGGGGAGAGAATGGGGGTTTTGCAGTATCCTTCCCACAGAAGGATGCCCACAGAACCAATAATAAAAAAAATTGAGTCCCACCACTGCATTGTGGGTGCTTCACCACTGGACAGTCTCTTGTCTGAAATGTTATACAATCTCCTGCTTGAGCAGGGGGCTGGACTAGAACACCTCCAAGGTCCCTTCCAGCTTTATTCTGATTCTGAGTTGTTCTGTGCTCTGGATGGTTGTCAGCTTTGATGATACTCAACCACCATGCTCTTTGACAGCCTGGTTTCCTTTTACCACTAACTTTTCCTAATGTAGTTGCTTTCTCTAATGAGTTCCTCTACATGACATGTCCAAAATAAGTGACTTGCAGTTTCATGATTTTGCCTTCCAGTGACATGTCTGATGTTATGTTCTCTGGTACTTGCTTGTTAGTCACCTTTGCTGTCCAAGGATTATGCAGGAAACTTCTCCAGCACCACAGCTCAAACAAGTTGATTTTCTTCCTGTCTTACCTTTTTAAAGTCCAACTTTCACAACCATAGGTAGCTATGGGGACAAGTGAGCAAGCAGATAAGCTAAAAACAAACAAACAAGAAAACAAACAAAACAGTTAAAAAAGTAATGGCTTACCTGGCATCCTAGGTACCAGTGCTCATCTCAGTTTTCTTGTCTGAGGCATCCAGCCTTGTCCAAAGATATTTTCCATGGTCATGTGGCCAGCATAGCTATACACTAAAGGTGCATGGAACACTGTAATCTTCCCACCAAAGTGGTACCTATTAACCTACTTGCATTTGCATACTTTTAAACTGCTAGGTGGACAGGAGCTGGTGCGAGGAATGGGAGCTCACCCTGTTGCATGGAGCTTGGGTCTCAAACCCCGGCTGTCAGCTCTCCAGCTGACAAAGCTCAGTGTCAGTGCTGAGCCATTGCTTCCTACACCCCCCCCCAAAAAAAAAGTAATTGTCCAGCTTTGAAGCGTATTCAAGCTGCTTTCACTTTTACTGCTTCTCAGCTTGCCAATGAACTATGAGGGGGAGGAGAGGGGGAATTGGAATGCGGATTTTAAAGGTCAAGCAGTTAAGCCACGAGAATCGAGGTCACATGAGCAGGTGGTCTCCAGACTTTCAGGACATTTTCTCACAACAATATTATGACACTCAATTGGATAATGTGATGTGCACTGATAGGGAGGATTCTATACTTTAATTATATTGAATTGCCTGGGATTTAGCCACAGCTGGTTTTGCTTTCATTCTGTGCCAAAATGACATGCTCAATAAAACTTTGCATTAAAAGATTGGATCGTCTTGTCAGCGCTGGCTGAGTTGGGTTCATCGGTCGGAACCTTGATAGTAATAATATCTAAGCCTCTTCTTTGCCATTTGCTTAGGCCCAAGCAAAAACCAACACACAAATCAGAGAAGAACAGTGAACTCAGGAAGAAGAAGTTCACTACATAGAATAGAATAGAATTCTTTATTGGCCAAGTGTGATTGGACACACAAGAAATTTGTCTTGGTGCAAATGCTCTCAGTGTACATAAAAGAAAAGATACATTCATCAAGAGTCAAGAATCATAAGGTACAAAGTCATAGGGTACAATAAAGCAATCAAATCATATTAGGAAACAGTCAATATAAATCATGCAACAAGGTTACAGTCATACAATCAACCAGTGGGAGGGAATGGGTGATAAGGAGTGATGAGAAGGTTAATAGTAATAATACTGCAGACTTTGTAAATAGTTGGACAGTGTTGAGGGAATTATTTGTTTAGCAGAGTGATGGCATTCGGGGGAAAACTGTCCTTGTGTCTAGTTGTTCTGGTGTGCAGTGCTCTATAGTGTTGTTTTGAGGAAAGGAGTTGAAACTGTGTCCAGGATGTGAGGGGTCTGTAGATATTTTTCACAGCCCTCTTTTTGACTTGTGCTGTATATACAGGTCCTCGATGGAAGGCAGGTTGGTAGCCATTGTTTTGCTGCAGTCCTAATTATCCTCTGAAGCCTCCTCTGTCCTGTTGGGTTGCAGAGCCAAGCCCACATATCATTTTGACCAAGGTTTCCCTAAAAGTTGGACCATTTGGGGATCTTTCTCCTGTGCTGGAGCTTGGATGCTTAATAGGGCAATCCTCCACTTTGAAGATGCACTTAAGGATTCCATTCACTGTGCCTGCCAAAGATGGCACATTACGTACAAGATTTTGTCATTCGGTTATCAATAACCGAATTCTTCCTCAATAACCGAATTCATCAATATCCGAATTCAAAAGATTCATCTCTGAGCGCTGGATGGCAACTCTCAGTGAATTAGGCAACTATCCACCTTAAGTTAAGGCAGTTTCCTGGATGCCTTAAAATCTACTCTCTAAAATAAGGAACTGAATTACAGTTGCAATATTAAGCACCCCTAAAACAAAGTAGATACCAGAATATATGTGACAGGCAAAACAACGAATAGCACATTCACATCTGCTGATAAGTGGATCCTTCCCTGATGAGGTTTTTAGCACTTTCTCTCTGTGCAGATGCTTTAAATATAACATATGATGTTTCTCTTGGTGTTTTGAGAACTGATATTTTTTTTTTCCTTTTCTTCTTCTTCTTTTTTATTTAGAAAGGTTATCTTCCATCCATTTCATTAACACTTTAAAAATAGGCTGCGTGATGTAACTGTAGGTCTCTTGGCTGTGTTGGAAGAAATATCCTTCTGGGTTTAGTTCCAAGTGGGGAAAAAGACACTGGATTCATGGAAGTTGCTTGGAAAGAAGATTTATTGATGAAGAGGATCACATGGCTTGGAGATCTTGAGTGAAGAAAAAGGGAAGAGATGCTGAGAGTACCTGAGTTTTATGCACTCTCTGGGCGTTGAACTTCCTGGAGCACAGGAAGAGTATCCTGACTGGTTGCTGTCAGAGGTCATAGCTAGCTTTGTAGGTGGTCCGTGTGTTAAGTTTGGTTGAAACTTGCTGGGTGGTGCAATGAAGGGCAATTAAATGGCTCTGTCTGATGGAGGTAGATTTTTGTTATGTAGAATAGACTGGCCCAGGACTTAATGGCCCATTAACAAGGGGGAGGGGCTGAGTTTCTGCCTCTTTGAGCAGTTGTGGGATTCAAAAATTTATACTACTGGTTCTGTGGGCATGGCTTGGTGGGCGTGCCTTAGCTTGGCTTGGTGGGCGTGGCTTGGTGGGCATGGTAGGGGAAAATCTCCATTCCCTCCCCAACTCCTGGGGAAGGTTACTGCAAAATCCCTCCCTACCCCACTAACCTGCTTTCCAGCTCCGTTCTCCTGTGTAGGGCAACCAAAAAAGACCCAGCCAATCAGCTGGGACTCAATAGGAGGCAGAGAGTAGATGGAGGCGGGGCCAGTCAGAAATGGTATTTGTCGGTTCTCCGACTAATCAAAATTTCTGCTACCGGTTCTCCAGTACTGGTCAGAACCTGCTGAATACCACCTCTGTCTCTGAATTTCTACTTCTCTTTTAGGGGAAATATTCTGCCTTTTTAGTATATCCTAAAATATTTCAGTTTTCTAGGAGAGGGATGGGTCTTAACTTCCAACAGCTGCTTGACTACAGTTTCAGGTTGGGAGAAATTCTTACTCTGAAGGATTCAAGAAAGCTTCAAGTATCAGATTAAGTTCATTTTTATCAACCTTGCTGGAAATTTAGTGTTTCCCTTGCAGATACGCAAGGCTCAGAACTTTGGACAGAGACTCAGCTGTCATGGTTTCCACTTCTGGATGCAATTCACAGGAACAGATAGTCCTCGACTTACAACAGTTCGTTTTGTGACCAAAATTACAATGGTGCTGAAAAAAAAATTACTTGTGGCCATTTTTCACATAGACAATCATCATAAATATGAGACAGTTGCCAAGCATCTGGATTTTGCTCACGTAACCATGGGAGAAGCTGTGAAAAACGGCCATAAGTCGCTTTCTTCAATGTCATCGTGTCACTGGACATACAGTTGTAAGTGGATGTCTTCTTGTAACTAGTTTGCCTCAACTTCCTTCCATCCTTATGATGCTGGTGTGACTTGCAAGATGTTTTGTTTTGTGTTTTCATTGTTGTGAAAAGGAACACACCCTTGGGTTACTGCATACGGTTTTGGTCTCCACCAGGGGTGGGATTCTACCAGTTCAGACCAGTTCGGGAGAACCAGATGTTAAAGTTACAGCTGGTTCCCCAAACATGTATTTCAACCAACCAGCTGGCCCTGCGCCTCCCCCCCCCTCCTAGGAGTCTCCACATGGCCCATTTTTGATGGAGATAAGTGCAGGATCCAGGCAGAGGCTCTGGGAGGGGGGGAAAGCAGCCACAAAATGGGCCTATTTCTGGCTTCCGGTGGGCCTCCAGAGGCCAGCGGAGGCTGTTTTTGTTGTGAATGTATAAAGTTTTTGTTGTGTATGTACCATAGTTAATAAAGTATGAACTTGAGGTAAAGTGCAGGGTTCTGGCCCTGCACTTCTGATTGGCTGTTAGGCGGCCAGATCGGATTGGCCTGCTCCGGGGAATCCGATTGGCCCTTAACAGAGAGTTCCTATTGGTTATGAGAGCTAGCGCTCCTCGTTGATTATTGGTTAATAGTTACTGGGGTTTGCCTATATAAGGCGGGTTAAAACTGTTATAGATGTTAGAAGTCACTATGTAAATAAAGAACTGAAGTTCACCATTCAGAGGCTTGTCTCCATTCTTTCTTGCCCATGCTCCAAACTTAACACTGACGACGAAGGTGGGATCTGGAGACATCTGAACCAACGAAACTTCGAAGAACACTGAGCACGTGACAGACGACGCTACACAACGGAACCATGTCCGGCATCGTCGTACCACCCGCTCCGTTCGATCCAGTACAGGAGGACTGGGAGTCCTACATGGATCGCTTCCAAATGTTCTTAGAAACCAACAACTTAAAGGATGCCACACCAGGAAAGAAACGGGCGGTGTTCCTAACGCATTGCGGTCCAACCGTATTTAAGATGGCTAAAGCACTAGCAAAACCCCGAGAAGTGAAGGCGATGGATTGGGACGACCTCGAACCTCTCCTACGAGATCACTATGCACTGACCGTGCCTACGCTCGTGAGACGGCACGAGTTTTATCAGAGGAGCCAGCGAAAGGGAGAAAGTGTGGCTGACTTCATAGCAGACCTCCGAAATTTTGGAGGCCTCTGCGGGTTCACCAATTTACAAGAAGCACTAAGAGATCGCATAGTTCTGGGACTAGATGCACCAGGCGTTCAAAGCAAGCTGATGGTGAAAGGCGACATCAGCCTTGTCGACGCCATCGCTGATGCTACTGCAGCAGAAGCAACCAGGAAGTCGGCTGCACAACTACGCTGAAACCGCGCTCCGGTACCACCACCGACAAGCAACATTTTATCCAGGTCAGAAGGGCAGCTTGCAACGACGAACCACAAGGACCTCTCTTTGTTGTCAGACAGTGACGAAGAAGGGGTCCATTGACTGCGGTCTGACCGGGACCACCACCTGAAGCCTTTACGCCCTTGCACTGGCTGTGGGGCCAACCATGCCAGGTCCGAATGCAAATTCCGCGATGCACTCTGCCATGAGTGCGGGAAGCAAGGCCACATCGGACGGGTCTGCCGAAGCTTACCAGGACCCGGCCAGGCCTCAAAAGGGACTAAATATCGCCAATCGACAGGAAACCGTCCTGTACGGCGAGAGCCAGTAAAACACTCCTGCAGAAATCGAGTTTTGCAGAGAAAAGAGGCTCACCATACTATTACTATCGGTCACACCTCAGCTTTAGACACCAAGAAAATACGAGTCACAGTAGCCATCGAGAACCAGCCTTGCCACATGGAAGTCGACTTGGGATCGTCCCTCTCAATGGTGTCCTGGAAGACCCTTCAACAACTCATCCCCATGATTCAACGCCAAGATCTCTGCTTCCAAAGATTCATCCTCAAGGACTACCAAGGGAATTGAATCCCCGTCGTTGGTTCCTGCCAAGTCCGAGTCTCCTTCAAGAAGCACACAGCGTACTTACCACTAACTGTCATCAATAGAGACAGGCCTAGCTTACTAGGCTTCCAATGGTTCGCGCCACTCGGCATTGAAGTGGCCGGCATAAACCAAGTCAGCGGAAGTGACTGGGAGGGAGACCTCATCCATGAGTTCAGCGACGTCTTCGCAGACAGCTTAGGCGAGTACAAGGGGACCCTGATTTCGTTCAGTCTAGACCCAAAGATAGCTCCCATCCAACTTAAGCCCCGTCGAGTTCCATTTGCCTTAAAGTCGAAAATCAACGAACAACTCGACAAACTGATAGCTCAGGGGGTGTTAGAGCACATCGATCACTCCCCCTGGGAAACCCCAATTGTAACACCCATTAAGCCAGATGGGTCAATCCGAATTTGTGGGGACTACCGGGCCACTTTGAACCATGCCCTACAGCAGAACGCATATCCAGTGCCGGTGGTGCAGCATCTCCTCCACTCCCTGGGGGGCAGAAAAGTCTTCGCTAAATTAGACTTAGCTCAGGCATATCAGCAACTACCTGTTAATGAAAAGATGGCACTGGCACAAACGATTGTGACGCACCGAGGTGCCTTTAAATGTACCCAGCTTCAATTCAGATTTAGTGTAACCCCGGGGATTTTTCAGGGCCTTATGGAGAGGTTATTACAAGGATTAAGGGCGTGGTCCCCTATTTTGACGATGTATTAATTGCGGCCCCTACAAAAAAAATCTTACAGGACCGATTAAAATTAGTCCTAAAAAAATTCCAAGAGGCCGGTCTCAAAGTAAAGAAAAACAAATGTAAATTGTGTACTGACGGTGTTGAGTTTTTAGGGTACCTAATTGATAGCCAGGGTATTCACCCTACTGAAAGTAAACTAAGGGCAATAAAAAATGCTCCCAGGCCATGAAACAAGGCCAATATCCAGGTGTTTCTAGGCCTCATCAATTTTTATAATGTATTTTTACCGCATAAAGCAACGGTCGCTGAACTGTTACACCGGTTGTTAGATAAGAAAGCAAATTGGTTATGGGTCACTGAGAAGAACAGGCATTCCGCAATGTGAAAAAACTGCTCACTTCTGATTCTGTACTCATACAGTATAACGAGACTTTACTGTTAATTATAACATGTGATGCTTCGCCTTTTGGAGTGGGCGCCATCTTGAGCCATGTACTGCCAAATGGGAACGAAGCCCCTGTTGCATATTTTTCAAAGACACTTTTGAAAACTGAGCGAAATTATGGACAAATCGATAAAGAAGCCCTCGCAATTGTGTCAGCCGTTAAAAGATTCCACGAGTACATGTATGGCCGGGCTTTTACTATCGCGACTGAACATAAACCATTATTGGGGATAATAGCCGGAGATAAGCCGACTTCCTACATATTATCCCCTAGGATGACTCAATGGTCAGAATTCTTAGCTGCTTATAACTATCGGCTGCAATACCGCCCAGGGAAAGCCATTCCCCATGCTGACGCATTGAGCCGAGCACCGCTTCCAGAGACTCTCGACGATCCTGCACCAACGGTAACCACATTGCAAATCGAGGCACTCAACTCGCCGCCACTAACCGCCCAAGATATCGCGAGAGAAACCAAACGCGACCCCACCTTAGCGCAAGTCCTAAGCTGGGTACAACGCGGATGGCCATTGGACCAATTATCAGATGACTTCACACCATTCAAGACTCGACAAACCGAGTTGTTCTCCCAAAAAGGCTGTGTCATCTGGGGCGATAGAGTCGTTATCCCAGAACAACTCCAGAAAGCGCTTCTGAGAACCTTGCACGATGGCCACCCTGGCATCGTGCGAATGAAAGCCCTTGCGCAAAGCTACACATGGTGGCTGGGCATTTACAAGCAAATCGAACATTGGGTTAAAGCTTGTCCAAAATGCCAGGAAGTGAGCAACGCCCCACCTAAAGCCATTCCTACTGAATGGGAGACACCAAGTGGACCCTGGTCCCAAATTCACTTGGACTTCGCGGGGCCGACCAAAGGCCACACCTTTCTACTTACCATTGACGCCTATTCAAATTGGCTCGAGATTCATTGCATGACGACTACAACCTCCGAGGCGGTTATCAAAACCTTGGAAAGACTATTTGCAACCCATGGACTACCAGACGTCCTGGTATCCGATAACGGGCCCCAATTTACAGCATTGTCATTCGAGCAGTACCTCGCTGACCGCGGCATTCGACATGCGCTCACCTCGCCTGCGCACCCTGCAACCAATGGCAAAGCAGAACGCATGGTACAATTTGTGAAGAAAACCTTACAGAAGGTAGACTACGACAACATTGACGACAAGATCAATCGAATCCTTTTTTTACAACACATCACACCACATAGCATCACCAACAAAACTCCCGCCGAACTGCTAATGGGATGAAAACTCCGCTCCCACCTCGACCGGTTGCACCCAGCTTACGAACCAGAAAAACCACTAGGATCCAGCGGCTGCTGTCGTGCCTTCCAGGTAGGAGATTTGGTATCCGCTAAAAACCTATCGGGCGACCCATTGTGGGTGGAGGCGACAGTAGTTCGTGTAACCAGCCCAAGATCCTACCTTGTACAATGCCTTGATGAAAGACTATGGAAATGCCATATCGATTAATTACGATCGCGGCTTCTGGCAGACAGTCCTGAACTCCCCTATGACCAGACTGAGTGGGGGGGAGGTACGGAAGAAGATGAATTCCAAGGAGAAGAAAACCCGTTCGAAGGGAATGACGGTATAATAGAGACTCAGGAAGTGGAACCAGAGAGGGAAACAGTTGAACCTCAGGGAATTTCAGAGAACATGGGCAACGATGGGGAAATGAACTCTGAACCAGAAACAGCCCCACTGCCAAACAACGATCTACCTCAGTGTGATTACAGCCAAATGACACAGCGAAAATCAAAAAGACTAATAAAACAACTGTCCTACCTAAAGGACTATGTAACTGCGCCCTGCAAACAGAAGCCAGGGGGAAGGGGTGTTGTGAATGTATAAAGTTTTAATAAAGCGTGAGTTTGGAGTAAAGTGCAGGGTTCTGGCCCTGCACTTCTGATTGGTTGTTAAACGGCCGGATCGGATTGGCTCGCTCCGGGGAATCCGATTGGCCCTTAACAGAGAGTTCCTATTGGTTATGAGAGCTAGCGCTCCTTGTTGGTTATTGGTTAATAGTTACTGGGGTTTGCCTATATAAGGCGGGTTAAAACTACTATAGAGACCAGAAGTCACTATGTAAATAAAGAGCTGAAGTTCATCGTTCAGAGGCTTGTCTCCATTCTTTCTCGCCCATGCTCAAACTTAACAGTTTTCATGTTCTCAGAGGCTCGGGGGAGGCCTCTGGACCATTGGCAGGGCAAAAATGGCCTCTCCCGGGCTCTGGGGGCCCACCGGAAACCGGAAGCTCCAGTAGGGCCTGCTGGTTGCTGGGATTTTTGAAGTTCCAGTAGGGTAGCGAACTGGTTGCTGGGATTTTTGAATCCCTTTCCTGGACACCACGATGTTAAAAAAACAAAACAAAACATGTTGAGACTCTAGAAAAGAGAGCAGAGAAGAGCAACAAAGAGGATTAGGGGACTGGAGGCTAAAACATATAAAGAACGGTTGCTGGGTACGTCTAGTTTGATGAAAAGGAAGGACTAGGGGTGACATGATAGCAGTCTTCCAAGATCTCAGGGGCTGCCCCAAAGAAGAGGTGATCAACTAAATTAACTAAAAGAAAACTAGGGCATTTATTAGGCAGGAGGCAAGCAGGAAATAAATGGAGAGGTGGAGAGAGAGAGAGAGAGAGAGAAAGAGAGAAAGAGAAAGGGAGAGAGAAATTGAATGGGAGAGTTGGAGATAGAGATGGAGATAGAGAAATGAAGGCTCTAGAAAGAGTGCAGATAAGAGCAACAAAGAGGACTAGGGGACTGGAGGCTAAAACATATGAAGAACGATCGCAGGAATTGAGTATGTCTAGTTTAATGAAAAGAAGGACTAAGGGTGACGTGATCGCAATCTTCCGATATCTCAGGGGCTGCCCCAAAGAAGAGGGAGTCAAGCTATTCTCCCAAGCACCTGAGGGCAGGACAAGAAACAATGGATGGAAGCTAATCAAGGAGAGAAGCAAGAACTAAGGAGAAATTTCCTAAGAGTGAGAACAATTAACCAGTGGAACAACTTGCCTCCAGAAGTTGCGAGTGCTTCAACACAGGAAGTTTTAAAGAAGAGATTGGACAACCATTTGTCTGAAATGGTACAGGGTCTGCTGCTTGGGCAGAGGGTTGGACTGGAAGACCTCCAAGGTCCCTTCCAACTTTGGTTATACAGCCACGCGCTCAATAAATAATCGAATAAATGATCTTTGTTCTGTTATATATCCACCCACTCGATTGCCTGGCAATGCAGCAATTAACCCTGAACACACAGAAGGAATAACGGAAGCCAAATCTTTGGATGGGTTCCAACTCCAGGAAAACCCTGAGTCAACAGCAGCCGCATTTTAAATCAACCCTTAAGCTATCCCTGCCTAATGATTCTCAAAACTGACAGGTTTGTTCATATAGTTCAGCCTGTGCATTTACTCCCTCAAGGGTTTTTCAGCACTTCTCCCTGTTCTCCCTGAGGGGATTTATGCAAATGTTGAACTCTTAAGAGAGTTTCTCATTTTGCAGTACCAAGATTTTTGCAGCTAAATGTGAGCTGAAATTGGGCCAGGCTGGAAAGCGCTGTGACATAGTTTGTTACCTTCATCCACCTTCAGGCCAGGATATCTTTGCATAAATCCCATTATGCAGAAGAAATCCATTTGTAGGGTAGAGTAGAAGAAATCACCTGCTAAGCCTTTTCCCAGAGTTTTTTTGTTTTTTTCAAAAAATAAAAACCTTTAGCTTGAGATGCCCTAATAATGAGGAAACAGGGTTTACTTGGGTCTAAGCTCCAAATAAACTTATTTCCCTTTGTTCTGTTAAAAATCCAATAATTGCACCTCTTCCCAGCAGTGATAACTATTCTTGTTATTATTAATGAGGAGGAGGAGGAAGGAAGGAAGAGAAGGAAGGAGGGAGGGATGAAGGGAGGGGAGGAAAGAAGAAAGGGAGAGAGGGGAGGAGGAGGGAGGAAGAAAGGAAGAAAGGGAGGGAGAGGAGGAGGAAGGGAAGGAGGGGAGAAAAGAAGAAAGGGAGGGAGGGAAAGCGGGGAGGTGTTGTAAATCAATAAATACTTAATAAAGATTATTAAGAGCTTGAAGCAAAGTGCAAGGTTCAGGCCCTGCACTTCTGATTGGCCGATAATAGCGACATCAGATTGGTCCATTCAGGAGAATCTGATTGGCTATTAACGAGCCTCTCCCATTGGTTAATGGAGCTAGTGCTCCCTGTGTTTTCATTCGTTAAATAAGTTAAGAGTTGCCAATATAAAGGGGCCCATCGTGGCCATCGGGTTGAGCTGTTTTCACATGTAAATAAAGAGTTGAAGTTCACTGTTTCACTGGCTCGTCTTCATCCTTGCACCCATGCACAGAACTTAACACTGTCGACGAGGGTGGGATGTGGAGACGTCAGAGCTTGCTGAACGACGAAGAACCATAACCAAGCACGTGGCTGAATGCACCAACGGTGGAACCATGTCCAGCAGCATCATACCACCCGCTCCATTCGACCCGGCACAAGAAGACTGGGACTCATATATGGATCGCTTCCAGATGTTTCTGGAAACCAACAATTTAAAGGATGCCACTACCGGAAAGAAACGAGCGGTATTCCTAACTCATTGTGGGCCAACCGTATTCAAGATGGCCAAGGCACTAGCAAAACCGGCAGAAGTAAAGTCTATGGACTGGGACGTCCTCGAACCACTACTACGGGCTCACTACGCACCGACCGTGCCAACGCTCGTGAGAAGGCATGAATTCTATCAGAGAAGTCAGCAGAAGGGCGAAAGCGTTGCTGATTTCATCACGGATCTCCGGAATCTGGAAGGCCTATGCGAGTTTACCGACTTAGAAGAAGCCCTAAGAGACTGAATCGTTCTGGGATTAGATGCACCAGGCACTCAGAGTAAATTAATGGCAAAGGGTGACATCACCCTTAAAGACGCCATAGCTGAAGCTACTGCAGCAAAAGCAACCAGGAAGTCGGCTGCCCAAATGCGCCGGACACACTCCATAGTTCGCCAACGAGCCAGCGACATTTCACTTCAATCAGAGGGACAATTGGAAACAGCCCACCATGAGGACCTCGACTCGTCGTCAGACAGCGATGAGGAAGAGGTCGATCGACTATGGTCCGAACAGGACCAACGCCAGAAATCACAGTACCAATGCACCGGGTGGGGAGCAAACCACCCCCGGTCAGAATGCAAATTCTTCCACGTGCTCTGCCATGTGTGCAGGAAAAACGGCCATATAGGACAGGTCTGTAGAAGCAAGCCAGGACCCAGCCAGCCCTCAAGGGGGGCTAACTATCGCCAACTGACGGGAAGTCATCCCGTGAAGCGAGAACCCGTGAACCACCAATGGAACAACCACTCCTACAGAAACAAAAACCTAAACCACCCAATGAAGCGAGAAGAGGCTGACCAAATGATCACGATCGGTCACGCCTCGTCACTGGATGCCAAAAAGATCCGAGTGAAAGTAGCCATCAAAAACCAGCCCTGCCTGATGGAAGTCAGGATCGTCCCTCTCGATGGTTTCCTGGAAGACCTTCAAGCAGCTCATCCCTACTATCCGTAGGCAAGACCTCCGGTTCCAAAGACTTATACTTAAGGACTATCAAGGAAATCGAATCCCGGTTGTTGGATCCAGCCGAGTATGGGTATTGTTTAAGAACCATACAGCATTTTTACCCCTGACTGTAATCGACAAGGATCAGCCTAGTTTGTTAGGCCTCCAATGGTTCTCTCCACTTAGAATTGAAGTGGCCAGCAATCACCGAACCTACAGCAGCGATTGGAAGAAGACCTCGTCCACGAATTCCAGGACGTCTTCGCGGAAAAATTAGGCGAGTACAAGGGGACCCCGATATTGTTTAACCTCAATCCCGAAATAGCTCCCATCCGCCTTAAGCCTCGTTGAGTTCTCTTTGCCCTTAAACCAAAGATTGACGAGCAGTTTATAAATTAATAGCCCAGGGAGTGCTAGAACCAACCGACCACTCTCCCTGGGAAACTCCAATCATAACGCCCATCAAGCCGGATGTATTAATAAGAATTTGTGGGGACTACCGAGCCACCCTGAACCATGCCCTTCAACAAAACGCTTACCCGGTACCGGTGGTGCAACATCTCCTCCATTCCCTGGGGGGTGAAAAAGTTTTCTCTAAACTAGACTTAGCCCAGGCATACCAACAACTGCCTGTGGACAAAAAAACGGCAGAGGCCCAAGCAATCGTTACGCACAGAGGCACGTTTAAATGTAACTGGCTCCAGTTCGGAGTGAGCGTAGCCCCGGGAATCTTTCAAAGCTTAATGGAGAGGCTATTACAAGGGATAAAAGGTGTTGTTCCATATTTTGATGATGTGTTAATCGCAGCCCCAACCCAGAAAATACTAAAGGAACGCCTGAGGTTGGTTCCCCAGATATTTAAAGACTCCAGTCTCAAAGTTAAAAAGAACAAGTGTTATCTATGTACAGATCGCGTAGAATTTTTGGGAAATTTAATTGATAGTCAAGGTATTCACCCCATCGATAACAAACTCAGGGCGATCAAGAACACCCCAAAACCCTGGAACAAGGCCAACCTCCAGGCTTTTCTGGGCCTTATCAATTTTTATAACATTTTCCTGCCTCACAAAGCAACTGTAGCTGAGCCATTACATCGTTTATTGGACAAAAAAGCAACCTGGGTCTGGGGACGTAGAGAAGAACAGGCGTTTCGACATGTAAAAGATTTATTGACTTCTGACTCTGTCCTGATGCAGTATAACGAGACTTTGCCTTTTGCGACCACATGTGATGCATCCCCATTCGGGGTGGGCGCCATTTTAAGCCACGTTTTGCCAAACGGTAATGAAGCCCCTGTTGCGTATTTCTCAAAGATGTTATCAAAAACAGAATGCAATTATAGTCATCTTGACAAGGAGGCCCTTGCTATAGTGTCCACAGTTAAGAGATTTCATGAATATGTGTATGGCCGAGCATTTACCATAGAGACTGACCACAAACCTTTGCTGGGAATAATCGTGGGAGATAGGCCAACACCGTATATATTATCTCCCAGAATGACCCGCTGGTCAGATTTTTTGGCGGCATACAATTACAAATTACAACATTGCCCAGGGAAGGCCATTCCCCACGCCGACGCATTGAGCCATGCACCTCTTCCAGAGACTATTGATGACCCCACTCCAACAGTCACAATGCTGCAGATCGAGACACTTCAAACGCCGCCATTAACAGCCCAGGATATCGCAATAGAAACGAAACGCGACCCCATTTTAGCACGAGTCCTCAGTTGGGTCGAGCGGGGATGGCCGTTAGACCAAATATCTGATGACTACGCCCCATTCAAAAATCGGCAAATGGAACTATTTTCCCAAAAGGGCTGTATTATCTGGGGTGATAGAGTTGTCATCCCAGAATGGTTGCGACCAGCAATACTAAGGACCTTGCATGATGGCCACCCCGGCATCGTGCGTATGAAAGCCCTCGCACGAAGCTACGCATGGTGGCCTGGTATTGACAAGCAGATAGAGATGTGGGTAAAAGCCTGTCGCAAATGCCAAGAAGTAAGCAACGCCCCACTGAAAGCAACCCCAACTGAATGGGAAACGCCGAGGGGACCATGGTCCCGCATTCATCTGGACTTTGCGGGTCCTACTAAGGGACACACATTCTTACTGATGGTGGATGCCTACTCGAACTGGCTTGAAATCCATGAAATGAGGAATACAACGACCGAAACAGTCATCAGAAAACTGGACAGACTCTTTGCGACACACAGATTACCAGACGTTCTGGTATCTGACAATGGGCCTCAATTTACCACGTTGTCCTTCAAACAATACCTGGCAGACCGCAGTATCCGACATGCTCTGACTTCGCCGTCACACCCTGCGGCCAACAGAAGGGCCGAGCGCATGGTACAATTCGTCAAGAAAACTTTGCATAAGATGGTCTATGGTGACATAGAAGACAAGATCAACTGGATACTTCTTTTACAGCATATCACTCCGCACAGCGTCACCAATAAAACTCCTGCCGAGTTATTAATGGGACGGAAGCTCCGCTCCCACCTCGACTGCCTACATCCAGCATATGAACCTGAGAAGCCACACAGTTCTAGCGGAAAATGTCGCAATTTCCAGGTAGGCGATTTGGTTTTCGCTAGGAACTTTTCGGGCGATCCGTTGTGGGTCGAGGCAACTATAGTACAAGTAACTGGCCCTAGATCGTACCGTGTAAAATGCCGCGACAATAGAATTTGAAAACACCACATTGATCAACTGCAATCAAGGCTACAGTCGGGCATCGCCGAGCCCCCTGATTTCCAAACCGAGGGGGGAGGAGATAGCGAGGAAGCTGAATTCGAAGCGGCAGAAAGTTTAAGCGGTAGTAATGACCGCTCAGAGGCAGCACGAGATGGAACCGGAATGGGGGTGGCCTTGCCTCATGGAGATGCCGAAAGCAGTAGTGATGACGAAAATTCAAATGCAGAATGGGAGGCACCTTTTCTCCAGATAACGTCCTACCCCAACAAGACTGTAGCCAAATACCAGGAGGACAACAAAAATCTAATAGACAATCAAAACAACCGGCCTACCTCAAAGACTACGTGACCGCACCCCTTAAACGGAACCCGGGGGGAAGGGGTGTTGTGAATCAATAAATGCTTAATAAAAATCATTAAGAGCTTGAAGTAAAGTGCAGGGTTCAGGCCCTGCACTTCTGATTGGCCGATAATAGCGACATCAGATTGGTCTGTTCAGGAGAATCTGATTGGCTATTAACGAGCCTCTTCCATTGGTTAATGGAGCTAGCGCTCCCTGTGTTTTCATTGGTTAAATAAGTTAAGAGTTGCCTATATAAAGGGGCCCATCATGGCCATCGGTTGTGCTGTTTAACATGTAAATAAAGAATTTGAAGTTCACTGTTTCACTGGCTCGTCTCCATCCTTGCACCCATGCTCAGAACATAACAGGAGGGAGGAAGAAGGAAGGGAGGGAGGGAAAAAGAGGGAGGGGAGGAAGGAGGGAGAAGGGAAGGAAGAAGAAGGAAGGAAGATAAGGAAAAGGAAGGAAGGGAGAAGAGGGGAGGGAGGGAAGAAAGAGGGAGAGGAGGAGAAAGAGAAGGAGGGAGGAAGAAGGACTAAAGAAGGAAGGAGAAAAGGAAGAGAACAAGGCCTTGCAAATAAGCTTCTGCTATTTTTATATTACTTTATTTTAGCATGGCCTGTGGTTTAAGGAAAGAAAGGAAAACAGAAGGATCTCCCTTAAAACAAAAGTCACTTTTGTCAACGGCTTCCACCAACAAGCACCTGGGCTGCATTGTGGCACAGATAAATGAAATTTGGGTGTGGGGTGTCATTTTATTGCCTATAATAAAAAAAAAGCCACTTTTATAATTCTTACAAATTACTCATAATTGTTAATGCCTGGGGAGCATCTTATCAACCTGAGTGGGAGATAGAGCGAAGATGAGCATAGAATCGCTTATCTGTAGGAGAAAATTGATTTCCTTTCACTTTCTGCAGCTTTTGGAGGTGTTCTTTGTATTGCTCCTTCCCTTCATCCACCCCCCTCTTTGTAAAGAGGCTTCATGAAAGGTCTATTTCCCCCCCCCTTTTCTTTTTTGCATATTTGCAGAGAAATACGTTTTCTTTGCAAATGTGTTTTTTCTGCCATTTTCTCTGGCAGAGGCCTCCTGCAACCCTCTGCCAGTGAAAAAGAGCTCCCGAGCTCCATTTCCAGCTGCGACAGCCTCCTGCAACCCTCTGCCTGTGAAAATGGGCTCCCAAACTCCATTTCTGGCTGTGACGGCCTCCTGCAATCCTCTGCCCATGAAAATGGGCTCCCGGGCTCCGTTTCTGGCTGTGACAGCCTCCTGAAACCCTCTGCCTGTGAAAACGGGCTCCCGAGCTCTGTTTCTGGTTGCGACAGCCTCCTGCAATCCTCTGCCCATGAAAATGGGCTCCCAAGCTCCATTTCCGGCTGCAATGGCCTCCTGCAACTCTCTGCCAGCAAAAACGGAGACACACTGCCCTCCTGAGCTCCCTTTTTGCTGGCAGAGGCACCATGGACCAGTCCTTTGCTGTTTCCAGGGGCCCCCGCAGGCCAGATCTAAGCACTTCGTAGGCTGGCTCTGGCCCATGGGCCTTGAGTTTGACACCCCTGGTATAGAAAAAAGACTGGTGTTTATTCCAGCAGGCAACGTGCATTCATGTTGTTTTATTAGGCAGATTCCAACCAGTGGTGTTAGAGACAGGCAGAATTTCTCCCTCTGCCTCAACTTATAAAGGTTGTCAAAACTGCGACCTTCCGTCAGCCCAGCTGTAACTCCTAGACCCCGCTGTCTGACCTTTGCTGAAAGCTTGCATGTTGTAAAAAGCTTCTCTCTTGCCGAGAGGCCGATGAAAGGAGAGAGTCAGTGGGAAACCATCAGCTGGTGACACTGAAGGTCAGAACGCTGGGTGGAGAGGAGAGCAAGTTGAGCCAGGAAAAAATGTACCTTGGGCTGAGGAGGAGGGCGCATTAAAGCAAAGGTGAGAGTTTGAGAGAAGTGAGTGGGTGGAAAGTGTCACCACCTCGCCATGCCCAACTCTTCCATTAACAGGAAAACAGAATTGGAAGGGACCTTGGGAGGTCTTTTCGTCCAACCTCCTGCTCAGGCAGGAAACTCTAGACCATTTCAGGCAAATCATTGCCCAATCTCATCTTAGAAACCTTAGAGTGCCAACAACTTTTGGAGGCAAGCTGTTCCATGGATTAATTGTTCTTATTGTGGGAGGGGGGGACTTTTCCTAGCAGAACTATTTAGGAAAATATTAAAAAAAAAGCAGAATATTATATTTCCCCAAAGGGAGAAATCGAGAAATATGCACTTGAAGACAAAAAGCTGACTCAGTCTTTCTTAATAGCATGCCCAAGCAGATATTTCGTGTCTATTAAGAAAGACTGGGCCAGCCTGTCTACAAAACAAAAGCTCCAGGGTGATGGAATGAAGAACAGAACAGGATCCTTCAGGACATAATAGGATTAAGGTAAAAGTAAAGGTTCCCCTCGCACATACGTGCTCATTGTTTCCGGCTCTAGGGGGCGCTGTTCACCTCCATTACAAAGCCGAAGAGCCAGCGCTGTCCGAAGACGTCTCCATGGTCACGTGGCCGGCAGGACTAAACGCTTTCAAAGGCGCACGGAACGCTGTTCCCTTCCCACCAAAGGGGTCCCTATTTTTCTACTTGCATTTTTTACGTGCTTTCAAACTGCTAGGTTGGCAGAAGCTGGGACAAGGAACAGGAGCTCACTCAAAGGTGTTATTTATGCAGGTTCTGACCAGCTCTGGAGAAGCAGTACTGGAAATTTTAAGTAGCTTGGAGAACCGGCCAATCCCACCTCTGACTGGCCCCTCCCCCATCTCTTCTCTGTCTCTCATTGAGTCCCAGCTGATCGGCTGGGTCTTCTTTGGTTGCCCTGCACAGGAGAATGGAGCTGGAAAGCAGGTTAGTGGGGTGGGGTAAAGGGACGAAATGGAGATCTTGCAGTAACCTTCCCCCAGGAGTGGGGAGGGAAGGGGGACTTTACAGTATCCTTCCCCTGCCATCGCCCACCAACCCGGAGTAAAAGAAATTTGAATCCCATCACAGAACTCACTCTATTATGTGACGTTAGGGATTCGAACACGCGGAACTGCCGACCTTTTTGATCAACAAGCTCAACGTCTTAGCCACTGAGCCACCGTGTCCCTACAATAATAAGATTAACCCACTACTATTTAGGAGAACTCACCACATTGCACCATCTCCTAAGGGCATTTCAGACATTGTACAACCTCCCTAGCAGCATCTCTAAAATTTATTTAAAAAAATCCATGTAATCAAATCAATTGGTCAATGGACCTAGGAAATGCTGTTGGTTCTGTTCACCATTAAACTTTCTTTCCAATCAGCCTCCATGTAGTTTCCATCGCCTTTCTCCCAGCTTGGCACTAAACCAGATGAATTTTGCTTCCAACATTACTGTCAGGAAGTTCACTTAATTTTATGACCTTTTTTATGGTGGACATGAAGCAAATGTGATCACGGCTGCTAGGTGCATTGGCTATGAAGTCTGGCAGTCATCCGCTCTGGAGGTCACCGTATTGGGAGAGACAGAATAACAGAGTTGGAAGCGATCTTGGAGATCCTCTAGTCGAGTCCTCTACTCAAAGAGGTGTCCCTATGCTATTCCAGACACAGGACTGTCCAATCTCCTTCAGACAAATGGCTTGTCCAAACTCTTCTTAAAACTCTCCAATAATGGAGCATCCACATGTTGTTCCTCTGATTAATTGTTCTCATTTTCAGGAAATTCTGCCTCAGTTCTAGGTGTCTTCTACCCATAATTAGTTTCCCTCCATTGCTTCTTGTCCTGCCCTCAGGTGTTTTGGAGAATAGCTTGACTCCCTCTTCTTTGGGGCAGCCCCTGAGATATTGGAACACTGCTATCATGTCACCTCTGGTCCTTCTTTTCATTGAACTAGATGTAACCAATTCTTGCAACTTTTCGTTGTATGTTTTAGCTTCCAGGATCCCTAATCATCTTTGTTGCTCTTCTCTGGACTCCATCTCCAACTCTCTATCTCCATCTCTGTCTTTCACCCTTCATCTCCACCTCCAACTCTCCCATTCAATCTCTCTCTCTCCCCCCTCCCTCTGGTGTGTTTTTTTCTGTCTGTCTCTCTGTGTGTGTCTCTCTCTGTGTGTCGATCTTTCTCTCTGTGTGTTTCTCTCTCTCTGTGTGTGTGTGTGTGTGTGTCTCTGTCTCTCTCTCTTATATTCCCCCATCTCTCTCTCTGACTCTCTTTGACTCTCTCTCTCTCTTTCTCTATCCGTCAATTTATTCCTTGCTTGACTGCCTGTCTAGTTTTGCATGCCCTAAGACTGCATGTCCTAGTTTTATTTTATGAAGTTAAGCAGTCTACATAAATTTAATTTGCAGAATACAGATGGTCCTTGACTTACAGCCATTTTAGTGACCTTTTGAAGTTACAACACCATTGAAAAAAATTGACTTATGCCCATTTCCCTCCACTAATAACTATTGCATCACTCTCATGATCAGGTGGTCAAAATTCAGACACTTGGCAACTGACTCATATTTATGACAGTTGCAGTGTCCCAAGGTCCTCTTGTGCCATCTTATGACAAGCAACATCAATGGGGAGGTCAGATTCACTTAACAACCGTGTTGCTAACTTAACAGTTGCGGTGATTCACTTAACAGCTGTGGCAAGTAAAGTTGTAAAATAAGCACTTAGCAATAGCACTTAGACTTATATACCACTTTGCAGACCTTTTACAGCCCTCTCTAAGTGATTTTACAGAGTCAGCCCCCCAACAATCTGGGTCCTCATTTTACCCACCTCGGAAGGATGGAAGGCTGAGTCAACCTTGAGCTTGGTGAGAATCGAACTGCCAAATTTCAGGCAGCCGGAAGTCAGCAGAAGGAGCCTGCAGTACTGCTCTCTAACCACTGTTCCACCATGCCTCATAAGGGAGCAAAATGGAGCAAAACTGACTTAACAGCTGTCTCGCTTAGGCACCAAAATGTTGGACTCAACTGTGGACGTAAGTCAAGGACTACCTGTAAGGAATAATAGATCCATCTCTCTGGAATGGTATAGATAGGGTCTCTCCATCTTGGGCAAAGGATTGGAGTAGAAGACCTCCAAGGTCTATTCCAGTTCTGTTGTTCTATTTTCTGGTATTCAATGAACCTTCCCAATTACAATGATGCTGAAAAAAGTGACTTACACTTACAACATGTCCTCACACTTATGACAGTGCAGCATCCCTGTGGGCGCTTGGCAACTAAGCAAAGGTTGCAATACCCCTGGGTCATGGATCACCATGTGGGACCTTCACAGGAGACTTTCGACAAGCAACATTAAGGAGGAAAGCCAGATTTGCTTAATGACCACGCAGGCGTGGGGCTGTTGGGACTTCACAGGGATTCGGGAGAACCCCCAAATCCCACTCCTGGCTGGCCCCGCCCCTCCTGCCCCTCCCCTCCCCGGAGTCCCAACGCGGCCTGTTTTGGATGCAAGTAAGTGCAGGGCGCGCATGGAGGCTTGTGGAGGGTGAAAAGCGGGCCTCCAAGAAGTTCCAGAAGGCTGGAAATGAACCTGTTTCTGCCTTCCAGAGAGCCTCCGGAGCCTGGGGAGGCCATTTTCGCCTTCTCGGAGGCTTGAGGAAAGCCTCCGGAGCCCAGGAAGGGCAAAAAGCCCCCCCCCATCATGAGGAGGCTGACTAGGCCACGCCCACCATGGCCACACCCATGCAGCAACCAGGCAGAGAACTCTTCGCTAAAATTTTTAAAGCCCATCCTTGTAACCACGGCAAAAATGCTGTAAGATTGGACTCGTAGCTAAGGCAACATTGCTTAGGGACAGAATTCCCAGGATTCTGGCCCCGTTTGTGATTTATAAGTTGGGAACTATTGCTACTATTATTATTATTATTAATAATAATAATAATAATAATAATAATAATAACAACAACAACAGTAACAACAATAGCAAAAACACTAATACTAACAATAATACTAACACTAACACTAACAACACTAACATTAACACTAACACTAATAATAATAATAACAATAATATTAACACTAACACTAACAATAGCAATAATAATAATCCCCAAATGCAGATCTCAGCTTGTTTTACCGGAGGTCAAAATTGCCTCTGTTCTCCTCCTTTTTTATGTACTTTATTATATAGGAGCAATTTATTGATTGGAAACCCTTTACAAGAACAATGAAAAGATTGCAACCTTAATGGCGTCTCATTCATAAAGCGTTAATTAAGTAACATTTAGAGTCTTGTAAAGCTCTTTTTTTTTCTCCCTCCCCTTTGCACCTGTTTTGTAGAGTTTAATTGATTCCATGCGTCCTTTTGTGTAAATAAAACAAGGACAAGCAAATCGGGGAAGGGAAGGATCCATTTAGCATCTGATAGCAGGAACAGCACAGATACAGATTAACAGAGCTCCCCACCCTCCCAATAGATCTAGTAGGACAGAATTTGCGATTTATTTATTTATTTTGACCAAAAGGTTCTTCAGGTTTTTTAATGGACACCAAAGGCCCATTTTAGGACTTGAACTGCAATTTCCATGCATTTTTTTCATCTCACTGCATCCAGAAAACGGGTTCTGTTTTCAGTTTTTATCAGACAGGACCCCAGAATCACAGAAAGATATTCAGGAGTTACATATGGCCTCAGGACCACAGACAGATTTTCCACACCTAAAATAATATGCCTTGTGGAACAAAATAGGTCATTGTTTGTTGATTGATTCAGTATAAACCTATTGGAGAAATAGCAATAGCACCTAGACTTATATACCGCTTTACGGTGCTTTACAGCCCTCTCTAAACAGTTTACAGAGTCAGCATTTTGCTCCCAACAATCTGGGTCCTCATTTTGCCCACTTTGAAAGAATGGAAGGCTGAATCAACCTTGAGCTGGTGAGCATCGAACTGCTGGCAGTCAGCAGAGTTAACCTGCAATACTGCAATCTAACCTCTGTGCCTTCATGGCTCTTAATATTATTGAGTCTGTCATCTGCATCTCTATAACTGTCTGGTCTGGTTCTGCAATCCAACAAGACAGACACAGACTTCAGAGAGTAATTAGGACTGCAGAAAAACCAATTACTACCAACCTTTCTTCCTTGGAGGACCTGTATACTGCACGAGTCAAAAAGAGGGCTGTGAAAATATCTAAAGACCCTCACATCCTGGACATAAACTGTTTCAACTCCTTCCCTCAAAAACAATGCTATAGAGTACTGCACACCAGAACAACTAAACACTAGAACATTTCTTCCCAAATGCCATCACTCTGCTAAACAAATAATTCCATCAACACTGCCCAACTATTTACAAAGTCTGCACTACTATTACTATTAATTTTCTCACCATTCCTTACCACTCATCCCCTCCCACTTGTGACTGTATGACTGTAACTTTGTTGCTTGCATCCTAACGATTTATATTGACTGTTTCCTAGTATGATTTGATTGCTTATTGTACCCTATGATTATTATGATTAAGTGTTGTACCTGATGATTCTTGATGCTTGATGAATGTATCTTTCTTTTATGTATACTGAAAGCATTTGCAGCAAGACAAATTCCTTGTGTGTCCAATCACACCTGGCCAATAAAGAATTCTGTTCTATTCTAACTATTCCCTTTCATTACTGTATAGGTGAAAAAAGGGCAAAAGTTTCCTTATCAATTGTGTCCGACTTTAGGGCACCATGCTCATGTCTATTTATTGGCTGAGGCAGCCAATATTTCCCGTAGATAATTTCCAATGGTCATGTGGCCAGCATGACTATATGTTGATATGCATGGAATACTGTTATCTTCCCACCAAAGAGGTACCTATTTATCTACTTGCATTTGTGCACGTTTGAACTGCTAGATGGGCTGGAGCTGAAGCAAGGAAAGAGAGCTCACTCCGTCATGCAGAGCTCAGGTCTCAAACCTGCACTGTCAGCTTTCCAACTGACAAGCTCAGTGTCTTTAACTGCTGAACCATTACACGTACACACACTCCTTACAAGTGTATGTTAGTACAATTTTGTATGTACTGGTCCTGATTCACAGTAAAGATAAAGGTTTTTTCTCTTATGCAGTTGTTTCTGATTCTGGAAGCCAGTGCTTATCTTTATTTCCAACTGAAGGAGCCAGAATTGTTCGAAGACTCTTTCTGTGGTCATGACAGAGGTGGTATTCAGCAGGTTCTGACAGTTCTGGAGAACCGGTAGCAGAAATTTTGAGTAGTTTGGAGAACCAGAAAATACCACCTCTGACTGGAGATATTACAGTATCCTTCCTCTGCCACGCCCACCAAGCCATGCCCACGGAACTGGGTAGTAAAAGAAATGGAATCCCACCACTGGTTATGTAGCTAACATTATTATACACTGAGGCACATGAAATGCAATTATTTTCACACCGAAGTGGTACCTATTTATCTACTCACATTTACATGCTTTGGAACTGCTTGGTGGGCAGGAGCTGGAACAAGGAACGGGAGCTCACCCCCTCTCACAATGCTCAGGTCTCAAACTGTCAGGCTGACATTCCCAGTGTCTTAACCACTAGGCCAGCGCCTGATTCACAGTACTAAGGTCCAAATATTTCCTACTTCATTTTGATAGATTAGAAGGACAAGATACATGCTCAGACACTAAATCAGTGTTCTCCAATCCAGGCAACTTTAAGATCTGTGTACTTCAACTCCCAGAATTCCTCAGCAAGCATTAAATGTTGAGAAGCATCTGAGTAGTAAAGAAACTCACCTTGTGGATCAGAAAAACTGCCTTGTTGGTCACCCAAGGAGATAAATCGATGGAATGAAATATCTCAATCAGCTTACCTTTGGACAAGAGAAGCTCTTAGCTGTCAATTTCTTCTATTAATTTCTTGAGCAAGCTTCTCTTCTACAACTTTGAAACAACCCTGGGAAACTATGGATATGAAAAAAAAAAAAAAAAAAAACCCGACTCATCTACGGTACATAAATTTTAACTTTCTTTCCCTTTCACTTGTGGAGACACCAGCTAATTAGAGGGATGTATCAATTCATAGAAAGACCATAGACCATTACCGTGTGAGAAAACTTACTGTTAATTTCCCTATGCTTAGATTTATTGTTGGTTCAGTCTCAGGCAGGGAAGCCCAGCAATTAAGCATGACAGGACAAAGCTAAATTGGCGAGAACAAAAAAGAGAGTCTAACTTGTAGCAAACTTGGGTTGATGCTTTCTCTGTGATTTCCCTATGGAGATCCTCTAAACAGTGGATTTTAATCTTAATATTCTCTTTCTCTCCCCCTCCCTCCCTCCCTCCCTTCCTCTCTCTCTCCAGAGTTTCCATTCATTCAAAATAAAGCATGGTAATTCTTAAGGAGATGCATTCAGGGACAATTTGGCTGTGGTCTAATCCTTGCCATCAAAAATCTGATTTTTCTAGGGCAATCTTTCTCAGAAGTATGAGGCCACAGAGCCCATTATCCCCAGCTGACATACATATGTCAGTCACTATGATGCCTGTATTTGTAGATAAATCCATCCCCAAAGATTAGGCACCAACATGGAGGAGTGTGAAATTAACATAATCAGAATTGTAAATAGGATGAAATGCTTAGTCCACTCTGTCGTTGGAAACAGCTACATGAAGAGGATAAAACAGAGGTTTCCAGGTGAGCAACAAAGATGTTTTTGGAAGAGTCAGTTTTCTTTAAGAATTAAAACAGCTATCTTGTCCAATGAAGATGGAGATAAAAGAAGCAGTTATCTCGCTGGTTAATGTTTGTATTTATTTATTTTAATGTAGCAGAAAATTGCATAATGACAATTCAGTGAGCTGGAGTTCAATTCCAACAATTTTTGGGAGAGCTTTCAAGCTCCAGTAGAACAGAATAGAATAGAATAGAATAGAATAGAATAGAATAGAATAGAATAGAATAGAATAGAATAGAAACTTTATCGTCACTTTATATGTACACTAATTGGCATATGTTAAAATGAAATTATGTTGCATACAACTCTCAAAGGGTCTCCACCTCTAATATAAACATAAACATGACAAGATAAATAAATAAATAATATGCGTGTACCCACATATATTATATGACAGTCTAGTTCAGATGTATACATGCACACGGCAAAAGAAACAAATCCTGCCAGTTTGCCAGATGGATGGCATAGGGAACAAAGCTGTTGCAGAATCTGGAAGTCTTGCTAGAAACACTCTGAAACCTTCTCCCAGAGGAGAGAAAACAGAAACAGACCATGAAGTGGGTGTGTGGGGTCTCCAACAATGCTTTGAGTTCTAAGCACTTGTAAGCAGCATTCTGAATAACAGGAAGCAGGCTTCCTATAATCTTCTCTGCTATCCTTACCTCTCTCTGTAGGGACTTTCTATCTGAGGCACTGCTACCACCAAACCAAACCAAAACAGAAGAGAAGATGGAAGCTATATTTAGCTCATGGGTTGTAGGTGGACATGATCTGTGCAGAGTCTAGAACAGCTTGCTGTGGCCAACTCGCTGCAGCCTTCTTGCCGCAGCCACTTTGCCATGGCCAACCTGGCATGGCCATCTTGCCACAGCTAACCTGGCATGGCCATCTCACCTCAGGAATAATGTCAATGGAAATAGTGTCAAAGAAACATTGGAGGATGATGTTAACAGATTTTGTTATATTGTTATGAGTTATCCTGCAACGAGTTGCAGCAAGATGGCCATGGCAGGTTGGTTGTGATGAGATGGCCGTGTTAAATTGTCACATTCTGATCTGTGCATCCATGACAGTAGTGGGATTCAATTTTTTTTACTACCAGTGCTACGGACATGGCTTGGTGGGCATGGCAGGGGAAGGATACTGCAAAATCCCCATTCCCTCCCCACCCCACTAACCTGCTTTCCAGTTCCATTCTCCTGTGCAGAGCAACCAAAGAAGACCCAGCTGATCAGCTGGGACTTGGGAGGCAGAGAATAGATGGGGTTGGCGGGGCCAGTCAGCGGTGGGATTTGCCGGTTCTCTGAACTACTCAAAATTTCTGCTACTGGTTCTTCAGAACTGGTCAGAACTTGCTGAATACATCTCTGGTCCATGGCCAGCTTGGAAGAAGGCAGATTTATACCCCATTAGTGTATTCCTAGCCCAAAGTGATTGCAGGTTTACATGCCTTTTAGTCTTTACCTTTGAAACGGGGTGTATAAAACAGTGTGTGTGTGTGTGTGTGTGTGTGCGTGTGTGTGTGTTGAAAGACACCTTTGAACTATTTGAAACATATTTGAATATTGCAATGACTTACCTGTCAATGAATACCTCAGCTTCAACCATAACAACACAAGAACACATAATAGATACAAACTCAAGGTTAACCGCACCAAATTTGATTGCAGGAAATACGACTTCAGCAACAGAGTGTTCAATGTCTGGAATACTCTACCTGACTCTGTGGTTTCTTCCCCAAACCCCAAAAACTTTAACCTTAGACTGTCTACTATTGACCTCACCCCTTTCCTAAGAGGTCTGTAGGGGACATGCATAAGTGCACCAACGTGCCTACCATCCCTGTCCTATTGTTTCTTTTATTTTTCTTATATGTACCCGTTTCGTGTATTCATAACTATGTATATACTTATACCTATTATCTGGTAAGTGATTGACAAATCAAAATAAATAAATAAATAAAAAATATTCCAATGCAAAGTTGAAGGTACACCACAATACAGGTGTGTATAGCATTGCCTTCAATGAAAGCCAAAGACGAACACAGACAACTGACAAATTCACCCACTTAAAAATGAAACAAAATGGAAAAAATATTTCATTCCCCCGCCCTCTTCCTATCAGAGGAAGATTGAAGATCTTTTTAACAAAAGCTATCCTCATCTCTAAAATGCCTGCGTTGGCTGTCAGTTTCAGACATTGTGGTCAGATTCCGAAGTGGTTTGGAAATGTATAATTAAAATAATGTTCTCCCCTTCCTTTGTCTTCTTGCAATAGCAAACTGCCAGCAACCCAAACAGTCTAAGTGCTGCACAGAGAAGAGGTCATAGAAAAATCTCTGCATTTTCTCTAGTAGGTATTTGAACAAGATTAATGAGCTCTAGCAACATGCCAAGTCAATCTGTTCCTTCTGTCAATCAAATCCAATAGAACACGGATCTCAGTCTCACTTGATGAGTTTTTAGGAAGATGCGAAGGGTGGTGCTTTTTTTTTTTTCTTTTGTTGTTTTCACTTTAATTAAATCACTATTTCAAATGAGCATTCCACTTTATTCTGAGAAATGTCTGTCAGGCATGACTCTAACCCTCCTATTAGGACTTTGGTTCTTAGGGAAGAAATTGTGCAGCTAAGAGCTCCAGTGTCTGCCATATGGACATGTAGAATCGTCCTGAAATAGCCATGAAATGATCACCTGCAGGGTGGGGAAAGTTCAAAGATATGCCAATAAGCTTACTAACATATATATATATATATTCTTAAGTTTTCACGGGTACTTACATGTCTGGCATTCAGCATTGTTCGGGTATTTTCCCACGTCATAGTAGTGGTGCTTTTAAAGTTGTAGCAACATTTCAGCAGAATCTCATCTGCCATCATCAGGCTTCTGTATAGTGTTCGTCTGTGAGTTAGACTTTTACAGTGGTTTCAGATTTAAATTTGGGGCAGCCTATTGTTGTGCCAGAATGGTTTTTTCTTCATCCTGATTGGTTGAGAGTCTTGGTCTGTGTTTATTGGTCTTGGAGTTTGCTGTGTTCTGCTTCTAATATCTTCTGTCTGTTTTTTTGGCTCTTTTTGTATCTTGATTGGTTGGCAACATTGTGTTACTTTATTGGAGGCCTTTAGTACAGCTAACTCACAGTAAAAGTCTAACTCACAGACGAACACTATACAGAAGCCTGATGATGGCAGATGAGATTCTGCTGAAACGTTGCTACAACTTTAAAAGCACCACTACTATGATGTGGGAAAATACCCAAACAAAGCTGAATGCCAGATATATATATATATGGATCTTTGGTTATTCGGGTTTTCTTCTGCATAAGATTGGAGGTGTCTAGGCAACGTTTCGATGAAGTCTCATTCATCATCTTCAGGCTTGGTCTTCAGCTCTGTGCTTCTCAGAGTGATGTGAGCTTGCAGCTGCTTCTTCCTTTTAACTGGTAGTGGGGGTATGACTTGATTGGGTGGGGGCTTGGCTGTGTTCTGATTGGTTGGGAGGTTGGCTGTGTTCTGATTGGCTGGAGGCGTGTTCTGTTCAGGTGGGGGCTTGGTTGAGCTCTGGTTAGTCACACCCCCCACTAGCAGTTAAAAGAAAGAAGTAGCTGCAAGCTCACATCACTCTGAGAAGCACAGAGCTGAAGACCAAGCCTGAAGATGATGAATGAGACTTCATCGAAACGTTGCCTAGATACTTCCAATCTTATGCGGGAGAAAACCCGAATAACCAAAGATCCACATACAAATACCCGCGAGAACCTCAGAAAATATATATATATATACACACATATACATATACATATACATATACATATACATATACACATACATATACATATACATGTATGTATATGTATGTATGTATCTGAATGGTAAATTTGGGTCATCAGAATGGATGGAAAAGCCTAAAGTATTAAATATTAGGTTGCCAAGTCCCTTCAATCAGTGATTACCAACTGGTGGCCTGTGAAAAAATGTTGGTGGTTCGCAGAAAGAAATATTTGCATTTTTCATATTGCACTAAATCAGGGGTCCTTAAATTATGGCCCCTGGGCCAGATATGTGCAATGAATAGAATAGAATAGAATAGAATAGAATAGAATAGAATAGAATAGAATAGAATAGAATAGAATAGAATTCTTTATTGGCCAAGTGTGATTGGACACACAAGGAATTTTTGTCTTGCTGCAAATGTTCTCAGTGTACATGAAAGAAAAGAGACGTTTGTCAACTGTCAAGAATCATCAGGTCCAACACTTAATGATAGTCATAGGGTACAATAAGCAATCAAATCATACTAGGAAACAGTCCATATAAATCGTAAGGATACAAGCAACAAAGTTACAGTTGTACAAGTGGGAGGGAATGGGTGATAAGGAGTGATGAGAAGATTAATAGTAATAATAGTGCAGACTTGGTAAGTTGGACAGTGTTGAGGGAATTATTTCTTTAGCAGAGTGATGGCATTGGGGAAAAAACTGTCCTTGTGCCTAGTTGTTCTGGTGTGCAGTGCTCCATAGCGTCATTTTGAGGGTAGGAGTTGAAACAGTTGATATCCAGGATGTGAGGGACCTGAAAATATTTTCACAGCCCTCTTTTGGACTCATGCAGTATACAGGTTTGTGTTGCTACAGAGAGTCTCCCCCTTCAGGGTCTTTTTGTGCAGGTCCAACGATCAGCTGTTGGACCCACCTACATGGCCCAGCTCTAGTCTGTGCTTTATTTTTGGGTTTTCCAGCTCAGCTGATTTGCACGGCATAGCAGAGTGCCACATATCAGCTGTTTTACACACAGGCCTTTCAGCAGAAGGTGAGTTGTAAATGCTACGCACATGCATGCTCACCGAACCGGTTGTTTCACCAGTTAAATCTCACCCCTGGACAGAAATCAGAGAGAGATTAATTTGTTTATTTTATTAAAAAAATTTTTTTATTTTACAACAAATCCATCTTTCAGTTATACAGTGTGTTGACTGGGTACATATATCTTGTGCAAATATTTATATATTTAGTATACATTTCTTACTATGATTACATTCATGTTAAAAACCACTCAAGCTTATATATCTTATCATTATAACAATATTCATTTAACTTCTTACTTTATTTTCCAAATATTTATAAAATAAATCCCATATCATGTAATATTCCATTTCTTGTTGTTCTTTAATTACCAGTGTTAATCTATTCATTTCTGCACATTCCAATATTTTCATGATCACCTCTTCCTCTATTGGAAGCTTTTCATTTTTCCAATTTTGAGCAAATACAATCTAGCTGCTGTTAATATGTATATGATTAAATATGTTTTTTCTTTACAATAATTTTCGAGTAAAATTCCCAATAAATTGGTGAGAGTTTAATTAATATGGATGACTGCCTAGAACAGATTATTGGGCCCCAAGAGCTCAGCCTGGGCCCAGCTCTATATTTCTATCCATCCCACCTTTGCGGACAAAATAATAACAGGAGACTGTTAATGTAATCCTACTTTGTAAAGATTTAACAAGTCAGCATCTGGACAAGACCATCACGGGCAAGAAAGGAAGAAGCAGAAGATCTACCCCCTGTCCTCCAATTTTGAGATGCAGTTATAATTGGGTCCATGGGGGGAATGAGAGAAAAAAGTTACCCTTTTAATTGAACATTTTGCATCATCCACACAAGCAGGGTTAAAAAAAATCCTGCCATTGCTGAGTTGCCTCTGGGGTTACGGGCATCTTGATAACTTAGAATTAGAAAAATCAGGATGTCTCTGAAGAGATAATCAACATCAGGCTAAATGCTTAAAAATAAAAAACTTAATATGTCTCCTGAAAGCTCAGCCAGCCACCTGTTTATAATTTGGGCAGGATTTGCTGCTGAAGCATCCCTTCCAAAGAAAAAAATACAAAAAAATACAAACGTGAAAATTAAAAAGATGATTTTAAGATGGTTTTTTTTTCTTTTTAGTCCTTTTGCCCGGTAATTTATTTATTTATTATTTAAAAGGTTGATATAGCCACCCGTGTGATTAAATCAAGTCTGCGTGACATGGCTAAATATAACACCAAAGCTACAGCTCCCTCTCTGCCTCTGGGAGGGCAGCCCTCTTACGGAGCTCAGAATTTTCTCTCTGGGGTCATTGAAACAAGAGATAATTCTGAAAGGAAAATTCTGACCTCAGATTCCCCATCTTCTCCTGTAAAAGGGAGCACCTGATGTCAAGAGAAGGAGGAAGAAAAAAGAGATTTGAGACAGAAGAATGAAGCAAAGTGTCAACTCGCAAATCATTCCTATGCCTGTTTCCAAGTTGCCATAAGAAGGAGGAGGGGAAGGCCTGAGGGAGCAGTGTGGCAGATGAAGGCCAAAAGCACATTCCACACTTATCTTGCTGAGATTGTAGCCTAGGCTACTGGATCTTCTGCCCCCCAAAATCCTTCATTGGAGAGTGTGATTGATGACACCCAGCCCATGAACGTATGTTTCATTGGAGAATCTGATTTATGACACACCCAGGGGGGTGGGGGGAAACAGGTTCAGAGGTGATAGTAAATTACATGTCTTGGAGTTGGCTTTATACGGGTTAGTGCTGGATTAGTTGTTCCGAATAAAACTTTTGTATTCTTTTGAAACTTGGCTCGAAGCTCATGATTTAATGAAGGCAATAGTCGGAACCCTGACACAAAGAGGGGTTTAACCCCCGCTCTCCTTTCAGCATAAAAATAAATGCAAATTATCCCATTGCTTTTAGGGAATGGGAGAAAAAAAATCCCAATAAATCTAGAGATTTTTTTAAAAGCAGAGATTCTTTGCATGGACTATAGGCAGTCCTTGACTTACAGACAATCCCCAGGAGACAGTGAATTTTTAGCCCTATACCTTAGTCATGAAAGCCACTGGGTGACTTTGGACCAATCACCAAGTGACAGTAATTTCTTGTTTGAGGTTATCATTTAAAGTTACAACAGCACTGGAAAAAAAGAGACTTGAGACTGGTCCTTAAACTTACAACTGTCACAATATCCCCATGGTTGTATGATCAAAGTTCGGATACTTGACAACCAGCTTAGATTAATGGCAATTGCTGTCAGACTGGCCCTGGCTTGCTCTCTAGAAAAGAATGGTCCTTGGCATCATAGGTGTCACAGAAAATGTACTTTTCCTATTGATGCTGAGTGCAGCATGAGAGAAACTGAAGAAAAACCATGTGAAAATCATATTGAAAGCAATCCCAGTTCCCAGTAAGAAGGGAGGGAGGGAGAAGGAAGGGAAGAAAGGAAAGACAATAGATTAACAGAGTTTGAAGAGATCTTGTAGGTCATCCAAGGAAGGAAGGAAGGAAGGAAGGAAGGAAGGAAGGAAGGAAGGAAGGAAGGAAGGAAGGAAGGAAGGAAGGAAGGGAGGGAGAAGGAAGGAAGGAAGAGAAACAGGAAGGGAGGGAGGGAGGAAAGAAGAAGGGAGGGAGGGAGGGAGGAAGAAGGAAGGAAAACAGGAATGTAGAAAGGAAGGGAGGGAGAGAGGAAGGGAGGGAGGGAAGGAAGAGGAGGCAAAAGAGGGAGGAAGAAGGAAGGAAGGGAAACAAAAATGAAGAAAGGAAGGGAGGGAGGGAGGAAGGAAGGAAGAACGGAGGAAGAGAAGGAAGGAAGAGGAGGAGAGGGAGGGAGGGAGGAAGAAGGAAGGAAAAGAAGAAGGAAGATAGATAGTTTAACAGAATTGGAAGGGACCTTGTAGGTCATCTAGTCCAGGAAGGAAGGAAGAAAAGAAGGAAGGGAAAGAGGAAGAAAGGAAGGAGAGGGAAGAAGGGAGGGAACAAAGGGTTTCTTCAGCTTTTTGGCAGAAACAGTGTTTGTTGTCTCTTTTCTTTTGTTATTGTTATTGTTATTGCCATTTGTATGGCTGCCATGTCACACAAATAACTCTGGGCAACTCACAACAGGAGAAGAATGAAAGAAAACTGCATACAAACCTTTCTTCTTAAGAAAACTTTAAAA
This sequence comes from Hydrophis major, assembly GCA_033807585.1. Taxonomy (NCBI): domain Eukaryota; kingdom Metazoa; phylum Chordata; class Lepidosauria; order Squamata; family Elapidae; genus Hydrophis; species Hydrophis major. The sequence goes on along the minus strand of CM066331.1, from coordinate 207,379,873 downwards.
ACGTTTGTTTCATTCCAAGATGAAATGGACAAATGGCAACATGTAACATCCAATCTGTCACCAAGCAGGTAAATGTTCAGACTTTTAACTTTTATTGTTTTATGGGTCTTTATTCAACCGAACTGCCTTATTGGCAGTTTTGTTACGGTTAGGAATTGCATGTAACTTAATTGGTTTTGCTGTTTTACTGACTATAAATTGGTTGGTTTTTATTAGGTTGTCATGCCTTTGTAATTTTATTATGCAAAGATTTGTAATTACTGGTTGTCTTTGCCACCCTGACATTTTAATAGCCCTTTGAATTCTTTGTCCCTTATTTGCCTAGTTGAAAAGCATGTTATACAATTATTATTATTGTTGTTGTTGTTGGTTGTATAGTCAGCCAGAAGTTTAGACTGGATTGGTATTGTTGTCTATTTATCAACTCTCCCCAAAGATCTAAGACAAGCCAGTTGTGTTGTTGGGTGGTGACAAAGGTCTCATGGCAGGATGTAAGCTATTCCTAGCAAAGCTGCCTTTTGCAATTGACTGGTGGTGATTTTGTCATTGCCCATGGTGTTCAAGTGGTGCTTCAGATGTTTTTGGATTGCACCTGAAGTACCTATTACTATCTGTCACTTTGCTTTCTTTTGTTTCAGTTGTTATATTTCTATTTGCAGTTGTTTATATTTTGTGATCTTCTATAGAATAGAATAGAATAGAATAGAATAGAATAGAATAGAATAGAATAGAATAGAATAGAATAGAAGGATAGAGAATGTACAGAATATGGAATAGAAATGAATGGAACAGAAACGAATAGGGAAGGATAGGAAAGGATAGGATAGGATGGGATGGGATGGGATGGAATGGAATGGAATGGAATGGAATGGAATGGAATGGAATAGAATAGAATAGAAATGAATAGAGTAGAGTAGAGTAGAGTAGGGTAGAGTAGAGTAGAATAGAATAGAATATAACAGAACAGAACAGAACAGAACAGAACAGAACAGAACAGAACAGAACAGAATAGAAATAGAGTAGAGTAGAGTAGAGCAGAGCAGAGCAGAGCAGAGCAGAACAGAACAGAACAGAAATGAATAGAATAGGAATTTCCGGTTTGTAGCCCTTCGGAGCAGGTAGGAATCCGCGACTGTGTGCGGTTTCTGCCTGTGTTCACTGCCCGAGTGCCCCAAGCCATTTGGCTTCGGGGCTAAGTCACCTCCATAGAAGGTGGCGAAGACAGGGGAGGTCTGGCATGGTCGAGAGATATCGCACCTCTCTTCCCTAGCCAGTGAAATCCCCTTTTCCAAAGGCAGCTGAGCGGTGGTCAGCAATGCCCACCACATAGAAGAGCTCAACCGGAAAAAGAAAGTGCAGGAGGAGCTGTGAAGAAGTAAAAGTACCCTGGACTTTGAAACCTGATAAAGAAACATCGTTTCCAGAATGTGTCAAGCGGCGAATGTAAATTAAAGGAAAAGCTTTTTTTTCTTTTCACTCTCTTTCCGAACGTGACAGCAATAGAACCTTAAGAGAAATCGGAAAACTCGCACTGGAGGTATGGATTTCTGAACATTTAAAGGAAAATTGTTGCTGTAAGTGGGAAGGGAGAGGAAAAAAAATTGGATCAGAATTTGAAAAAGGAGGAGATTGCCTAGAATTTTAAAGAGCTTTAAATATTAATATGGCTTCTAAAAGATACATCTTAATTGGAACTCTTTGACTAAACAGCAACTCCAGAAAGAGAAAGGGAAGAAAGAAAAAAATATTAAAAGAAATAGTCTGTTTGGATTCTTTGGTGGCTTTGGAATTTTGGGGAATTATTCTTGATTAAAAACACTCGGGTGGTTGTTTTGGAAAAAGTTTTTCTCTTCATGATGGCATTGCTTGTGGATGAACTAAAAATTGAATACCAAAAATATAAAAAAGAACAAGATGGGAAAGATACTTTGGGCACTCTTTTTCAATTTCTAGAAATGGTGGTATGCACTTATGAAAAATTGACTGCGCAGCAGGACGATTGGGACAAAGAAGAAGCCATCTTGGATGGACAAATGGTTCTATTTGGGGAGGAGGAGAAAGAAGAAAAGAAAAAGGGGATTTTTGAAAAAACAACCAAAAAAGAGAAAAATGAGGTGAAAGGTGGATACAAGGTTAGAAAACAACAGAAAGGGGGAAAACAGAAGAAGAAAAGGGAGGAGGAGAGACAAAGGGGTAAAAAGGGCAAGGAAAAGAATAAGCAAGAGAGAAAGGAGGAGAAGAGAAGCCTTAATGGTGGGAAGCAAGATTCAAAGAAACAAAACTTATTTAGAGACAATGGGTAAATGTAATTGAAAAAAGGGATTCTGTAAGGTACATAAGATTCAGTTTTTATATGTGTATTTAGAATAAAATGCTTAAGATATAAATGAGTATTAATATGTATGATTAATTTCTTAATGGCATTGACTGTGGTTTCATATGCTTTTCTTTTTTGTTATTGTTATATATTTTTTTCTTTCTTATAAAATTCATTGTGTAATTTTAGAATGTACTAAACAGAATCCCAATATAAGTTAAGTGTTATATTAAGTATTATTAAGCTAGGGGAAAGAGTTAAAGGCATCATACTCCAATCAGTGTACAGGAGAAGTTTGTCTAAAGAGAAAAGATGAATGGATAGCTGGAGATAGAACAGACAAAGAAGGATAAGTATTATGAATTGAATTCAGATGAGATAAATAAAATAAAATTAAGAAAGATAAAAGAGGGAAGAAGCTATATAGAAAATTGAAAATGGTAATAAGATATGGAATGATATATAAAGTGAATATGATTTTTGAATTTGTGTCTGTGCAAAGAGTTTTAACCCGGGATCAAGCAATTTTCAGAAAAGATGTTTTATGTTTTTATGTTCCATGTTTTGTTTATCTGTGTATTGTTTTTGGAAAGCAATAAAATTTTAATTAGCAAGAAATATAATTTGGATAATAGAATGAAAAGAAGAAGTTGGGATAAGATACGAAGCTGAACAGATAACGTAAATATATATATTATAATTTGGAATTATTTTGTATGTTTTATTGTTTTTTTCAGAAAAGATTTTTTATGTTATGATGCCTTGTTTGTTTGTGTATTGTTTTGTAAAAGTAATAAAATTTGTTTTTTTTTTTAAAAGAAATGAATAGAGTAGAGTAGAATAGAATAGAATAGAACAGAATAGAAATGGAGTAGAGCAGAGCAGAACAGAATAGAACAGAAATGAAAAGAATAGAATAGAATAGAATAGAATAGAATAGAATAGAATAGAATAGAATAGAATAGAATATGGAATGGAATGGAATTGAAAAGAACAGAACAGAACAGAACAGAATATGGAATGGAATAGAATAGAATAGAATAGAATAGAATAGAATAGAACAGAACATGGAATGGAATGGAATGGAACAGAACAGAACAGAACAGAACAGAACAGAATATGGAATGGAATGGAACGGAACAGAACGGAACGGAACGGAACGGAACAGAACAGAACAGAACAGAACAGAACAGAATAGAATAGAATAGAATAGAATAGAATAGAATAGAATAGAATAGAATAGAATAATTAGGACCTTGGAGGTTTTCTTGTCCATCTCCCTACCAAAGTAGGAGATCCTACACCACTTCAGACAAATGGTTGTCCAAACTCTTCTGAAAGACTTCCAGTGTTGGAGAATTCACAACTTCTGGAGGCAAGTAGTTCCACTGGCTAATTGTCCTCCCCAGTCAGGAGATTTCTCCTTAATTCCAGGTTGTTTCTCTGCTTGATGAGTTTCCATCCATTGAAGTGCTTTGGAAAATAGCTTGACTCCCTCTTCTGTCTGTTCTATTCTCTTGTTTGCAGGTATTGTCCACTAGCCAGATATTTTTTGTCTTTTTTACCAATAATTGTTAAGTCTAGATTGTAATGTGACAGGTGCTTATTTGATTAAATCCTATTATGCCTAGGTAATCTACCTTTAGATTCACAATGTGATGGAAACTTTATCATTGAAATGCTGACTGAAGGACCTAAGGTCTGAGAATATAGACCCTTCCAAACACAATGTTTTTTTTTAATACAGGTAGTCCTTGATTTACAATTATTCATTTAATGACTGTTCAAAGCAGAGGTGGTTTTGAGCCAGTTCTGACCGTTTCTGGACAACCAGTAGCGGTAATTGTGAGTTGTTCAGAGAACCAGCAAATCCCACCTCTGACTGGCCCTGCCAACCCCACCTCTTCTCTGCCTCCCATTGAGTCCCAGCTGATCGGCTGGGTCTTCTTTGGTTGCCCTGCACAGGAGAACGGAGCTGGAAAGCAGGTTAGTGGGGTGAGGAGGGAATGGAGATTTCGCAGTATCCTTCTCCTGCCACGCCCACCAAACCACACCAGGCCCACAAAGCTACGCCCACAGAAACAATAGTAAAAAAAAAAAATTTGAATCCCACCACTAGTTCAAAGTTACAACAATGAAAAAAGTGACTTACGTCCTTTGTTCACACTCATGACTGCTGTAGCATCCCCATAGTCACATGATCAAAATACAAACTGCTTGGCAACTAGCTCATATTTATGATGGTTGCAGTGTCCTGGAGTGATATGATCGCCATGGTGTGACCTTCTGTCAAGCAATGTCAATAGATTCATTTAAACAGCCGTGTTACCAACTTCACAACTGCAGTGATCCACTAAATATCTGTGGTCAACAAAGGTAATTAAATGGGACAAAACTCACTCAACAATTACCTCACTTAGCAACAAAAGCATTGGGCTCTGTTGTGGTTGAGCACTAACTGTAATTTTATTATTATTATTATTATTATTATTATTATTATTATTATTATTATTATTATTATTATTATTATTATTCCCCTAATAAAATAAATTCTAACAAGTTTTGCATCCTTCCCTAAGGCCAAAGGCACATTTCTCTATCTGGCAGTCATTTGAATTTATTACCTCCTTAGCTAGGATGGCAGTGAATAATTACAATGCTTCTGCTTTAATGATGCCATTAGTATGCAGATGCCCAGAGACCCCTGTTGTTTGGGGGGTCTGAATTTGGAGGATAGAGAATGAGGGGCACACTTCATTCATTGGATTGATTTAACCAACTCACAATCCATACTGCGTTCAACGGCTTAGGGTCAGTGGTGGGCTTCAAATTTTTTAATAACTGGTTCTCTGGCCAAATGACTGGCTGTGCGGGCATGGCCAGGTGGTCATGTGACTGGCTAGATGATGTCACTCATCAGACCCAAGCCTGCCTCTCAGACAATTGCCTCAAAGACAGAAGTAGGATTCAGCCAGTTGGAGTTAATCCCAGCACTGGCCGGCCCCACCCCTGCCCGTTTTCCAGCCTGGTTTTTGGCTGTTTTTTTGGGGGGAATTTTCAGGACATTTGGGGGCTGTTTTCAGGCTGTTTTGGGGCCATTTTCAGGCTGAAAAATGTCCCAAAACATGCTGAAAAAAGAGCAAAGGTGGGGCCAGCCAGTGGTGGAATTTGCTGGTTTGTCGAACTGCACAAAATTTTAACTACCGGTTTGATAGAACCAATGTGAAGTGGCAACAGCCCAACTCTACTTAGGGTGAGTAATAACTTTTTGATGACAGGGTTCACCGCTGTCATGATGTCCTGATTGCTAAATAAAATGAGATTACAAGAGCTGTGATGAGGCCGTTAGTTAATCATGTGAATTGGGTTACCCCAAATAGGCTGATGCAAGCATCCTCTGGCATCAGGGATTTCCAACTTTGGCAACTTTAAGGTGTGTAGGACTTCAACTCCCAGAATTCCTCAGTCAGCCCTGTCAGCTGAGAAATTCTGGGAGTTGAAGTCCACAAGTCTTAAAGTTGCGAAGTTTGGAGGCCCCTGCTCCAGAGCAGTGTTTCTCAACCTTGACAAATTTAAGATGTGTGGACCAATTCCCAGAATTCCTTAGGCACAGCCTAGAGCCCTGGCGGGCAGCTGGGGCCAACAGCTGATTGTCAGAGCAAACCAAACCAGTTTACTCCCAGTTGATTCTCAGAGCTACTGGTTTGTCCGAACAGGGCTGAATCGGTAGAATCCGATCCCTGGTTTTAGCCTCCACTCCCCTAATCATCTTTCTTGCTCTATCCTGCACTCTTTCTACAGTCTCAACATCTTTTCTTTTATATTGTGGTGACCAAAACTGGATACAATATTCCAAAAGCAGAAATTTTTCTCACCAGCTGCAGGGGGAAGCAAACCAGGAGATTACAGGTCAGATTTAGGAAAGGATAAATGCTCTCCAGAATAATTTGGTCTGCAGGCTTTGTAAAGTTTCATTTAACTGATATTAATAAGGAGAAACCTTTCACTTTTAAGTAATTGGCTTAAAATGGGGAGTCTGCCAAGTAAGTGGCCTCTTCCTGGAGTGTAATTATTCTATGTCTAAATTCATAAATGGGCCCTAGGTGTTCTCTGACGGACATCTTGGAAGAAAGTATAATAATAGTAATTCATTAAAGGACTCAGTTTCACCCAAGACGAAATCTCACATGAAGGGAAGCATGTGGCAATTGTAAAATTCAGCCTAAAAATGCCACCTCATTTTTATTTTTTATTTTTTTATTTTTTTGCTGCTCCTTCTCCTGAGTGTGAAGCACGTAGAAAATGGTGCTTAGGGAGGAAGATAAATTGACCGTTGAAAACTGAATTGATGGGAAAAGACCTCAATTATTATGGAGGGTTGCATTGGGATAACGAATAAGATGAAGTTAAACTAGAGTGTAGAATTGACGGGCCGTTGAGAGCCCTGTGATTGGGATATATAGTTTTATTCTGAGGCTTGGGTTGGTTTTACTTAAAAAATGTTTGTGTGTGTGTGTGTGTGTGTGTGTGTACATACACATACACACCCCCACACCCTAACATGTAAATAACATATTTCCCTGAAAATAAGACAGGGTCTTATATTAATTTTTTCTCCAAAAGACACATTGGGGTTTATATTCCAGTTAGGTCTTATTTTGGGGGAAATACGGCACTAAACAGAGGTGGTATTCAGCAGGTACTAATCAGTTCTGGAGAACTTGTAGTGGAAATTTTGACTAGTTCTGAGAACCAGCCAACACCACCTCCTACTAGAGATTTTACAGAATCCTTCCTCTGCCACACCTACCAAGCCATGCCCACAAAACCAGGAGTAAAAAATATTGAATCCCACCACTGGTACTAAATGAATCTGTCTGGCTGACTATCTGGCTGACTGGGGCTTATTTGTGGAGTAGGGTTTATATTATGAGCATCCTGAAAAATTGTGCTAGGTCTTATTTTCCCACTGGGTCTTACTTTGGGGGAAACAGGAGTACATATTAATCATTCCCTCTTGAATGCACAGCGGAAAGAGGTAGCTTGAGAGTCCACATGGTTGATACTGTATGGAACAAATCTGGCTGAATCTGGATGTTCCACTTCGGATACCATGAATCTCCCTCATGGAAGGTAACAAGGAAAACAGGTTGTAAAGAGGATGTGTAGTGTTCCAGACAATCCTGCAGATCCTGCTCAAGCAACGCTTATATGCCATGTCCTGGATGGATGGAAGTGAACTCTGTTTTACTAATCAAAGTAAAAGTACTCCATTGCCAAAACAGAGCAAGCTTTGGACTCTGATTTTATTTTCTCCAGAGGATGCTCATCAGCTTTTTTGGGGGGAAAGGAATCAAGCTCACGCTTTTAAGTCTCTTTAGACTAAATCTAGGAAATCTTATTTTGAAATACCTTGAGGTCATTTTAATCATGGTGGCCTCTTCCAGAGGTCCCCGTGCTGTATACTTGTGCTTTATTAGATCATTCCTTCAAGCCCCTTTGATGTCCCTGAGCAGCTACCACAATGCGGAAAACAAAGGAATGTAATATCTATGGATTATACTCCGTGAGTGAAGCTGAACCTTGAGAACTAGAAATTCATCTTTGGGTTGAACTTCCTGAGTTTGTCCCCCACCTGGATTTTCATCGAGGTTTGGAGAAATCACCTTTTCTGTGTTGCCGGTAGGCAGTCCTCGACTTTGCAATGGAGGCCAGAAACTTCCCTTGTTAAGCAAAGCAGTTGTTAAGTCACTCGTGCCCAACTTTGTGACTTCCTTTGCCACAAATCACTGCCGTTAAGCAGAATCACATGGCCCTAAAGCAAATCTACCTTTCCTCATTGACTTTGCTTGTTGGGAATTTAGGAGTGACCCCAGCATGCTACAACCTCCAAAAATAGATGTCAATTGTCAAGCACCAGAATTCTGGTCATGTGACCATGGGCAATGCTGTGATGATTATACATGTGAGTACTGGTTGTGAGTCAATTTTTCCACTGCTGTTGCAACTTTGAATGATCAGTAAACAAAAGGTTGTAAGTTGAGGGGTGACTGTGGACCTGGAGTAGATCCTCAGTACCTAGTTGGACATTGACTTATCCATAATGAAGGAACCGGGCACCAGTTTGTTGAGGACACTGAATTTTCAAATCTGTGCTTCCTGTCTTCTTCAGGTGACCCTGTCTTCTAACAGATTGTCCTTCATTTAAAAGATCTAATGGCTTAGCATCTGTGTGCATCTTGTGAACTGTGAGAAAATTGCCTCAAGCAATCCCAACTTTATTTCCATACAATATGTTTCAGCATGTCAGTTTAAAACCTAACAGTATAATTTACACCACACACTAAGCTTGGTGGCCACAAAAGGATCCCTCTCTCTCTCTCTCTCTTCCTCCCTCCCTCCCTTCCTCCCCCTCTCTCTTCCTCCTCTCTCTCTGTCTCCTCCTCCTCCTCCTCCTCCTCCTCCTCCTCCTCCTCCTCCTCCTCCTCCTCCTCCTCCTCCTCCTCCTCCTCTTCTTCTTCTTCTTCTTCTTCTTCTTCTTCTTCTTCTTCTTCTTCTTCTTCTTCTTCTTCTTCTTCTTCTTCTTCTTTTCTCCTCCTCCTCCTCCTCCTCCTCCTCCTCCTCCTCCTCCTCCTCCTCCTCCTCCTCCTCTTTCTCTTCAGCCTACCTGAGCAGGTAATATGCACTTGTCCTACTTTCTCCCCCTCCCTTATTGGTCTTCTCTCATACTTTGGATTTTGGAGGATCCAACTACCAATCAAACAGCAGCTGCCAATCAAACAATGGCATTGGGTACTGGAGAGGAGGGCGAAGAGATGGTTTCCTGAAGGCCTGTAGCCAAAGGACGCATGAAGGCTGAACAAACAGAGCCAAAGCCTAAGAATATAAATAAAGAGAAAAAAAACTAAAAGATAGACAGCCCTGAGGAGGAGAGGAAATGAGAAAGGAGGCATCAGATTTTTTTAAAAATTCTTAATTCTTCTCTTTTCAGGCATTTTGATTTCCCTCAGAGCTGCATGAAGGAAATATTCTTCCAGCTGTTTCCCTCAGATGGAGCCAAGATTCAGAAGAAAAGAGACGAATCGAGATGTCCAGCCAGGAACGAACAAGGAGAAAAGATGAAGAAAAATATATATGAAGATTTGGACAAAGTAGAAGATAGAAAGCAGACACTTTAAAAAAAAAAAAAAAAAGACCTTACAGAAAATCATGAAAAAATAGTTTTATTATGAAGATTCATTTCTGCCCCTGTTGTAGGCTTTACAATATACTATTCCTTTTCCTTTTATTGCCAAGCTTTGCTTTTGTACAAGTCTCCCCCTCCCTAGCCAAACCCTGAAGGGAGATACAAAAACTAAACAATTCTCCAGATTTTCAGTACTTTGTGTCTATTGATATTAGAAGCCAATAGGAGCCAATAGCTTAAATTGTGACTCGCCAGAATTCCTTGCACAAGGAATGCCTGTGTTGGCTCTACTTCTTCTCCTATGTTGCAACAAATACTGTGCTATTTTTGTGGGCTAATCAGAATAAATGGATAGGATGGATCGGGGCTACCCAACCTTGCATGGACTTTTGTGAATTTCAACTGCTAGAATTCTCCACCTGGGATAGAATGGGATGGGATTGAATGGAATGGAATGGAACAGAATGGAACAGAATAGAATCCTCACTCTCTTCTAGCACTAATGGTGTGACCTAGTTGGGTCATGAAATGTCTGCAAGAAAACCACCAATCTTATGGGCAGAAGGTCAGCAAAGTTCAATCCTAAGCTATAAATATCCTCTTCAGTGGGATGGGGTGGAGTGGGACCAGATGGGATAAACAAGAATAGACGAGAGTGGAATGGAATGGAATGGAACAGAATGGAATGGAACGGAACGGAGCAGAACAGAACAAAACAACAGAATAGTATGGAATGGAATGGAATGGAATGGAATGGAATGGAATGGAATGGAATGGAGTGGAGTGGAGTGGAATGGAATGGAATGGAATAGAACAGAATGGAATGGAGCGGAACAGAACAGAACAGAACAAAACAGAATAGAATGGAATGGAATGGAACGGAACGGGACGGAACGGAACAGAACAGAACAGAACAGAACAGAACAGAACAGAATAGAATAGAATAGAATGGAATGGAGTGGAACAGAATGGAGTGGAACAGAATGGAATGGAAAGGAATGGAATGGACTAGAACAGAATGGAATAGAAAAGAATGGAATGGAACAGAATGGAATGGAATGGTACGGAACAGAACAGAACAAAACAACAGAATAGTATGGAATGGAATGGAATGGAATGGGAATGGAGTGGAGTGGAATGGAATTGAATGGAATAGAACAGAATGGAATGGAGTGGAACAGAGCAGAACAGAACAGAATGGAATGGAATGGAACGGAACGGAACAGAACAGAACAGAACAGAACAGACAGAACAGAATAGAATAGAATGGAATGGAGTGGAACAGAATGGAATAGAACAGAATGAAATGGAGCAGAACAGAACAGAACAGAACAGAACAGAACAGAACAGAACAGAATAGAATAGAATAGAATAGAATAGAATAGAATAGAATAGAATGGAGTGGAGTGGAACAGAATGGAGTGGAACAGAATGGAATGAACGGAATGGAATAGAACAGAATGGAATGGAACAGAATGGAGCGGAGCAGAATGGAATGGAATGGAATGGAATAGACACAATGAAATTTTGAGCAACACTGTTGGAAATATAATTCCCCATTTGGTCCCAGTTGGGTAAGGATTACACTAAATATGTTCCACTGGAGAAGGAAACCAAGATCTATTCCACTATTCTGCCAAGAAATATAGACATTTCAATTAGGAAAATGTTACTGGAAGAACAACTAAACCCACCCATGAAGACATCCCATGAGTTACTGGGGGAAGGATTAAATGCTACCCTCCAAGGTAAGATGAATGTGAGGGAGGAGGAAAAAAAACAAGATTGAATGTTGGACTCTTTTCACCCTTTCCCAGCACTTTGAAAGGGGCTTGCTGTTTTCCCAAAGAACAGCTGACTCAATAGGCCAAATGCTCATTTATCAGAAGTGCAGTGAGAAAAATATATCTGACATGACTGTCAAAACCAGAAGGAAGGAAAAAAAAAGTGACCTGGTCCTTATGACCCTCATAAATTCATTTCTGAACATTATTTGCAACCTAACCTGAAAGAAAGCCAGGCTAGAATTTCACCAAGTCCCTCTGAAACTCTTCAGGAATAAATTACAGCTATTATTTTTTTTTCTTTTGGTCAAATTGGACTGATGCTCGATAGATGTGTTTCATCAGCTTTCACAGCAAATCGAGCCAACGCTCTTTAGCAGAGCTTGTCACAGGAGATATTGTGTGAGAGATTCAAGTGGATAGCTGTGCGTGGCACCGACACAAAAGAATCCCATTGGACGGTGCCTTTAAAATAGCCTGCACTAAATAGTCTCTCTAAGCAAAGAGAAGCCAAGTTAATCAAAATCCCAGAAGGAGGTGTACGCACAGACCTTTATATAAAGGCAAATTAAGTAGAACTCTTAATTATAACCAGGGACAACCTTTCGGTATAGTCAATAAGAAAGTCAATTTGCTTACAATAATGAGGTATTATTGCCATGGAACAATCTGTTCCTCCTTTTCTTCCTGAGAAAAACCAAGGGAAGTCGCAGCCTGCATAGGTTGGTGCTTCCTTTTTTCTGTCTCATCAATTGGAGACTAAATATCACAGTGTTTAGGGGGAAAAAAGACAAGTTATGATAAATGGAGAAAAATAAATAATTACAGATAGTCCTCGACTTACATTAGTGACTGTTCGAAGTTACAACAGTACTGAAAAAAAGTGACTTATGATCGGTTTTTCACACTTCTGACCATTGTAGTATGATCATAATCAGAGGTGGTATTCAGCCGGTTCACACCGGTTTTGATGGACCGGTTGCCAAAACTTTGACTGGTTTGGAGAACCGGCAAATACCACCTCTGGCTGGCCCTGCAGTCCACCCCGCTGTTACCTCTCCTATATTCTGTTGTTTATTAGCTCAGCTGATTTGTGCATCAGAGTGGATTGCCGGCACCTCAGCTGAGCTAAAAAAAACCCAGCACAGCTCACCAGAGGGCGGTCCCTGATCCCTGCCCATGCATGCG